>CM056606.1:16846331-17353245 GCA_029721355.1 Tegillarca granosa | reverse complement strand
TCAGTGTTCAGTTTAACAGGTTCAGTTTTCAGTTTATACAGGTTTTCAGTTTACTCAGTTTCAGTTTATACAGGTTTTCAGTTTACTCAGTGTTCAGTTATACAGGTTTTATACAGGTTTTCAGTTTACTCACTGTTCAGTTGATACAGGTTTTCAGTTTACTCAGTGTTCAGTTTATTACAGGTTCAGTTTACTCAGTGTTCAGTTATGACAGTTTTATACAGGTTTTCAGTTTACCTCCACTGTTCAGTGATACAGGTTTTCAGTTTACTCAGTGTTCAGTTTATACAGGGTTCAGTTTACTCAGTGTTCAGTTATACACGGGTTTTATACCAGTTTTCAGTTTACTCAGTGTTCAGTTTATACAGGTTTCAGTTTACTCAGTGTTCAGTTTATACAGGTTTTCAGTTTACCTCATTATCCAGTTTATACAGATTTCAGTTTACTCAGTGTTCAGTTTATACAGTTTTCAGTTTACTCAGTGTTCAGTTTATACAAGTTTACAGTTTACTTAGTGTTTCAGTTTATACAGGTTTTCAGTTTACCTAGGGTTTCAGTTTATACAGGTTTTTAGTTTATTCATTGTTAAGTTTATTCCATTTTTTAGTTTACTCAGTGTTCAGTTTACTCAGTTTTCAGAAATTCCTTTTGAATTGAACATGCATTTTAATTTCTTAGATACCTGAACACAGTTGCATGTGACTTCATTAAGCTTTTTAACCTTTTTGGTTAAAGCTGTAAAGATTTTTTTTTTCACACCAAAGTGTTACCATCAATGTCTGGAATTGACTTTTTTAGAAATAAAAAAAATTGTGTTGATAGGAGAATAAAACACCATAACTATACTCATTTCTTCAATTTTACCTTTTTATTTGTTTAATTAATTTTGTCTGGGGTTGTTAAAATAATTAGACTCAGCATGTTCATAGATAGCTGAATCGTGTCACAAAGCTTAAACAGCTTGTTACTGATGGAATGATAGCAAGAAACTTACAACAGTAAAGTAAATGAAGTGAAAAAGATGAGATTCCATTAAAAAGCAAGTAGATATTGATTGAAAAATTGGATCTTTTAAATTATGTGTCACTCAGGGGACTCGAAAATTGTAAAAAAGGAAATTGGATTTAATTGGGCAAAAAGAATTGGAATCAGATTAATTTTCTTTGACAAAAACTGGTGAATTTTTTAACACCTTTTGAGACCTAACTACAAATAATGCATTAGTCAACCTGTCACAGTACCTTTTTCTGTAATTTGTAATATCTTCTAACCAACAGGTTGAAGGTTTATATATATATATATATATATATATATATATTTCCTGCAGTCTATCTGTCTGCCTGTCTATCTGTAAGTCTGTCTGTCTTTCTGTACATACTTCTTTCTTTCTTTTTATTCCAGATCTTTTGCATTGCTTATTTTTCTTGGCACTGTTGTAGATATTGTTATAGTTCTGTTAAGTATTTTTTAAAACAGTTCATCTTTCTTTTTCTCACTTTCATTATCTTCATATATTTATTTAGTTGCTTTTTTTTGCTCTTTCATTCTGGCTTTCTGTCTATTTTGCTCTTTCATTCTGGCTTTCTGTCTATTTTGCTCTTTCATTCTGGCTTTCTGTCTATTTTGCTCCTTCATTCTGGCTTTCTGTCTATTTTGCTTTTTCATTCTGGCTTTCTGTCTTTTTTCCTCTTTCAATCTGACTTTATTTGCTCTTTATATCTGTCTGTCTGTCTTTCTGTTTTTCTTTGACTTTTTGTGTTTCTTTTGCTCTCATTCTGTTTCACCAAATGTTTCATAAACTTGTTGCAACTCTTTCTTCATTTAATTGGACAGATATAGATAAATATTTGTATTGATCCTGATGTCTCTTTTTCAATAACAATAATAATAATAATAATTCTACTTCTTCTTTTTATTAATCCTGTCTCTTACTTATCAAATTATTGCTGTTTTCTGCTATTAAAATGCATCTTCACATTTACTTTTTAAATCTCTAACTCCTACATAAATGAAATGCTATTTTGATTTTAACATTTAAAGTTGAAAAACCAAAGTATTTATTAAACATTCCCATTTCATTAAATGATGCCTTTTTGGAATCTAAAAGATTTAATTTTTTTATTAAAAATAACCCTTTGACATTTTGATTGCATACCATGTTTTAAGCTCTGCCAGTAAAAACGTGTCTGTTAGAATTTGATTTACTCAAAACATTGAAATTGAATTATGAGAATTCTGAGTTTCTTGAGATTTGTAATGAAGCACTTTTAATATAACTTAAGAGGGTCAATTAGAGAAGAGTTAACTCAATATTGGGCTTATTAGTCACAGAAAATAGAAAATTTACAGTCATCAATACTCCTTATTCTGTTCTGGAAATTACTAATTAACAATTTGCATTTGAGCAATTTACTGTATGCAGTCATGTCCTGCCATATGGTGTGTAACAGGAGAGAGGAAACACCTGAAAAAAACATATGAGTGCCCCCGGCTGAGGATCAAATCTGGCCTTTCTGGGTGATAAGCAAGTGCTTTACTTCAAGGCTAAAAGATCCAGACCAGATAGTCTGGCAGTAAATCACTCTATTATATCTACTATATACAACACATCAACACCACGACTAGCTCAATTGTGCTGCAGGTCTATTTTTTAGGGGCCTAAGTTGCTCAATGGAGTCATAGAAAACAGAGAGAGGAAACACCTAAATAAGACGTACCCTTACTGAGTGCCCCTGCTGAGGATCAATACCACCCCTTCTGGGTGATAAGCGAGCACTTTACCACAAGATTAAACAATCCATACCAGATAGTCTGGCAGTAAATCACTCTTATTATACCCAATGTATACAACACCAACACCACAACTTGCTCTGGGTCCTGCTGCAGGTGTATTTTTTAGGGGCCTAAGTAGCTCACTGGAGTCACAGAAAACAGAAAATTTACAGTCATCAACACTCCTTATTCTGTTTTGGAAATTTCTAATTAACAATTTCCATTTGAACAATTTGCTGTATGCAGTCATGATCTGCCATGTGGTGTTTTTTTTTTCAGGGGCCACTTGGCTCAGTGTCCATTTAGGGCTGATATCCTAGTGTGAGAAAGTTGGCTTTGCCAAAGTGAAGTGGTTTTCTTAGGTCACCTAGCTTTTCTTTAACACACCTTAATTGACTACTTCAGTCTTGATTGGGATGTAAAACACAATTACTTAATTCCAAGTCTGAATTCGGTTTCTTAATTTGTTTATATGCCTCCCCAGTGTATCACCAACCAACCCCTCCCCCTTAAGATGTCAAAATCTGACTTGACAAATAGTGGCATTCTGAGGTAGTTGATATCCAAAGGCAATCATCTGTTCTCCCAAAAACCTGATACAAAGCGGCTTAGCGCGAGATGTTTCCTTTTAAATTCTAAAAGATTTATCAAGATTTGTCCCATTTTTCTTGGGAGTGATCTTGAAGAGAAATATGAATACATATATTTTCATTTGATTTGCATTATAGATAACTGTAATTTCGGGCTCAGTTAAATTGTTTTTTTAGTCTATACCGGATAAACAGTAATTGTCTTTATTGTTGTATAACTTATATATTGCAGATTTATCAAATTAACCCGTAAAGAAATAAATTTAACAAATATGTATAACTATATCTTCATACCATAATTGAAACAAAATAGAGTTTGTATTAGTTTAGATTCGTTTTTTTATTTATTTATTTATTTATTTATCTATTTATTTATTTACTAGTATTTAATTATTTACTTAAGAATAAATCAAAAGATAAAATTTAAAGTCTGTTCAATTTCTTCACGCCAGTCTGTCCTTGGCTAGTGTCTCACTTGGGCATTGGCCAGTAAGTCTGTGGTTTTAATGACAGGAAGTGAATGAAATAACAGTACTATGCTCTTAAATGGCTAAGTGGACCAGTGTTCAACTGTTGAATTGTCATCTTTTTGCCTTACCAATTGGCCATGTGTTTCCGCAAATTAAAAAAAAAGTGAAAGTTAAACCTATTTATAAGTATCAGGGTATAAGTACAATAGAAGTTTGATGGTTTGTAGTCAAAGTAACTTTGGCCAAACTTTTGAGCCATCAGACTAGAAATTCAAGCAATCGAACATTGAGATAAGTTATTGACCTGAAATGTGTCATATGGTGATTTTTATTCGGAACATAACAGTTCATTTGAATTTCAACTGGTGAGGATACAAAATGAAGTTATTTTTCAAATCGCACATGTAAGAGTAATCAAGGCCAAGTATATAAAACAAGAATACAATGCAAGCAGAATTGTTACCGATCGTTCTTAATTACAAATAATAACGGCAATATTACTCTTTACATTCCAATGACATGTAAATTACAGATGCAGTAGTGCAGTTGCCGAGTTTGGGTGATTTGGATGTTTTACCAATCAAGCATTTCTCCATGCTGTTATCTGATTAAGGAATTAAAAAACTCAGTATGTTGTTCACTATCTTGGTTATTTCTGATCCCGAGTGGCACTCAAAATTTCAGGTAATTGTCTAAACTAATTGTTTTGTTTCACTCTGTTACTTCTGACAAAATCTGTAACATGGCTTAGCTTTTGTTTTGTTTACAGTGACTGGCCACATGTCATTCTACAAAAATTGTATTTGAGCAAAAGAAATTGGATTTTTTTTTTTTTTTTTTTTTTTTTTTTTTGAATGTTTAAGCAAGTGGGGGTATTCCAGTAAACAAAGATATTACTGGAAATTATTTGGAACTGACAGGTGACTGAGTCATCTGGAGAATTAGAGAAATTGAAGTTCAAGTGTTTGAAGTGTATCAGGAAATGGAAAAAATGTCTGGGCAAAACTGGGACTCAAACCCGGGGCCTTCCCAACTAGCAAGCA
Organism: Tegillarca granosa; assembly: GCA_029721355.1. Taxonomy (NCBI): domain Eukaryota; kingdom Metazoa; phylum Mollusca; class Bivalvia; order Arcoida; family Arcidae; genus Tegillarca; species Tegillarca granosa. The sequence continues at coordinate 17,348,370 of CM056606.1, read as the reverse complement.
CTCTACTGACTGAGCTACCCTGCCACCTCTGACACCCAGTCAAATACATTCCTCCTTTCTTTTTTTAGATTTAACTACTTTGAAAACTACCAGGTTCCACCGTGGGACCAACCTGTTGGTCTGCCACTTATCAGTGTCAGATGAGCCCCCAAATGTAACAGGAAAGGGAAAAAATGCAGCAGCCAAACTGGGAATTGAACCTGGGACTAGTGGGATGCTCTACCGACTGAGCTACCTGGCCACCTATCAAGCCCAGTCCGCTACAGAAGTTTTACTGTAATATGAACTTTAATGAGAGCAGATTTTTTAAACATAAGTGATCTTGATAGACAGACTGTTTTTCCTTAGAGGCAGAAAAAGTATATCAAATTTTCTTTTTTCCCTGAATAATAAAGTATTTGTAATTAAATGATAAATATAATATCAATTCTCTAGTATCATCACCAAGGTAACACAAGTAAATACAAATGTCATGACAACTGTTGCCAATGCTTAAATTAAATGTATGCTTTTACAACAGATGTGAGTGACATCGTGTTTAATATAATGAATAAAAACAGTTTTAATTAATTTAGCATTTCCTGAAGCATTACAGATATGAATGGGGGGAAATGTACTCAGCAGGGAGCTTGAAGAAGCTGGTATAAATAGCTTCTTTTCTTTACAAAAAAAATATGGACACGCTGTTTAATGAACAGCAAGCAGCTGTATGTTTAATTTGGTACAAGATGACACAAAATGTAAAATTCCATTGCTTTAGGTATTCAATGCACTTTAATAAAGTATTAACATGCTGACATTTCAGTGGTATAACACAATTTTCTTCACCTCATTACTGATTTTTTCGTTGCTGTTTATACAAACTTACCAATAAAAAGGTATTCTGTCTGTCTGTCTGACTAACCATCTGTGTCTACAAGTATGTATGCAACATGTGCATTAAATTATTTTCCTTTCTGCTTCATAAGTTTTCAAAAGTATGAAGGCTTTACTGAACTTATCTTAATTAAAAGTGCTATGGTTATTGGACCATGTTAATATACAGTGAAACCTGTCTATAAAGGCCACTCAAGGGATGCAGCCAAAGTGGCCTTTATAGACAGATGGCCTTTATAGATAAGTTCTATCAAGGATGATCAAAAATGAACCGTTTGAACCTTTTTCATTTCCGTACCAAAAGTTAAATTAAATTAAGGTAACCATGAAATGTTTTCTTATATCAATGAAGAACTAACCAAGATATTAAGTATAAAAAACAATTTATTTAACATTTCCAGGAATTTACAAACCCCTTATACCACCTGGCTAGATAAAGGGTCACTTTCATACATACATAAAGTCTTAGCAACTATTGATTTAAAGTAAGTTATCTATGGTGTTATTTAAAAAAATAAATAAAATAAAATTATAATAATAACAATAATAATAAAAATGAAATGAAATAATAAAATAAAATAAAATAAAATAAAATAAAATAAAATAAAATAAAATAAAATAAATAAAATAATAAAATAAAATAAAATAAAAAATAAAAAAAGATAAGATAAAATAATTTAAAAAATAAAATAAAATAATAAATAAACATAATAATTTTTAAATTATCTTCAACTAATTTTTAGCTACTATTGATCATAATCTACTATCTAAACAAAACTTTGACTAATTAAATGTGATACAAACAATAAAACACCTACACATAATTAAGGCTTTGTTAAAACAGATTAAACAAAAATAAAAACAAATGTAACGCTATTTATACTGAAATTACATCATAGTTTTTTCTTTTAAAACACATCGTAACAACAAATCATAATTATCATGACCTGAGAAAGTGATATTCTGTTTATTCAAAACAAACAAACTCCTTAGTTTCAATCAAAATGTGATAATTAATGATACCATTATCCTTCTATGTATTCGGACAGATTTTAATAATTTCATTTTCAAGTGTCCAGGAATTTAGAGGAAATTTGAAAATTAAATATCTTGAAAATTGGGGGTGTCCGAATATTTAGAGTGTCCGAAAAATTAGAGACATTTTGGAGCCGATTTTGGGTCCTTGTTCCCTCTCGATATTTTAAGACATTATCAACAGCGATATCCACGCATAAATCAATGACAAAGTAAAATTTTAAATAAAATAAAAGTAAAAGTTACCTTTTGTGTTGTTTATTTCATTAATTATTGTTTTTTAAAGCCTTTGTTGATCAATAATCACGATTCTCTAAGTAATACACATCGAGGTCGCCATTTTGTTTACAAGTAAACAACGTGACTTTTTTCATTAACTCCCAATGTTTGAGGTGCACCAACATGCCGCTTTCTACTTGTAATTGTCTGCAATCAAATTATTATTATACATCGTGTGTTGCATTATTTGTAGATCAAGTTCAGAGAATTTCGTTTTAATCAAATACTCAATATTTTACCATGCGTATGTGTGTACATTTTAAGAAATGACAATGCAAAGATAGAAAAAGTCCCGACTCCCGACTTCCACAAATAAAAGGTTAAAAATTAAATTATTTCAAATCATATTTCAAACATATTTCAATATGTCATTTTTATCTTGGAAAACAGTTTTTTTCGGGTCTGTCGGCTGGAACAATCACATGGTCGTTTTTGGAATTCCCATAACAAAAACATGAGAATAAATGAAAAACGTCACTTCCTGTTTTCATCAGAAAAAATGTCTTTGATGTTGAACTAGTGTACCGACAAGATTCTGTCTTACACGATTTTCTCGGCAGTGAACATTAATTATAATCAATCTTCACTTTCATAGAAAATTAAAGCACTTATCAAAGGTATGATTTTATTTAGTTTACATAAAAACGTTAATACATTGCACATACCCGTTTCACGTTACGATGCAATGGCGCCAATACACAATGAAATAAACGTGTGAAAGCAACAATTTATAGTTAAAATAATTGAAAACAACAAAGTTTCTTCTTGATTTTATTACATCTTTATTTCAAGCGCTCTGCATAACATGCTGGAACTGAATTTCAGCAAAAACGTGTCCGTATTTAGAGGTAAAAAAATTGCCGTCCGGAATTAGAGGAAATTTAAAAATTATTAAAATTTAAAAATAAGGGTGTCTGAAAACATAGAGGGTCCGAATACATCGAAGGATTACGGTATTCAGCTTCCACACTTGTCCATTTTAAACAAATTCATGTACACCTGTAGATTAAATGGCTTCCACTATTTATGTAACAAATACTCATTACACAAACAATAAAATAAAAAATTCCAAACGGGTTGAAAATAAGTTTTTTTAAAATAAATTTGTATTCTTTCATTGAAAAAGACCATTAATGATCAATTTACCTATTTTTCAAATTTCAAATATTCACACATTTAAACAAATTAAACTTAAATTAAATAAATTGTTCACATTCAATCAATATTCAAAGAGTATCCACCAAATTACCACTGATAAAAATTTTAAATAATAATTTATCTCTTTACTTTTTAAAAAAGTCACTAATTTTGGATTGACGAGAACAACTGTCATAATTTAACTGAGACAGTAAATACACTCCTCTAAATCCATAACTGATGTTATCATGTGTGAATTTCCATGAAACATAGCAAAGTCCTTCAATTTTTGCAGCATGTTTTCGGCTTCGGATAATGAGACAATTTTAATATGTCCAGATTCATTTTCCTTGTTTTCATCACCAACATCACTACACAGATCATTTTCACTATTTATTTCCTTCAGAATTTTACTTGCATGTGAGTCCAAGTTAATCTCTGTATTGTCACAAATAAGAACATCACTTTCTAATTGCACCAGTTCACTAAACTCACACCCAAAGAGTTCCTTAGACATGGCTAATACAGAAATAGGCACATTATCATCATCATCAAATTCTTCATCAAAACTTGAAAGTCCATTATCACCTCTAAAGTCTACAAACCTACATTTTGCAAAACATTTAACAATTGTTTGCTGGTCAACTTCTTTCCAGGAATTATTTATCCAATAGATAGCCTGCAAAATGTTTATTTCTTTTAGTAGCTCTGATCCAGATTTACTCTTGTCCTTGTCCATCTCACTTATAACATGTCTCAGCTGTCGTTTTCTGTATTTGAGTTTAACGGCTTGGATTATTCCAGCATCCATAGGTTGAGCTTTATAAGTTGTATTAGCTGGAAGAAACACTAACTTCACATTGCTTAGAGAAACATATGGATGTGACAGAACATTGTCTAAAAAAAGCAAAACATGTCTACCTTGTCTACGCACAGATCTGTTAAACTTGTTTGACCACTCTTCAAAGATTCTGCTATTCATCCAAGCTTTATGGTTTGCAAAATAAGAAACAGGCAGAGAGTCAGTTTTTATACGACTAAAGCATCGTGGCTGTCTAGATTTTCCAGTAACTAATGGCTGAATTTTCTCACCTGTCATTGAAGAACACAAAGCTACTGTAATTCTTTTTTTTTAGATCGTTTGCCACAAGCACAGTCCTCACCTTTTATTTTCAGGGTTTTATTACCAGAGTCCCTGTAAAACAACCCAGTTTCATCCATATTAAATATGTCCTGCTGAGCATATCCATCGCAAACAGAAGGTAGTTTAGCTTTCCAGTCATTAACTACAGAGTTATCAACGTCCCCGCATTCACCACTCATTGTTCCACCACAAATATTGTGCCTACTCCAAAAAGAGTCTAACCATCCATTTGATGCTTTAAACAAATCAAGTTTAAAGTCCTTTGCGAACGCAAGAGCTCTTTCTTGGAGCATTGGCCAAGTAACATTGATTTGTCTTGAAGTGGCATCTTGGTACCATTTCCAGACTAAGCGATTGATGTCCTCATTAGCTGTAGGACAGAACACACATTTTCTTTCTGAAGAAACATTCCCTTCATAATCCGACAATACCTCTGCTTTTCTTTTTAATATTAAATTAATTTGAGTTCTACCAACACCATAAACTTCCGCGAGTTTTCTTGCACTTAATTTCTCCTTCTCTGATTTATTTATCACTTCCACTCGTTGTTCTAAAGTCAAGGCATTCCCTTTACTAGCCATGGTGCAAAAACATCAAACCAATTGCATGTAATAAAATTATAAAAACTTGTAACAACCTTGTTAGTGTCTAATCAGGATGTAAGCTTTACTCAATATGGCCGCTTAGATACATAAAAACAGGATTGCATTATGGGAATTTTTTTTAACCGACTATTTCCGGAAATTTCCGGAAACTGACAAAATTTGGTAAACATTACAAATGGCCGCTATATAAAGTTGTGTTGAAGCTTAGGGTCAGAAAAATGGTGGCTGCTGGCCGCATTAGACAGTATGGAGGTGAAATAAAGAACAAAACTCATCGGGGGGAAAAGATATGACCGTTATAGACAAGTGGCTGCTTTATACAAGTGGCAGCTAACACAAGTTAGACTGTATATAATTTTTTATAAGCAAAATATGAAGGCATTTTCTGAACCTGTCATCAATGGTTGTAATATTCAGATAACACTGCAGCGTGCAATGCTTAATGGTCCATGTCAAAGGTCAAGGCCACAATATATATAGGAAACTAATTTTTTTTCAAAAGCAAAGTATGAAGACATTTTCTGAATCTGTCATTAATGTTTGTCATATTCAGATGTGTAGAATGCAATGCTTAATGATCAGTTCAAAGGTCAAGGCCAAAATATAAGAAAAGTATGAAGGCATTTACTGAACCTGACAATGCCTAATGTTGAAGTTCAAAGTTCAAGGCCAAATTATATAGGAAATTCCAGGATATATTTTTTTTTATTTATTAAAGGATGAAGGCTTTTACTGAACCTGTGGTAAATGGTTGCCATATTGTCATATTTAGATGTGCATAGTGCAATGCATAATGGTCCAGGCCAAGGTTACAGCATACATGCATAAAACTAAACTTTAATTTTTCTGTTAGCTTCACCTCACTGCTTTACAATTTTGAAACATTATTAAGAGTTTAATGAATGTATTTCAGTTTGGGAAAGTGTGCATAGTGCAGTGTATAAAATTCAGTGTCAAAGGTCAAGGTCATATTTCACAGTGTTTGTCAAACTTTTATTAAACAGTGTAATAAAATGTAAAGAAGTTTGTCAAATAAAATATGTTGAGCAGGAGGACAACAGGGACATCATGCTTCTAAAATATCACATTGAATCTGCTGCTTGCAGTAAACCAGTTAATTACTTTAATAAAATTCACTATAAAATGCATGTAGAGAAAATGTTACAGATGTATAATGCATTCCTCTGCAGAACTTATTTTTATTGGTTATAATAGGAACCTTTGGTTGTAAAGTGAAAAGGACCTATAGAGGTGACAGAAATTTTCACCTTTGCAATGCCCTTAGGGCAATGTACAGGGAGGGTTTTTTAGCATGTCATGCCTGCCATGACATAGGTCATTGGTTTTAAGGTTTCTTCAGAAGGACCCTTATAAAAAGGCATAGCTTTCATTTCTAAATGACAAGTTCTAAATGGCAAAAGAACAGTCAATATCAATTTTTCAAGTCTTGGTCAGACCAAACCAGGTTTTAAACCCCAACCTTCCATATAGAAAGCAAACACTCTACCAACTGAGCAACTGAGGTGGTGTAAAATTTGAAGGAAAAGAACCTGATAAATCTGGTCTTAATGGACAAATGGTCTCTTTATAATCCCCTCATTATTGGACTTGTCAATATTGGTTATAAGAATTTAACCCTGGAGTTACCTCCCTTTAGATTAAAAATAATTTCTTGTAAATAGGTTTTTAATGAGTCATTATTTAACACAACCTAAGGCCTTTATTAGGAAATCAATCATTTGAACATTTTAACATGCATCAGTGATAGAGTTCTGAAACAGATAATTAGTGTGCCATGGTAACCTTTGTAAACAACAAGTTTGGTATAAAATGATTTATGACATAATAAGATAAAATTAGGTTTGTCGAGATTCTGACTACATATATATTATCATAGGTAAAAAAAATTGATTAAATTGAAAATAAAAATATACAAAATGTATAATAATGAGATAATTAACTAAAAATGCCATATAAATGATACACTTATTAGATGAACAAAATATCCGAATTATCTGTATTACAAAAATGTGTCACTTTTATGGTATTTATTGAAGATGATTAGTTTGGTTTTAACAGCTTATTTTGTTATTTCTCAACAAATTGGGAAATTTTAAAAATTTTATTTTATCTTTGAATAAATTCCCTGGAGTAACAACATTTAAAATATAAAAACATTCTAAACATCTGATTTTAAATTTTATTCACTTGCACTTACGCTAATGTATAATCCAACCATATGAAAATAACTAATGTATAATCCCACCATATGAAAATAACTAATGTATAATCCCACCATATGAAAATAACTAATGTATAATCCAACCATATGAAAATAAAAGTACTAGAATGACTTCAATTCTTATGATAACTAACTGACATGTCAATTCTCTGATCTAAAGGATCAAAGTTTAGAATATTTTCGTAAAATTTTACCTTTTTTCAAACTCATATTCCTGCATGATGACTGAAGCCAAAATTGAAAATCTGTTGATCATGTCATTGGAAAATCAATATTTTGGACAGATAAAAGAATTGTTTGAAGAAAAAAGGCTGTCTTAATTACGCTACCGTAGCTACACCCTAATTTTTTATAGAGGCAGTCTTTTGTTTTCCAGAGATCAGTCCGAAACGCTATATGGCAGTCGGTGGGCATGCTCCTTCTAAATTTTTTTTCAAAGATAAAGTTTTAAATAGAGCATCCTGAGACCTTTCAGTGAATAATTTCTTATTATAAATGTTTATATACTGTACTTGGTTGTTGTCCAATTTTTAGATGTTTGACTTATTGAATATTTTTGCCAAGGCTGACTGGATGAACATCTCTAATGAAACCTATCATGGTTTCCAAGCAGGTAGACAGTGAGTATTATCATTGATGAATTTTTTACCAAAGCAACTGCCTCAGTTGCCTTAAACATAGCCACAGTAAGTAAATAGAAACATTTATGAATACCGGTATGTAACAGAGTTTCAGTATTGAGGAGATTTTTACTCTTTGTGGTACAGTGGTGTAGAGCCCAACCTTAAGAATTGCAGTCCCTTTAGCTTTAGTTTGGGGCCTCTGATGGCCCAGTGGTGTAAAGCATGCACTTACCAATCCAAGTGCCTCTCACCACCTAAATTTGAATCCAGCTTGAGGCTGATCCTAGTGTGGGAAAGTTTGTCAGTCCCAGTTCCAAAGGTTTGTTGTTTTTCCAGGTACTCAGGTTTTCTCCACCATTCCAGAACTTACTGCCTTGTCATAGATAAGTAATTATAATAATACTCTGTGATCAGACTCATTAGACATAATTGGTGACAATAAATTGTAGTTTTGCATTAAAGCATCAAGAACAACTAGAATGTATACTTGCGAGCAAGTATATGTCTGTGTATCAGCTCGCTAACTCTCTTTTGTTTTATGTCTTTTGAAACAGACTATAGTTTTAAGCATTTTGTGTCTTATGTGTTTATTCAAAGTATTAAGTGTGAGAGTCTAGAATGAAGTGGACAAAAAGTCCATAAATTCAATTCAAGGAGATAACCTTAGGATGTATCCGTCACAAAAGAAGTACTGGGTTGTCGTTTTAACCTGATTTCTCCGAAGTCCCTCCAGTGAAGAAGCACTCTTGCCATAGTCAATCGCTACCAGTTGACAAAATGTTTAGCCTGATGGGATAAGAAAAGAAGGAAGAGATGCCTCCGGAAAAAAAATCTGTCAGAAACAAGGGATAATAATAATAATAAAAATAAAGATAATGAGTAACATCAATATGTCTGCTGATACACAGAAATAATAATGATTATTTAGTTTTTTTTGCCACAGGCCTTAGTGACCCTGGTGATACTGCATATAAAATAACAATGCCACTGGTAAGGTTAAAATAGTGATAAACCCCAGCTGTTAGACTAGCCTGGTACCCCTGTGGCCAAGATTTAATTAATGAAACAGTCCATAATGATAGTTTATAATGATGCTCAATAAGAACGATCTATCCCAATTGACCATATTATATAAACCCAGAGACAATATACAGCTTCGGACATATTCTATTTCCACCGCATAACGGTAATAAAATCGTTTTTATTTTATTTACACAATATTTTGCACTTTTTTGGACATATTCTATTTCAACCGCATAACGGGGAAAAAAAATTCATTTTATTTACATAATATTTTGCACTTTTTTGGAGTTAATATGTTTATGATAGTGAATTATGGGAAAAATGTTAGGTATTTTGCGTTTTTTTTTGAGATTGTATTTGAAATGGGTATGTGCATCCACAATTAACACAACAAAATATCTTTGCACAGTGAAAAAACATTGTTGCTATGACAAGCATTTTTTAAGGAGTAACTATAAAAATTGTGCATAATTCATTGTCATAAACACAGTGACTCTGAATGTATTTATATATTCATTTTACAATTGTTTTTTATTATTATTATTATTATTATTATTATTATTATATTCTATACAATTTTTTAATTTTTTACACTAAAAGGTGCTTAAAAGTAAAATTATACACTTGTAAAATCAATAAACAATGCCAAGTTCTTATCAAAAAATCTAATTTATGAAATAAGTTTTACTTGAAACTCTTTTAACTACATAACATTAAATCAATAAATTTTCAATTTATGACAAATATCAGTATAATTTTACATGAGCATAATGAGCATACTTTTGTTTTAAATTACTGGTATGCTACCATTTAAATGCTAAAATCATTAAAATTTTGTGTAACTTTGTAACACTTATTATATTAATGGTATCATTGATCGAGTTACAGGTAATTTTTGAAAAAAAAAATTAAAAAAAAGAAGAAAGAAAAATAAAAAACAAAAGAAAAAAAAAAAAAACACATGTAGATTCATATTAGATCCATGATACTAATGGTATCATTGATCGAGTTATGGGTAACTTTCGAAAAAATAAAAATTTAAAAAAAAAGAAAAAAAATTGGAAAACCATATAGATCCAAATTACGTTTTCACAGTTTATAATGACTTTAAGGATGTTGATCGTGCTTCATTCTTTTATTATTGAACTTTTAAAATTGCAATATCATCTTGTTGATACTTGTCCAATATTATAAATACTTACCGAGCCCTGTCCGGGAGGGGAATGCTGGGAATTTATTGGAATATTAATTATTAAGACTTAGTGATTATACTCTATTGTAAATCCATTAAATTGCACTGCTATTTTTATGGAATTATCAATTAATTCATGAAATGTCAATTGATATTAACTATATGTTAACAGAGATTTTATTAAATTATTTCATCAATAATGCGGGATTGATGACCCATTGAAAAATGTACATTTCGTTTTACGTGACATTTCATTTAGAACTCATTTGATTGGCGAACTTTAAAAATCTCTTCAGACTGTACTTGAGGGTGGAAATGAAAATTATGATTTACATGGAATAGGACACGAATCTTCGTGAACATTTTGATTTGCAATTAGGATATTTTAAAGTAGAAGTTCCGTTTTTTATCGTCAAGATTGGTACAGCTGATTGCTGATTTGGAGTGAGGTATTAATTATACAATTTTTTTTAATTATTTTTCCTTTGAATTAATTCGTACTTTCGAGTAGATATTTCGTTTAATATTGTGGTAAATTTTCCGTGAGTATAAAAAAATCTCTTGAAGCCAGACTGATGTTATCAACTATATACCAAGAAGAAATATTATTTAGAAATATATATATATATATATATATATATATATATATATATATGCTTGAAAAGTCCCAAGTAGGGTGAAAACGCTAGCAAGAATGTTGTCTTAGTTATTTTTTGTATTAAATATATATATATATATAGTTACATTTTCATTACTTTTATGATTTGGTGTGTCTGGGACTTTATTAGATTTTGACTTATAATTGATCTTGGAATTACAAAACTTTTAGCATTCTTTTGCATTCAAGAAATTGATGTTTGACTTTTAAAGAAAAAAAATTGCCCCGTAGATTGTTTTGTTCTGTCTGAATTTTTTTCTTGACAAGCATACTATATTTAACTTGCAGTTTAGGGATTTCCCTGTTTAAATCATGTTAAACTTTTAAGCATAACAATATCAATGTGTAGAAGTACAATTATCTATAGATTATTTTCTCAAACATAATTTTCTTGAGTTTTGTGTATTTCATAAATATCTCGGGTTTTTGTAGAAAAAAGTAGTATTACTATAAACGAAGCAGTGCACAAATTGTATTCTTTATTCCCTCCTAAATATAGACTCAACTGGGGCCCCAGGGTTGAGTTTAAACCCCGTGCTTACAGATCATGGTGCTTGTCACTGCCTAGGTTCAAATCGTGCTTGGGCAGATCCTAATGTGAGAAAGCGTTTCAGTTTCATTTCCAAAGATAAGTGGCTTTCTCTTGACACTTCAGTTTTCTCCACAATATCAGAACTTACAACCTTAATATAAGTGAAAGAATCCAGACAGGGACGTAAAACACCATTACTTAACTCCATTACTCAACTTTATACACTTATTATATTATTGTGTTGTTCATTTGTCTGTGCAATATTTGTGTTCACATTATTTTTTTTGTTCTCCATGACTCATGAACAGATTGAAGGATTTATATGAAATTTGTAATAATTGTTTTTCATATTCAGAATGTTTGCAGTTTAAAAAGCTCCATGACTCTTGAATAGTTGGAAGGATTTTAATGAAATAAATATTTTCTATATTCAGAATGAATGTTGATGATAATGCATGAAGATTTAGGTCAAAGGTCAAGGTCACTATAAAGAACTAAATTTTGAGGTTTTTGTTAACATTTCCATGTATTATTCCTATTTCATAATCAGTATGCGAGGTTTGAAATAAATGCTTGCAAACTTATAAATGATTTTGAATTGATTTCAATTTGTAACAAGTTTAGAAAAAAAAATACAACATACAATTTTCTAAAAGTTTCATTTTTTTGGATAAAAATCAATGTTTAATTAAATATTTAAAGTTAAGCTGACAGAAATGCTCTACGTATTTCAAAATTTAGTAAAAACCAGTTGGCATACAGGCACTGTTAACTTTTGTGTAAGTATATGTTCAAGTTTTTGTAGCATTATAAAACCTTTGCTTGCTTGGTGACAACAAATTTTACATTGTCTGATACAGGTCATTTTTAAAAATATTACTGTTCAACAATGACAAAAATTATAAAAATAAATTTAAAAAAATTATTTAATTAATTGAAGAAAAAAATTATCACCCAAAAGCAACACCTAAAACATTTGCCTAGTGCAACTGATTGGCTACTGCCACCAATAAGTTTGTTAATAATTAATAGGCAAATTGTTATGTACATGAATTATCTTCATACAATTTTTTTCTCTTATGTTCTCCCGTTAGATTTTGCAGGTAGTTATTTATGGTTCACCTTGCTTGTATTTTAATTTATTTAGGATACAGTCAAACCTGTCTATAGTGGTCAGCTGTCGGACCAGGCCAAAGTGGCCACTATAGACAGGTGACCAGTATGGACAGGTTTGCAATATTTTAGCAAATTATCTCTCCTTGCATGAAAGATGGACTGATTGATTAAAAAACAAGTGTGTGTGTGTGTGTGTGTGGTTTTTTTCCCTATAAATTTGAAAATTTTAGAGGTAGAAAATAAATTGCATTTTAAAAAATATTTTAAATGAATTTTATTATAAGGCCTAACTTAAAAAATTCTTTGTTTTGCTGTTTCCCGACCCATGCTTTCCATATGTGGGTAGGTAGGTGGGAAATTTTTTTTATCTTATTGTTTGAAAATTTAATCTATTACACTTTTTAAAAAGGTTAAATTGGTTTCATATTGTCTTTTTTAAAACGCATTTTACAAATTTTTTGCTAACTTAAGTCTTCTTTGTTCCTCCTTGTGTATTCTATCACGGAGAACTCCACAGCGGAATTTCCTTACTACTGTATAAACCCACAGGTCATCTTGCTTTCTAGGGTTACTTTCCTTTAAAACTGTTTTTTATGTTGTATGAGAAGTAAAAAAAAAAAAAGAAATTGGAATTGATGGCAATAAAAATTTTTGGGTAGGGGCATTTCAAGTGGGTCGGGCAGTCAACGGCAAACAAAGTTAATTTTATTTTAGGCCTAAGTGAAAAAAATAAGAAAAATGAGAGAGAGAGAGAGAAGATCATTCTATATATTTCACTGCCAAATTAAAATAAAAACTTCAATTTGATCGACTCATAAATTGCCGAATTTCAGATATTATTTACACATGTTTATTTTCTTATCTAATGACCTCTACCCTGTTTTCAAAGTTAATGCTTTTCTCTTCGGCGCTGACACGATGAAAGTTATAAAATCTACCATCGTAAGTCTTATTTAAAGACTTTACTACTCCAGTGTGACTCCCACGTGTCATGGATAATTACCAGTAATTAACTAGCGGTAATGTTTAATGTGGAGAATTCGACTTATACTCCTTTGTCGGTACCGTTGACAAGCCGTCCACCATTGTTTTGATTAAATTAATCAACGGATTAAACCTGTCACCTAGAAGCCATGCCTTGGCTTAGATATATCACATGTAAACATTTCTTCATGACAGGAAGTGAAATAACACTTTCCCAAGGGAAATAACTCGACTTCCGTTTTTACGTTATAGACAGAAATTGAGTTTCAACGGGACAGAAAATAGTGGCCGCTAACCACATTAGACAGGTGACCGCTATGGAAAGGTGTTTTATATAATAAAATGACACGGGACCGGCAAAAACTGGTTGCTAAACGTAGGTAACCGTTATGGACAGGTGACCGTTAACACAGGTTAGACTGTAGTTGTTGTTGTTGTTGTTGTTGTTGTAATGTTGTTAAACATGACATCAGCTATTTTTCAGGTATTTAAGACAAGAGCAAGGTTATTGATCTTTATGGGTTAATCTAAGAACAAGTTCATATACATTCATCAGTTGTATGATTGTCTGCCATGTTTTTGTACACACTCATGGTGACTCTTTTGTACGGTGTATGCCTCTGACCAATTGCAAAGGTCCTACCATTTCTTTATTTTTTTATATTTCCTATCATATTTACCCATTCCTATATTTTTGTATATAATTTGAAAAACCTCCTAAATTTCCTATATTTTCCACCATTTTTAGCTCACCTGGCTTTAGCCAGCATGAGCTTATGGTATGATGCGGCATGTGTATGTGCGTGTGAGCATGTGTGCATCTGTAAACTTTACATTTTAATCTTCTTCTCCAAAACCACTGGGCCAAATTTAATGAAACTTTGTAACCATTATACCTGGGTGATGCCCTTTCAGATTTGCACAAATGAAAGAGTTATGTCCCCTTGGGGCCCAATAAGGGGGGGAATAGTGAAAAACTTTAAAAATCTTCTCCTCAGAATCTACAAGAGATATACCTTAGTTACTTCATTTATAACATCCTTAGGTCATGTAGTTTCAGATTTGCACATTGGGCTCAAAATGGGGAAATGGTAAGGTACTGAGTGGGGAAATTACTTAAAATAATGTATTTGTCAGTGAAAACTATTAACTTTTTGTATAGACATGTATATTAGAATATTGCAGGTAGTGCAAAAATTATCATTTTGATATATGGTTCAAGGTCATATGTTCAAAGGTCAAGGTCACAGCTGCATAAGAAAACTTAAATTGCTAAATATCTTGAAAACTATTAACTTTTTGTATAGGCATGTATATTAGAATATTGCAGGTATTGCAACAATGATCATTCTGATATATGGTTCAAGGTCATATGTTCAAAGGTCAAGGTCACAGCTGCAAAAGAAAACTTAAATTGCTAATTATCTTGAAAACTATTAACTTATTGTGACAACAATAATTTTGATATCATTGACATGACGATCATCTTGATATATGGTTCAAGGTCATATGTTGAAAGGTCAAGGTCACAGCTGCAAAAGAAGACTTAAATTGCTAATTATCTTGAAAACTATAAACTTTTTTTCAGGCATGTATATTAGAATATTGTAGGTATTGACATGACGATCATATATGTTGAAAGGTCAAGGACATAGTTGCATAAGTATACTGAAATTGGTTAATGATTTGGAAATTATTCATTGCACTACAGTTACTTCATGCATTTTATATAAGCTACCTATAAATGAAATGTTACTGGATATATTTCTGATTAAGTTTTTTGGCAGTTCTTAACTTGAGAAAACTTGTAAAGTTTCAGTACTGAATATATTGTCTATTGCACTTTGCAAACAATTTTGGACATATCCTCAGGTGAGCGTTAAGGTTTATGGACCTCTTGTTGTTACTGGTAGCTTCAGGAATTCAGAATTGGGACATTTTTCTTGCATTGCACATGTCCTAAAGCAAGATTAAAAAAATGTAAAGTTGTTTGTTAGAGGTAAAACAGAGTCACAGTTTTCAGTTATAATGCTGAATGCCATAATTTGTTTAAGAGATAATGATTATTGAATTAAGGAAACCATGAGGTTACCTTGATTTAAATCATGATTGGTGTTTTAAGTATCCAACTGATAAAACAAATGGAACTTTCAGATTTGTTAATTTTGTCTCTCCAACTGTTTGTCTGACTGTCAGTTAGTCTGTATGTCTGACAAATTCAGTTTTCCATAGTTAATTTTGTCATTTACAGCATATCAGTTTGATGACTGGTATATAGTTTTACTATTACAAGTTACAGACCAAGTTTAGATTAGTTCCTGTATGATTATTTTTGTAGAGTTATGGCCCTTTGACTAATGGAAATATTGAATTAATTATGCTTGTGATGATTAAGTATATTGTTTAATTAGAAGATAAATTTTTTTCACTACAGAAATAAAGTTAACTAGTTGGATAAAATGTTGTGTAACATCCCATCAGCAATTTTAAGCTTATGACGACAAGAGAAAAGTTATTCATTTCTTAGAACAAGTTTCTGCATGATATGATTTTCTTTTAAAGTGCTAGTGTACTGAATCAATGTACAGCTGATAAGCATACCATTTTCTAAGTAACATTATCCTTATATCACCAAAACTAGTCGATATTTTTGCCTACATCCAAGCATCAAGCAGGGAAGCAGTATCTCAAAGTGTTCGAACCTCTGACCTGCTCTCTATACAAACTTGTTTATTATTAATCAAATTCATTCAACAGCAACAAAAAAACCAAAATAATAATTAAATAAATAAATTAATAAATAAATAATAGTAAATAAATAAATTTTAGAAAGTAAACTCTTAAAATGAGATCTTTGTGGTTTTTCTTGTGTGTATGTGGTATCATAATAATAAACTTCTTGTAAAGAAACTAGCATTTTTGTGACACATTATTGTCAAGTTGCACATGAGAAGCTTTTTTTGAAAATTTAAACCTTTAATATCAGTATGCACATATAAATTATAAATGCATACAAAACATCTTTGTGACAGTGTAAATGTATTGTCTGACATTTTGTGTCTATATCCTTGTGAAAATATTTCATGTTGAATTTAAAACATGTTTGTCAATATTGACTTTATTTCAGATGCAAGACTATATGGCTTAAGGTAATGTCTGCCTTGATCTGGCAGCTGGTTAGCTAAAACCTTGTCCTAGCATATAGACTTGTCAATTACGTGAAATGTACAACTTAAGAGTGCGGTATTTTTCCTAGTACAGGATGTTGGTCCATTGCATGCCTGACAGCATAACTGTCTATTGGCAGTGTCTATTTCTATTGGCAGTGTCTATTGGCAGACTGGTGAACATGCCCCAATTTAGCATTTCTGATATTTCCTAAACTGAGATCTAGAAGTTTTGAAATCCTGCCAGTTTTGTTATTTTTTAGGATATTCAGGAATATAAGGCACCATGCGTAAAATACTTCTAACCTAACTTGGGCCAGAAGAAATGTGTGTGCATAAAATGTGAAGTGAAATGTTTTGCTCAAGCAGAGGCAGAATTCAGGATTGTACAGGGGGGTCCGGCTAAAAGCTAAGAGCTAAAGTCTTGAACTTTTTTTCTTTTTTTTTGAAAATCTTGTGCATAATCCTCTATTCTGGTGCAATCTAAGCTGCATTAAAGAGAAAAAATATGTTTCATTGAGAGTTTAGGGCTTTTGGTATATAAGAAAAATGAACAAAAATGTAAATGTATTATCAACAACATAAGGGAGGAGGGTGTATGCCCCATACACCCCCACTATAGATCTGCCACTATCAAAGACATACCACATAGCCCAGATGAGACTTGAATTAATCACCTTTAAATCATGAGCATGTAACCTTTATGAATTGGCTAAAGTGTTTATTAGAACAGTATGAAATTAATAACTTGCCCATGAACTTGACCACACAGCCTGACTTGGGGGATCTTTCTTATAACTCTGTAAATCATCAATCAGCAGCCTTATTAACACTTTGGTACTTGTTCCTGCTCAGTAAAGAAAATACATTGAAAACTGAACTTTTAGTTACTACACACATCTTGAAAAAAGTCAAATATTCAAAAAGAAAAAAATAATTCACTTTATCAAATATTTGGATTTGTAACGAAAGTATTTAGAAAATATTTGATGGACAAGTGACATTAAGCTTGATATGTTTTCCAAAAAAATTGACAGTTGTCTACAACTGAATGACAGCTAGATCTTATATTGAGAATTCAAAAAAAAAAAAAAAAAAAAAAAAAAAAGAATGTAGATGCCTTGAGAGAACATGTCATTAATTCTGAATGACATTGATTTGATGTGTATCTAACAAACAATTCAAATACATGTGTGTGTGTGTGTATATATATATATATATATATATATATATATATAATTTAAAAAAAAAAATTAAAATTAAATTAAAAAATTTAAAAAAAATTTTAAAAAAAGCGGGAAAAAAAAAATACATTTAAAAATATGAAAGCAGGACTAAAATTTGAAGCTTCTTATGCCTCTATTGACAGATTAACAGAATCTGAAATAGGTCAGGTTTTGCTTAACACAGCTTGCACAGACTGCCTTATTTGTTGTACAGGGTAAACCAATTTAGTTGGTAGTACACATGCACCCTCTCACAAACCATAATGATATAATGCCTATTTCTCTGAGTTTTAGAACAAGTGACAGAAAGTTATCATCGTGACAAGATAAACATATATTTAATCAGTCAACCACACTCTTATAAAAATTTGTTTCTGCTGAACTGCAAACAGTTGATATGATCTAACGTAAATTTTATCCCAATATTTTCTTTATCGGTAATTGTGATGTCGCAAGTAAATCAATAGACAAAAAGATAGAGATACTATCACACAGTGGCTTATTAACGGGAGAGTTAGATACCATCAGAAAACCGCAAACTTTTATTTGATATATTAATACGTAAAAAAAAATAATAATTGGCCGCAACAGACCACTAGAGACATATAATACTCATCTACGATAAGCAGTCTCTTACACTTGAGACAAGTTGTCATGATGAATTGCCAAGTGTTATAATTTGTGAAAAAGTGTGTCTGTCCAATTGTAATGAAATGGACGAGTTCTTTCTTCTGAGAATCGGAAATGTTGGTGAAATATGACATTGATACTGTCATTAAATATCCCCGAGAAATTAAACTATTGGTACTTCGGTCTGTCTTATATTAAGTTTCCGTCATTTGAAAAAAAAAATGTTTTTACTTCCAAGACAAGATAAAAGTTGATGAAAAGTACAAGGTCAAATTAAATTCATTATTCTGTACTGATCGTAGTACTTATAATATATATACATTATATATATATATATATATATATTAGAAAATGTAAATGTCAGCATGTATGCATTTGGAGAAACATGTTGGCCAAAGCTCAAATCCAATCAAAAAGTTATATAAGATGAAATACATGGTTTTCAGTCCCTAATTGCAGTTTCACCAAGAAAGGTGCATAACGTGAAATACACTGGAAGAAATTATTACACATTCTGTTAAACAAAGGTAATTGGCACGTTTTTGTTCTTCTTTTCTTCTTTGCACAATTTGTTTATTTATTTATTTATTCTATTTATTCTATTTTATTCTATTTTATTTTTTTTGAAAAATAAGAACACAAAAAATCACAAAATTTTTACTTCTACAGAATTTGGAATTTTGTAACAATTATGTACTTACCAATAATATTCTATTCGAAAAAGATGCAAGCAAACTTGAAACTGGATACAAAATACCAGGGCAGGGAGGGGGTGACTGGTGGCCAGTGCCCAGGATTTGTACCAAGACATTTGAAAACTGTAAAGCCATTTCAAGACAATCACTGCATATTGTTTTTATGGAGACTTGGTAGATAAAGCCAAACTTAAACAATTTTTGTTAAAAATTATTCTATAAAACAATTTTTAACCTTGCAAGCACGAAATGCGTAAGATCTGATTTAAAACCCCACCATTACCCAGTCTTTGCCCTGTATGAAAGACAACTTTTGCATCGAGTTATAAAGTTTAAGGGTTGCTTTTTCAAAACTAAATGTGCACAAAAGGGAGTAACTCTGTTTTTTCAGCTCTTGTACAGTAAATTTTCAAGAAATTGTCTCTTTATTATCTTGTGACCTTGATTATTGTCACAAAATTTTGAAACCACAAAGTTTATTTTATTATTATACTAATGATATATATATATATATATATAAAAGTATTTTTAAAGTCAAAATTTGACTAAATAATTGAAACAAGGTTTAAATTCTTTATGTAAACAGAGACAAAATGTGAAAACTTCTTAATCTAAATTTACAATGTACTAATACTTTTTACCAAATGAAGCAAAATTGGGAAGAAAATTGGCATTTTGGCAACCAAAATTGTCATAAACCTCAGATATTCTGAGTGATATTAATGTTAAAGTTTGATTCTGAAGATAATGTAGTTAGAATTGCACAACATTTAAGTTAGGCATTGATTTATTTTATGGCAGTGGAAATCAGAAAAAAAATTAAATTATAGACATGCAGACAGACATCTAATTAAATTTCTTTACTTCTAAACTACTTCTACTAATGATGTTTATAAAACACCTCCGCATAATAGTAACGCTTCAAGTAATGTCAATCAAATAACTCAGTTTGGAGCCCAAAGCACTCCAATTCTCTGCAAGGATTTTTTAAGCTGCAGTTGTGAGTTTCATTTTGACCTCTCTGATCATATGTTTCATTACCTAAAAAAAATATCTGTTGACTGAAGACCATGTTTCATTTCAATGTCTGAATTTAATTAACATGATGCATTATTTTCTGAAAAAAGTAAGAAAATGGACAATAAATATCAAGAAAGAATCTCTTTCTTACTAGATTTAGGTTACCCAATCACTTTTCCTTTTTTTAGCTCACCTGACCGAAAGGTCATGTGAACTTATGGATGGCACAGCATGTGTATGTGTGTGTGTGTGTGTGTCATTAACACCTATTTTCGACTTCTCCTCCAAAACTGCCAAAAAGGTTTTAATGATACTTAGTCAGAAGCATATATGGGTCGGTGCAATTCAGATTTGTTCATGTCATTGCCATGGCTACTAAAACTAGGTCAATGTGACCTAGGGGTCCAAAATTCTTTAAAAAAATCTTCTTCTCTGAAACCCATGATGGGAGAAAAAATCTGATGTGATATTTGGCTTCTCTAGAGTCTTAAGCCTATAGTATGTTCATTTAGTGAAATTTGGATGAAAAATGGGTTACGCTTTTTGCGTTTAATTTAAAAAATTTCGTTCAAATTATAACTTGACTATTTGAACAGATAATGACATGAGGTTTTCAGTTTTGACTTTTTCTTGAAATGACCTTTAAATTAGGGTCAAGGTCACAAATCAAGGTCATGACCTAATTTGTTATTTATGCAGTGTTAGGTAATTTTCTTGCAAATATTAAGAGATCTATGAATTCAAAACATTGTTAAAATGATCAGCATGTTGTCTTAATGGACATATTGTTTTAGTGGATACGTTGTCTTAGTGATGTGTTGTCCTAGTGGACAGGTGATTTTAGTGGACATGTCATCTTAGTGGAAATGTTTTTTCTATGGATATGTTGTTTTAGTGAACATGTCTTTGTGAAACTTTTGTCTTAATGAATGCTGTCTTGCTGGACATGTTGTCTAAGTGGAAATGTGTTGTCTTAGTTTACAGGTTGTCTTGGTGGACATTTGATCTTAGTGGACATGTTGTCTTACTGGATATGTTGTCTTCGTGGAAATGGGTTGTCTTGAACAGGTGGTCTTAATGGACATGTTGTCTTACTTGTCTTGTTGTCTTAGTGGACATGTCTTGAACATATTGTGTTTATGGAAATGGGTTGTCTTAGTAGACATGTTGTCTTGGTGGATAGGTGATCTTAGTCATACTGGAAATGTTGTCTTTGTGGAAATGTGTTGTGTTAGTGGACATGTCTTGGTGAACAGATGGTCTTAGTGGAAATATTGTTTTTTAAATACAAGTTAGTTAGTTAGTATTAGTTAGATTTAATGCTTTTTATGGTATTTGAAGGATATGTCTATTTTAAAGCAATGATATAGCAAGTTTATTGATTTTTACAATTTTATAAAATTGCTGTGTCACAAGCCCACTTGTACAGATATTAGTTCCTAACTAACAGCATATAATAACAAAGACTCAGTGATTTTTCTATGGTTTTTAAAAACTACCTTCCACCTTTCAGATTGGGAAAATTTGGACCCTTTTTATGTCACATATAACATGCAGAAATTTGAAATTCATTGCAAAGATTTTATATTGTGACAACATCTAACATTTTTTGTTTGTCAGAACAGTTTTGGACAACTGGATTTAACTTAAACTATTTGATTGTGTGTCACTGTTGCCTTTTGGGGAATTTTAGTTGTCAAATTGGGAAATTTTAGTCTTTTTTCTCAAGGGGAAACTACCTTTATTCGGTAGTAATTTTAGGCAAACAAAACCACTGAGACTTGCTAAGTACATATATGTTATTTCTGCTTCAAAAATCTTGTTTGAATTATTGTGATCTAGCAACTTTATTTATATTATTAAAATGATATTGATATATATAAATTATATAAAAAATTATATTTACTGTATATCTAAAAACTGTAAAGAAACCTTTGATGTTTACAAGCTATAACAAACTAATGTTAGCTATGTTGATTTCTGCCAAAAAAGGAATGTTAATCTGGTCATATGACTTACCTATAAATTTTGATCATGTGACTTATCTAAAAAGTCTAGTCATGTGACTAATATGACACTTACAACCAGCATTATTATTGGCCGCTTCAAATCATGTTGTTAGTACTCATTTTGTTTTCTTGAAAATATAATTTTCAGAAATAAAATCTTATTCCAATATCAATTAAGAAAATTAAATATTTGTTCAAGCCCTATCACTGAAAAGTATTGATGAGGCATTCAAGAATATGGTAACTCTTTTACGTTTAAAATTTTTTTTTTTAAATTAAAAATTTGTTTGTGTTGCTTTTACTGAATAAAGCAGATCATGCTGTTACTTTGGAAGGCCTTAATGCCAAAATTCCCTAAACAATTTCAATTTATGAAAGTAGAATGATATCCCAATACAGTTTAAGAAAAATTGAATAATCGTTCAGGCCCTATCCCTAAAAAGTGATGTTGAGGCATTTAAAGAATAACTTGTGTTTTTAACAAGTTTATCGAGTCATAACATGGAAAACAGTGTGCACACTTCTTAATGCGCATAGCATAACACAAGTTATTCCTTATAATTTAATTTTAAACACTTAAACTGAAACATAAAACAAAATGCAATGTTTTGTTTTATTTTTCTTGATTTTTTTTTATAAATTGAAAAAAAAATCCTCCGTGTTATCAACAAACAATTTCAGCCATTGAAATGGAAAGAGTCATTACGTCACGCTATTGACGTTTAGCGTTGCTACGGTTGCATATTTTATTGGAGTATAACATGAAAAACGAGCATGTGCACTTACGTTGTGTTTGTATTGCAGTATGATATAACAGAATTTAGAAATTAAATTATTCAAAAATATCTTAACTCTTTTAAGTCTAAAATTAAAAAAAAAAAGTTTCTGTTGCCCTTGCTGAATAAAGCCGCTGTTATCCTTTTTTGGAAGGCTTAATCCCAGAATGCCCCAAATAATTTTCATTTTTGCATACAAAATGTCTTGTGTAAAAACTCTATTAATTATTTTAGTCTGGTTCTGATATAAATCGCATTAGTAATCTTAAAATATTGGACTGCAAGTCTTAAGAAATCTCCAAGAAATCAATGTCAATGGTCCATAATTATCCCATCTGTTTCTGTCTGTAAAAGTAAGCCGTACACATCCCTGATATGTCATTAAATCAACTTCAGAACTATTTGAGAAAATATAACAATATAATCTGATGATTAATCCATCTCAAATTTTACTCAAGTGTTTATTTTATTGTCATCAAGTGGTTACGAGAGAGAAAAAGTCTCCCAGTTGAATCGTCACTTGTCAGAGCAGTTGTCAAATCATTTAAAACCTATCAGTTTAAAAAAAAAAAAAAAAAAAATATTCCAATGAAATAAAATTAATTATTTCAGATTTTAATATTTTGTAAAAAAAAAAAGTGCTTGTTCACATTTGTATAAGAAAAGTTCAAAGTCATAATTTTAAGTAAAAAAAATTTTATGAGAAAAGATTGAGGTCATTATTTTTCTTGCTGAGAAGGGAAAAAAAAAACTGAATTATAAGACAAGAAACATATATTTTTTTGATCTGGCCTTAATGTGCTGGTATTTTTCTTAAAGCCATTTATAAGCACACTAAACCAAGCTTGTATAACACATTGGTGTGTATTAAATTAAAATCTGAGCTTAATGAAATTCTGTCTCTTTGTAAGTAGCTGAAATATTACGGGAAAAAAGTCGGAACAGTTTACTTCACCATTTTAATGAATTAACAGTAGAAGCTTTTAAAGTAGGCATCCATGAGGAATATTGAGAATTCTGGGATTGTTATATTGTAATGCCCCGTTAATGAGAATGTAGTTTAATACACCAATTAACGGCAAGATTCCTGTAGAATGCTAACTAAGATTTTTTTTACAGATGAATCAATAAAACGTTAACGCAGCCACTATTCGGTTACGATTAAGTTTTACGAGATGTATTTTAGGATATTTCAATTTAATGATAAATATCGGTTTTCCTGACAGTCTGCAATTGTCTTTCACCACTTTAAAATTTAACTTGTTCCTTCTATAAGTTCAATTGTTTTCTTTCTTTCTTTACTCAATTCTATTAATTTTTTTCTTTCTGCTTTATTTTTCAATGTGTGTGTGTGTGTGTGTGTGTGTGTGTGTCTCTTGTTAACACTGATTTTTTACCCTTACATTTCTGGTTGGATTTCAATAAAACTTTGTTAGTTGCTTGTTTGGATTGAAGCAATTTTTAGTGTATGTTCATTGTCTCCATAGCAACAAATATAGGTCAAAAGGTCGGATTGGCTCAAATTTTATTTATTTATTTATTTATTATTATTATTATTTTTTTTTTTCAAAAAAAAAAAAAAAAAAAATCCTAATTCTTTTCTAAAACTAAAATCTGATTTTTGGATTCTTTTATGGTCCAAAGCACTTTTTGTATTTAAAAAAGATTTAAAAGAATAAGTTACTGGTAAATGATTTTGCATTCATTTTGAAACCTTTGTAAAAATAAAAGCTTTAAATTTCCTTATCCAGATTTTTAAATAATGTTATAGATCTTTTAGTTTTAAAGGTTTCTGCCAATGTCCTTTATAGTGGGTCAAGTTGTTGTTGTTGTTTTTTTTTTGTTTTTTTTTTTTTTCTCTCTATCTTGTGTGTTTTTGTTAATACTTTAGCTTATTATCATTATTATTATTATTATTTTTATTATTATCATCATCATTATTATTATCATTATTATTATTATTATACAGCTTTCAATAAACAAGTTGTTTAATTCTGTTAGTTGCACCAAACTGACATTGAATTGGAGACACAAAGTTCATTTTTTCCCGCTAATGTGTTTTATGTAAACAAATATTCGAATGTCTGGATAATAACCTTTACTCATAATCATTGATCATGTTGAACCGCAGATATTCTGATGATCTGAAACCAGAGATTGAATCTGAGACCCGAGACCAGACAATCCAGGGAAAGATATCCAGTTTTGGCCTAGAAATTTGTCTGAAGAGTGTAAACTCAATTATTGTCAATATATCATCAACCATTTTTTTTTTATTTGCGAAATTGATCTAGACTCAAAACAAAAAAAAAATCTGATCTATTGTATCTGAATATAATTGGGTCTAATGTGACACAGCCTATAAAAAAGTATTAATAATAAAAATAAAATTGAAAAAAGATATAGATAAATTAAAACATAAGAAAAAAAAAAAAAATTGGTTTCTCGAATATCATTTGTTTTATAATTTTGAAATGATTGTCGAAAGCCAGTTTATTATTGTATATGATTCTGTTGATCATAAGATGAGCTTTTAAATTGAGCAGTATTAATCAAAATGAAAAAAAAATAAAACCGATATTTGTATGAAGTTAAAAGTGATAGACAATGTCTCAATGGAGAAAGTATTTGAATTGTGCCAGATGGATGTAACAGTATGTCTGCTTTTAAGACATGTAGGTCTGCTTTTAAAATCGTAATGGTTTGTTTTTTTGACTGCATCCATTTCATTTTATGAATTATAAGTTTGTTCCATAATTTAAACAGCATGGTTACTTTATGTACTTTTCTAATATAAATTTTCTTTTCAAAAATACAGTTTTAACAAAATTTTTTATTTGTGAAGAGATAATGTTTCCAGCTTCGTTTTGCAGTTGGGAAATGCTAATATTAAGCAATGGAGTTTTCCAGTATAAATGAATCCTCATAGAATCATAAAATTTCAAAATGGCTTCCAAATATCTATTTTTGATTTTTTTGAAATATAAACATAGTTTAAAAAATAATTTTAATCTTATCTAAATGAACTAAATATGGTTTAATATTTAAATTATAACTGTTATAATAATCCTTGAACTTAAAAATTATCTTGTCAAAAAAAGCCGAAAAATTGACGATATGCGTAAACAATATTCATCCAACCAATAGTTTTACTTTTATGGGATCCATAATGGAAACATAACATTGGCTATGAAAATGGAAAATTAATGTGTCACACATTCCTTGAATAACAAATTGAACCCTGACCAGGTCTGACCCAAGACTCAAAAGTGTGTAGTGACTGTTCTTTCGCCAGGCACTCGGCATTACGAAATAAAAGTCATGGTTCTTTGATGGGAACTTAAAATAAATGAGGTCCTGAGTCACAGTGGGCATAGCACAATAAAGAACCCTGCTGTATAATGCCATCAGTGCAATGCATAAACAAAATTTTTTGCAGTTTAACCTATAGCTGGCGACGTCTTGATATAAATGAAATATTCTTGACTGTGACATTAAACACCATTACTCTACTCAACTCTCCCTGAATAACAACATCGTTCGTACAGAAAACTTTCAAGTTTATACATCCCTTATCATTCAGTGCAAGTATAATGATGTACGTATCATTTTGTTCTCTGATGAACTTTATCCAAGGATTTATATGGGATAAAAAATGATCGATTCATTAAAAAAGAATCCTTGATTGTGCATAACTGTGAATATAATATTCTCGCGCTTCCTTTTTGAAGAAGAGATTTTTCAATGGTTACTTCCTTGAAATTTTGTCACGTACAAAAACTGCAATGATTTGTGACATGGTTTTATATACTGTCGGGAATTCATCAATGACAACATGATACATGTTTATATGTGATTTGTTTTGAAATACTTTTTTACATCATAAGGAAACATCTTTAAATTTTTTTAGCTCACCTGGCCTATAGGCCATGTGAGCTTATGGCATGGGGCAGCGTGTGTCCATATGTCAGTGTGTGCGTGTGTGCATCTGTAACTCACATTTTCGACAACTCCTCAGAAACTACCAGGCCAAAATTGATCAAACTTCACAGGAAGGGTTATTGGGATGGCACTTTTCAAATTTGTACTTTTGGTTGCCATAGCTATAGAAAGTAGGTCACTGTGACCTACATTTGAAAAAAACTTTAAAAGTCTTCTTCTCTGAAACCAAAAGTGGTAGACAAAAACTGATTTGAATTTCAGCTACTCTAGAGTCTTAAGTATATAGTTTGTACAAATCGAGAAATTCAGCTGAAAAATAGGTTACGTGTTTTTGCGTTTAATTTTAAAAGTTTCGTAAAATGGCTTCAAATTCTTATAACTTGACTATATGAATAGATATTGACATGGGGTTTTCAGTTTTGACTTTTTCTTGAAATATCCTTCAAAATGGGGTCAAGGTCAAAGTTCAAGGTCATGACCTAGTTTGTAAATTGTGCAGATATGGGCTATTTTCTCCCAAATTATAAGAGATATATAATATTAAAACATTGTTAAAATGTTCAGCAGGACAAAATGTAAAAAGGTACAAAGTTTTGTAACTGTATGATTATGCATGTAGGAGTTGATGCCCCTGAAATGATATTTTTTGCTACAAAAAAAACTAAAATTGTGCGTTAGCTTGAAAACTATAAACTTTTTGTATAGGCATGTATTTTAGAATATTGTAGGTATTGACATGACGAACATTTTGATATATGGCTCAAGGTTATACATTCAAAGGTCAAGGTCATGGGTGCATAAAAAGACTGAAATTGTTTATTATCTTGGAAACTATTAACTTTTTGTATGGCATGTATATTCGAATATTGTAGGAATTGATATGGTGATTATTCTGAGATAAGATCAAGGTCTTACGTTTAAAGGTCAAGGTCATAGATGCATAAAAAGACTCAAATTATTAATTATCTTGAAAAATATTAACTTTTTTTGTAGGCTTGTATATAAGAATATTTTATGTATTTTTGCAAATGATTTTGGATATATCCTCAGGTTGGCCATATCCTCAGGTGAGCGTTAAGGCCCATGGGCCTCTTGTTTCTATATTATTGTTAATTTTAAGGAAGATATTCCTGTTGTAACTAAGCCATTTTTGTCGCCTTTTCACAAGAGGTTGTGCGGGTTTATTGCAAAGCACAGTTTGTATGTGCAAACTACATGTACATGTTTTAGTTAAACATCTACTAGCGTGTATATGTTATGATAATATCACAAAATATGTTATATAGTAGGTTATTTTCACAGGGATGCAAATTTTGGCATATTTTAATGGTAGTATTAAAATCGCTAAAATAAAAATCGGGAAAGTATTTTTGTATCAATAGACCATAAGTGAGTTGCTTTAGATTGCCTAAATAGATATGCAAAAATTATTAAGTGACTGCTTCCTTAAAATTAGCCCTGAAAAAAAAAAAACTGCTATATGGTTATTATGCAACATACCTAAAGGTATCACCAATTAATCTTTTGTTCTTTTTCATTAGAAAGACAAAATTGATCACTAAAAAAATGAATAAATATTGTTTTCAATTCAACTCTTATGCTGATAAATAAACTCTACCATTTCAAATTTACCATTTTGTAAGTTTGATATCATGTCTGAAACTGATGCTCCCTCTAATAACCTGCAATGTCTACCATCAATGTTGATCAATGTTAGTCTTGTGCTAAATCATATACTAATTATTATTCTTATTAGTTGACCCTATTTCCATGAACAATCCTGGGGATTTTAAGCAATGGGGTTCAAGGATGGTGAAGAAAACGTGAGCATTTTGTAGAAAAACTACAGTGAATCAGAGATAGAGCATACACCTTCAGAGCAAGAGGAAGGAGCTCGAACCCTGGTTGGGTCATACTTAAGACTTTAAGATTTGAGACACTGCGTCATCTTGGCAAACAACATTATCAATTGGTTTATCTAATGTTAAGAACTAGCATTTTTTTGGTGTTGATGTTTGCTGATTTCTTTTTCTATTTTCAAACAAGACTGCGTAACCTTGCAAACTGTTGCATTCAAATATTTTGGAACACAAATCATTCACCTATCGATTGACATTGGTCATTTTTCAACAGTTCTGATGTTATTTTCAGCCCAAAGCCAATGAACCGGCACCCTTTCGACACCAGTTGGTATCAGAAAATCCCGGGTTTTTTTTTTTTTTTATATGGAATTTGTTCTGATTCTAACAGCTGCAAGGCATATAGTGTTTTAGAGTCAAAGGAAATACAAACAAGCATCTAACAAAAGTCACACTGAAAGTGCACTAGTATAAAGCTGACTATTATACACATTTGCACTTCTCATGCATACAAGAACTTGTTTTTGATTAATATTTAGAGGTTAATAACCTTGCTCTCTTTAAAGCTACATTAAAAAAATTAAAACGGTGCTAATCAAATTAATGATGACCCTAATGAACAATATTACATTTGGATCAATGATAAAAGCTCAAATAAATACAGAAATTACAGTAATTACCCAGCGAGATCTAGCATGTGGGATCTAATATTAGAACATGGTTACGTCATCAAAACCCGGATCATTTAAACACAACTTTAAAAACGGTGAAATATGATCAATTAAACATAGAACTTGAATTTGTCATTTGTGACTAAGTAAGGGATACATAACACCATTTCAAATACATCTGGATATTAATGAAAGACAATTAATGCAATCTGTCATGTTTCACTTTCGATTCTAGGCTTTTCCGTACATCCGTGCGCATGATCCAAGCTTATAATTACCATCGTAGAACACTGACCAACCGGTCAGAGGATTCCGTTTATTTACAGCTAAAAGAAATGAAATTTTAGATAATGAATGTCATGGATCGTGGTTAGAAGATATCTACTTTAAAAAAAATATATTTGTAGAAAATCAAAAAAAATTCAGAAATTTGGTAAACTTAATGCAGCTTCAATGCAATTTGTCATGTTTCACCTTCAATTCATGGGTTTTTCTATACATCCATGCGCATTGCTCCAAGCTCATAATAACCATCGTTAAACATTGACCAACCGGTCAGAGGATTCCTTTTATTTACAGCTAAAAGAAATGAAATTTTAGATAATGAATCTCAAGGATTGTGGTTAGAAGATATCTATTTTTAAAAAAATCTATTTTTAGAAAATCAAAAAAAAATTCAGAAAATTGAAAAAACTTAATGCAGCTTTAACCAAAAACTGGAAAATTGCTGATGTGATGTTTACAACATCATAACCAACCAAGCTCTCTGACATTTTTTTGCAGGGAAGATTTTCATATCTAGATAAAATAATAAAAAATTAATCAAAAGAGGCTTACAAAATTTATACTGTTGATCATATTACCTTATTAAAAGAAAATCGTGCTTAACATATATGTAATAAAATAATAATATCAATAATGTATATCTGGCGGGAAGTCCACGAACACATTTGTACGGCACGTGCTGTGTTTTTCATATATCAAATCGCAATGGGAGTTCAAGAAAGAGACAAATAGCTTTTATTATGATTGTCTGTAATTAGATTTTTTTGGGGTTTTAATAATCAATATTGCAATTTTTATGATACCTGTGGCTATTAGTTATTAAAAGCTTAATTTTATTATTGTAGCAATCAGGTAAAAATCTTAAGAGCACTCAACAAAAAAGCAAAAAATCCAAGGTCTAATTTCTGGACAGATTCCGTATTTTCATTTTCCTATTGTATTTGACAAGCTTTTATTGTTTAACTTGTTTAAATCCTGGATCAGATGTTGACATAGTGTTTGTTTCCATTCAAAGTGGTTGAATTTAAAAAATGAAAAAATGCATGGAATGTCAAGGTTATGGGTGTTTGTTTCCATTCAAAGTGGTTGAATTAAAAAAAATGGAAAGGTGCATGGAATGTCAAGGTTATGGGTGTTTGTTTCCATTCAAAGTGTTTGAATTAAAAAAATGGAAAGGTGCATGGAATGTCAAGGTTATGGGTGTTTGTTTCCATTCAAAGTGGTTGAATTTAAAAAATGAAAAAAATGCATGGAATGTCAAGGTTATGGGTGTTTGTTTCCATTCAAAGTGTTTGAATTAAAAAATGGAAAGGTGCATGGAATGTCAAGGTTATGGGTGTTTGTTTCCATTCAAAGTGGTTGAATTTAAAAAATGAAAAAATGCATGGAATGTCAAGGTTATGGGTGTTTGTTTCCATTCAAAGTGTTTGAATTAAAAAAATGAAAAGGTGCATGGAATGTCAAGGTTATGGGTGTTTGTTTCCATTCAAAGTGTTTGAATTAAAAAAATGGAAAGGTGCATGGAATGTCAAGGTTATGGGTGTTTGTTTCCATTCAAAGTGTTTGAATTAAAAAAATGGAAAGGTGCATGGAATGTCAAGGTTATGGGTGTTTGTTTCCATTCAAAGTGGTTGAATTTAAAAAATGAAAAAAATGCATGGAATGTCAAGGTTATGGGTGTTTGTTTCCATTCAAAGTGTTTGAATTAAAAAAATGGAAAGGTGCATGGAATGTCAAGGTTATGGGTGTTTGTTTCCATTCAAAGTGGTTGAATAAAAAAAATGAAAAAATGCATGGAATGTCAAGGTTATGGGTGTTTGTTTCCATTCAAAGTGTTTGAATTAAAAAAATGGAAAGGTGCATGGAATGTCAAGGTTATGGGTGTTTGTTTCCATTCAAAGTGGTTGAATAAAAAAAATGAAAAAATGCATGGAATGTCAAGGTTATGGGTGTTTGTTTCAATTCAAAGTGTTTGAATTAAAAAAAATGGAAAGGTGCATGGAATGTCAAGGTTATGGGTGTTTGTTTCCATTCAAAGTGGTTGAATTTAAAAAATGAAAAAATGCATGGAATGTCAAGGTTATGGGTGTTTGTTTCCATTCATAGTGTTTGAATTAAAAAAATGGAAAGGTGCATGGGATGTCAAGGTTATGGGTGTTTGATTCCATTCAAAGTGGTTGAATTAAAAAAATGAAAAGGTGCATGGAATGTCAAGGTTATTGGTGTTTGATTCCATTCAAAGTGGTTGAATTAAAAAATGGAAAGGTCCATGGAATGTCAAAAGTTATGGTGGCTTGTTTATAAAACCTCTTATTGATTCTGTTTTTTCCTTTTTCCTGTTCCATTATTTATTCACATCAAGCCTTTAGTTTGACAATCATTGCTGAACAGAAGCTAGAGGTTATGAAATGAAAATCTTTCATCAATTTTAGGGGGTGAATTTCTTTTTTAATTTTAATGTACATGTACCAATAATTATTGCTAAATTTGTTAATCTTGACTGAATAGCATTGTTGATGTTTGGTTTAAAAGCTAATCAGATGTAATTAATAAAAAAGTTATTGTATAGTGAATGGAAAAAAAAAATGCTAATGCAAGATTAAACAATATGTAGCCTACCAACCAACCTTCGATTAAACAACTACACATACCTATTAAGAAGAAAAATTGTAAGCTGAAATTAGCTTGGAGGGGAGAGGGGCAATGTACAAGTTAGTAAATCAAGTGAATTTTATAGGATCAGCTATATATGGATAAGCTGCAGCAATAAATACTAGTGTTTGCATTAGACATGTCTCTCTCTCTCTCTCTCTCTCTCTCTCTCTCTCTCTCTCTCTCTCTCTCTCTCTCTCTCTCTCTCACATAAATACTAGTGTTTGTGTTAGGCATCTCTCTCTCTATCTCTCTCTCTGTCTCATAAATACTAGTGTTTGTGTTAGACAACTCTCTCTCTCTCTCTCTCTCTCTCTCTCTATCCAAATAAAGCTTTTATTGCATTTGAAAGGATAAATGTGGGGTGCCTTTTCTGTATTTATTCATGATTTTAAGAAGTGCATAATTTATTTATTGATAATCACAATTCTAATTTTATATTAGCAAAAATTTTAAAATATCTAAAAAGAAATCATTTTACAGATTTAAAAATCCATTTTGCTTTCAAATGATATTAAATTTCAGAGAAGTTAAATTTCTGCAAATTCTGTGTACTGATTTACTTGTGAAATGGCAGTTTTTTAAAATGCAAGTATTTAAAGTTTTAGCAACAGGGCCAAAAATTTACTACATAATCTAAAATTTCACAAGGTGCCATGTCACTAGTTTCTATTTTTTTTGGTTATCAGCATATGCTTACATAACATTTTTTTCTCTCTCTCTCCTTTCTTTCTTTTTTTTTTAAATGCCTACTCTTCAAAGGTCATCTTTGAAGTTGTATTCTACCATTGAATATTTTCATTTTTGTAATTAACAGTTTCTCATGTTGTGTTTATTGTAACTGCCAAATAGAGGAGCTTGTCAATGTTTTTTAGCAACCGTTAATAAGGCACTTTTTCCAAAAAAAAAAAAAAAAAAAAAAAAAAAATGGTTGAGTAAATTATTTAACAACTCTTGTTCCAGAACCCATCATGTATTAATAATTTCTCGCATATGTGACGGATTTATCTCACTGAATGGGTGGTACGATATTTTTTCCATATTGCACCCCACGTGCGCACATGTAGCCTATCTCAGTTGAATGGGGACTACATTTTTTTTTCAATTGGCAAGGGTCATAATTTTGTGGGAAAAAATATATAAAAACAACAAAAAAGACTTTTTTATGATGAATGATATCATTTTCACTAAACGATGTATATATAAAGAGAAAAAATGTGTTTTGTTTTGCCGCATAGGTTCACATTCTGCTGTGAGTGAAACGTTATTTGTTATTGTTGTGCGTTTTGTATTTCTCCCGCTAGCAAAATTCTGCAACGTTATAGAAGGGATTCCAGTATTTTTTCGTAAATTATATGCGAGAAAAATAATCAATTACTCAACTGAGGTCGAGATGAGAAAGTTTCGATCTCGTGGTCAGATTTTTTTTCATCTCAAACTCGGCAGAGCTTCGTTTGAGATGAAAAATCTTACCACTCGATCGGAATTTCCGCGTCTCCACCTCAAACTTGTAATAGATTCTCTTTGTGTGTATGGTTCATGTATGTGTTATATTCAATAAAATATTGTTTAAGTTAATTTTGATTAAACATTAAGCATAACAACCTAGCAGTAGTTAACTTCATTTAGTGTTTTGTATACACATGCTATTCAATGACCGTAAGAATGTAATGGTTTTTAATTTTCATTCATTTAACTATTTTAAGAATGCCAGCGAGATTTAAACCATCATTTCTCATCAATCATAGATACATAAAGACTGTACTAACTCTGGTTGTCTGATGTTACTTATTGTTGTGTAAATAATTCTCTCGGGAATCGTGGATTGTTAATTGGACATTGCTTCTGAAAAAGCTTTTATGTTATATGTCACCGAAGTGCTATGAGAATAATAAAAAAAATCATAAAGTTTAATTCTATATTAGGCTATAGTCCAGTCGTTTAGGGATAAAAGAAAAAAGAAATAATTATAAATTCTGAAATCTGAATAAATTTTATAATATTTTATCGATTTTTACTTATTTTTTTTTAGAATTATGAAAAAAAAATTTACAGGTAAACACTATAAAAATAATCTAGATGTGTATGAATGATTGGATATTTTTCAAATTGACATTAATGTGATTGGATATTACTAGTATTTATTTCAGATAGCTATTATGAGTATTTATTTCACATATAATTTATTGGATTCACCGAGATTTATCAAGTCACATGACTAAAAAAAAATTAATGTAAAAAAAGTTATTTCGAGCAGATATAACTGAGATAAATAAACAGAATTTATTCGTTCTTTCTTTTTCTTTTTTTTTTTTTTTTTTTTTTTTTGTTTCTCTCTCTCTCTCTCTCTTCCCCTACTGCCTTTTGGCAAAAAAGCTAATAAGAGCTGTCCAGTCTTTTTCAATTAAGCAACGTACATCATGTTGCATGGTCTAGATTTATTTAACGCTAGATTGTTGACAATCTCAAAGCTTCAACTTATCATGCTTGCAAAGAGGAATCCTTTTGCTAATGCTTGGTTGAATCTATATTGCATCAAAAAGTAAATTAAACCATAAAAAATCCATGTTGCCCCTATAGAGTCCATATTTTTTTTACCACCCGCCTCTGATACACTTTTTCAAATCAGAATATGTCTCTGATGGTATTTGAATCTAGGCTATGAAAGGCATTGTAATTTGCAATCATGTGCTTTAGATCACTCACACATGGATGCTTTTTATTTATTGGTTTATATTTTGAAGAACTGGTCTCTTTTTCAACATTTTCCATACAACCCTTGTAGAATATGTTGAAATTATTGGACACAGACTTGTTGAAAAAATTCCAACTGATTGCTTGGTTATAACTTAAAGAAATTTTTCCTTTTGTAATCCCAATTAGAATTAAATATATACTATGTTTTACCTTTTTAGTGTATATTAAACATGTTTGAGTGTGTGTGTGTGTGGGGGGGGGGGGGGGTGTTACCAAAGGAACTGTTTCCATAAATACCATATCTGCTATTTCCCACTGAAGGGGCTTTAGTGGCCAAGTGGTCTAAAGAATGTGCATACAGCCATTGCATTTCTAACAACCTAGGTTCAAATCCCATCGGGACAGATCCTTGTGTATGAATGCTTTAAGTTCGCTTGCTAAAGAAAGTTGGTCTTCTTTGGTACACTGGTTTTATCCACCATTCTGACTAACTGCCTCAATACAGGTGAAAGAATATTTACTGGGGCATAAAACATCATTTAAATCACATCCAATCCAATTCATTCCACTCAAATTAAAATGATAATGTATATAGTCATAATACCTGTGAAAATGTTTACTACACTTTTAACAAGAGGTATAAACTTTTGACCAATATTTACAAACCAAATTAATCGTAAATTTATTTTCCTAAAGGTGTGTGTTCAATTATATACCCTATATGAATAGTGAAAACAGCTAGGACAAGATTTGTACTTCTAAAGACATGGTCATTTAATTCTTTTTAAACTTTGAAAACATAATTGTACTGATTTGGTTTTTGTTATTATGAAAGATATTTCAAATTGAAGTATTATTTTATGAAAAGAAATAATTCTATTTATATTTTATTTACTGTTTAAGAATACTCCTTTACATAGAGTTGTTTGAAAAAGAGATAAACTTTTGAAGCAATCAACCATATTTATTTGGTCAGGGTTAGTTGGGTGTTTTTATCAGATAATTTTATTTTTCTCAAGTGAAATGACCTACATATATGTAATTCAAAATGAAGGGAAGAAAAGGATAAATTTTTTTGAAGCGATCCACCACAGTTTGTCATGGGTAGCTTATATCAGAAATTTGATTTTTCTCAAGTTATATGACCTACCTATATGAAATTCAAAATGTTGGGAAGAAATTTTACAGTTCCAACTATAGAAATTACAGGTATTTTAATAAGTATATTTACTTCTAACACCATTTGTCTGATTAAAATTTTTGTTTTGCTGAAAATAAACTGTTTTAAAGAAAGATATATTTGTGATTTAGATGTTACTTATTCAGTAACAGATTAACATCAAATCAAGAATATAACCAGACCTTATATATGCATAAAAAAGGTTTGTTTTAATTAGAGTAGGCTGAAAGTTCCTGTATTTAAATTGTGTCCATTCTGTCCCCAGACAAGCTGTGTTTTTATTGCTCTTGTTTTCAATCAAGAACAATTTCTTAGTACGTTTGAATTTTTTTCTTTTATCTTTTCAGACCCCTGCAGTTTCACAAATTAATATGCAGACAAGCTGTGTTGTTATTGCTTTTGTTTTCAATCATGAAATATTTCTTAGTTTTTGTAAGTTGATTTTTTTCTTTTATCATTTCAGACCAAAGCTCGGGTACGGTGACACCCAGCTCAATGAGTGGGGCCAGAGAACCATCATTTTCCTTCCCTGGTGACTCTCGGGGATCTGTGACATCCAATGATATACCATTTATACCAGGTCAAAGGCCAAGGAGAGCCTCAATGCAGGATGCCATAGATTTGAAAAAGATTGACACAAAATTATATGATAGAAAGGTAGGAGCTTTGTAATCATGGAAATTGTGCAAACACACACACACACACACACACACACACATTTTATATGTATTTATGTTTATGGGAAATATGAAAAAAAATACAGTAAAATCTGAATTTATTGCTAAAATTTTTCAGTGAAATTATTTGCATGATAATGCATTTGGGCGATAGATTGAGAAGAAGGTATTTTGGAACTTCAAAAGGTTGGGGCAAAGCTATTTTAAGAAATGCATTGTATCAAGGTTTTACTGTAATTTAAAACTCTAACAGGGCTTCCATGGAGCTGTTATCTGTAAACTGGTGCTTTAAAACACCTGACAAGTACTTACAATTGCAACTTTACTTATGTTGCTGTCAGCTGTTGCATTAGACTACTAAAGTTGTAGTCTTTGAACCATTCTAATTTGCGAGATGATGCTTTAGACCACTCTGTGAGTACTTACAATTGTTAAACTACTTCAATATTGTGCAACCCCTAAAACACTCTAAAATGTAAGATAGTTCCTAAGTCCACCCTGCAAGTACTTACAATTGCAAGGTTTTCTAAGCTGGTGCTAGGTAAGTACTAGCAATATCCAATTTTTTATATAAACTATATAAATCTGACCTTTACATATGCCCTTTAGTTAATAGTTATTGGTATTGTTGTATGTTTGTCTGGAAGAGTAATTAGGTGACTGCAGAAAGAAATTTAAATGATTCATCTATTCTACCTGTTGGAAGTTAAAATACTTAATCATAGTCAGAGCAGTTTAGCTATTGAAAATTTAATTAAATTGGCAAGGAACTTGTCTGAGAGGTTTAATTTATTTCTGTAAAAAACGCCAAGGAATTCACGGAAAGTCGATTAAAATTAAATTTCACAAAAAGAAAAAAAAAAAAATTAAAAAAAAATACATAAAAATTCCGAAGTTTATTTCTATTCTCTTAAAGTTTGGTTCTTTTGACAATTAGTGTTAATATTTTGGTACTTTTGACATACTTGTGTTAATATTTATACTTCACTTGATAGCATTTTATGTCTGGTTGCCATAGCAACAGCCAAAATTTATTTGATTTGATCATTGAAAATTATCTGATTATTAAGGGTCTGACATTTTTGTCATTCCCATAAAACCACATCATTTATTGTCTTTGATATTAATTTTAATTGATTATTGGTAAAAGGTTGCATCATAATTATTCTGGTCCAAATAATTGGGAAATGTACTTTTGATTTTATGGTGAATTCTAGATAATAGATTTCCATTTATGTATCACAGACTTACATATGACAGAAGCAGGTGACAAAAAAAGAAAACGTTATTTTACACAGTTTGACTATACTAGAGGCAACTTTTATTACAAGCCTGCTTAATCCTTGGGTGGGTGGGTGTCTTGTTGGTCAAGTTGTCAAAAATTTGTACTAATAGATAACAAAAATTTTAACTCCTAGACTTGAATTTTGTTGAGATTTTGAAAATTTGTAATTTCACTTGCCAAATGTTGGTGGTGATGTTCTTTTTGTTTTTGTTTTTTTTTTTTTTTTAAATATGGACACATTAGTTGCCTCCAACATCCAAAAATTGACTGCTTTACTGTAAGTAAATGATATATAATTTTTATGAAAATTATATAAATCTAAACAAAGCAACAGGAGATTTGCATTGCACAGGGATGACCTTCTACAGTAAAAAAGTATTTATTACGACCAAACATATGACTTACAAAAATATGAACTTTATAAACAGGTAGTCTTAATATAGAGTTTTTTTGTGGTTGAAGCACAATGACCTTAAACTGGTCTTTATAGAAGAGTGATCTTTTTATAGAGTTAAATGACTATTTGTATAAAAGTGCGTTAAATGGTTGAGTTTTGGATTTGGTTTTTTTTTTTTTTTTACACCAGTTAATTTAGGGATAGTGGAGGAAACAGGAGTGTTCAGATAAAATCACTGACTTTCAGCTAAGAAAATGGTAATCTATCTTGCACCGGGATTTGCCCCAAATTAAATGTAAAATATATATCCAAGTGGTGAAAGGTACTTTAATCACTTACTGTCTGATTCACGTCTGTCGTAGCACTAGTTTTTCAAGGTTTTAGAAGAGATATCAAAAAATTTTGTAGAATGTCACATACCGTTGTGACGTATGCATTTTGTCGTAATTAACCGACACCAAACTAAATGCCATCTTAGCTAGAGTATACTGTATAATTGGTAATTTACGCGGTTATTCAATTTTCGCGTATATTCGCAGTCACATCTTCACCATGAAAATTAGAATGGCTTAATATACCTGAGTCACTAAAGTTACTTGATTACCGTCGGTTACTTGTTTTAATACGTAACTTCTTTACCTGTATTGGAGCACCTCTGGTTACATATAATATGGTGAATTAAAGATAGTGAACACTTTTAACTCTTTCCACTATTAGGGTATTGATTAAATGCAGTGAATACTATTCTCAAGCAGTTTTTCTCAGCTCATAAGTAATATTGTGTATTTATAATCTAATGAAATTGTTCAAAGGTAGATGGAATTAAAGGTCTAGATTTACGTTTTTCGATTTCACTTTTATAACAACTGGAAGTTGAAATTACATTTCTTGATCTGAATGACCTGGGAGAGCGAAAACGGTTAGATAGTTCTAATTTTTTCTCAAACACCTTCAACCTTGAAAATTAAAATCGCGAAAAATTTTGATAGGGCTTTTTACTAAAAAATCACAAAAATTTCATGCCGTGAAAATTACCAGTTATATGGTAAAATGCAGAGCTTTTTAAAATCCTTACGAGGATTTAATATAGAAAAACACACAAACACTCATTCCGGAAATACATCGCTGTAATAATCATGCGGGTTAGGGTAGAAAATTCTGGAATAGTTCATTCAGCTGTAGGTATGATCACTGTTGTTAGACCTTCAGTATATATTCCTTTTGTTGTCAAGCTAGCAGACGATATTACCTTGCCAGCCAAAATGGGAAAGTCGGTCATGCGCAATTCTATTTTCTTTACCCGCATGATTTTTCAGCGATGTATTTCCGAAGTGAGTGTTTGTGTGTTTTCCCATATTAAATCCCCGTAAGGATTTTAAAAAGCTCTGCATTTTATACTCCAGCTAAAATGGCATTTAGTTTGGTATCAGTTAATTACGACAAAATGCATATGTCATAACGGTATGTGGCATTCTACAAAATTTTTTGATATCTCTTCTAAAACCTTGAAAAACTAGTGCTACAGCAGACGTGAATCAGACAGTAGCATGTTCTTTAGATCACTTGGCCACAACAAGAACAAAAAAAGCCAAAAAAAAAAAAAAAACAAAACAAACAAACAAACAAAAAACCAAAAAACTATTTAAAAAACAAAACAAAACAAAACAAAAAAAAAAACAAAAAAACAAAAAAAAAACAAAAAAAAAAAAACCCAAAACCAAAAACTTGCAATCAGACAAAAAGAAACAAATGAGTTATTGGCAATAACCTTACCTATGTGAATTCACAAATTTTTAAAACATGTACAGGCATCAATTTAAAATCTTTCCTTGTCACTTTTCTTATTTTTCTTGCAGTAATTTTTTTTTCATATTGACATAATTTGTCACGAAGCTTTATTGAAAGTGATTGGCATGATGTTTAAAGTTTCTTTAGCTACAAATTGCTATTTGAAATCTACAACTCAAGAAAATTGACTCTGAGGCAAAAAATTAAGAAATATACATCATTATGTATTATAGTACGTGCAACCTTGTCGATTGTATATCCTTTAAGTTTGTTTTTCATGCTATAAGGGTTATTTAACAAAAATTTTCCATATCGACACCAGCTACTGATGAATTTCTGTTTTTTTAAGTGAAATACAGTAACAGATTTTAGAATCACCATATTATGACAAAACAATTGTAGATGAATAAAATGTCTTAGAATGTTATAACTTGACTATTTAAACAGAAAATTACATGGGTTTTTCAGTGTTGGCATTTTCTTAGAATTCCTTTAAAAATGGAGTAAGGTTCAAAGTATTTTTAAGATGGATATATTGAATTCAATCATTTGTTATGTCCATCTGACTGTCCATCCCACTTACTTGTCCTAAGCTAATAAAATCTTTGTACATGTAATTTACCTAATATTGGTTTGCTAACTTTCCCTAGAGTTGTGGCCCTTTGAAGATTCTTGTCTGGAGTAAATCTTTATTAGAAATTACATTTTCCAGAGGTTTACACAATTTGACAGATAGTATAAACTAACAGAAGATGCACTTATCATTTACCTGAAGTTTTTCAATTTTTCTCGGAGTTCCGACCCTTTTGAATTTTTAATGGCAAGTTTAGAGTAATTCTCAAAAACTGATTTAAAAAAAAAAAAATTGAAATTTTAGAAGATTTGCATATTACTGAACGTATGTACCAACAACATAAAGTATATACTTGCAAGAAATCTTAAAATGAATTTGCAGGTGCTAATGCAGCTATATGAAAGATCAAAGTCATGTACTTTTGAAGAAAAAAAGCTTTAGATTTATCTTGACTTTTTTTACATAAGGCTTTCAGTTTTGCTCTTTTTGCCATTGCAGTAACTCAGTTGGTAGAGTGCTTGCTCCGTAAGTGGAAGGTTGTGGGTTCGAACCCCGGCCGGGTCTGACCCAAGACTTGAAAGTGGGAAGTGACTGTTCTTTCGCCAAGCATAATAGCATTACGAAATGAAAGTCATGGTTCTTTTGGATCGGAACTTAAAATAAACAAGGTCCCGTGTCATGGCAGGCATGGCACGATAAAGAACCCTGCTGTATAATGCCATTAGCGCAATGCACAGGCAAAATTTCTGCACTATAGCCTATAGCTGGCGACGTCTTGATATAAGTGAAATATTCTTGACTGGGACGTTAAACACTCAACTCTTTGCTCTTTTTCATGAAACTTTTTTAAAACTGAGTCACGTTAAAATTTAAAGTCAAAGGTCATGACATACTTTTTCACTTGTATGTTTTTTTCTGTTAAATGTTTATTCCAGATTTTATTTTTTGGAAAACATCTACTCAAATTAAAGGTCAAGGACATGATGGCATTTGCTAGCCATAATTTGTTTCAACTTTTAAAACAATTATAAGGTTTCGACCTAAGGATTTCTATTTTGATATTGTTTTTATTGTATTTTTATTGTTTTTTTTTTTCCTTAATGCTTTATATTGGAAATAGGTCAAAGGTCAAGTTCATGACCTAGTTTTTATCTTTGTTCTTTTGGTCCTATATTGGCCTGAGTTATGGATATTTTTGATAGCTGATTAATTTTAATGAAGTTTTTTTTTTTTTGCATATTATGTGTATTTTTTACTCAGTGAATAATATTTTTGATGATATTTTGCTATTGAATTTGTTTTTTTTTTTTTTAAATATTATCCACAAGATATGCTAAAGAAAATTTTATGTTAAAAAAGAAAGAATTTTAATAAGCCACCATGTATCAGGTGAACATATCAGGCCCATTAGGCCTCTTTTTAATCAACATGAAGGTGGTTTAAAGCTATCAGTTAATATACAGTGAAATGACAATTGTTCAACATCCTTAATTCAGAATCCTGAATTAAATACACATGAACAACTGTGGTGATTACACACTTTAAATCCAGCAAGATATTCAAAAATGTTGTTAGGTTTAGTTCATTCATTGATTTTATTTAAAGCAAATACACTATTCTCATTTATTTACTACTCAAAGCACAGAAGGGACATTTGAATTTTAATGGTGCACTATTTTACATATTCAATGGACATAAACTAAGTCTATTTTAGGAAAGTTTGAATTTTATTTTCTGGTAACTATTTCTATTTTAGGACATTTTGTTTTATTTGGCATAATCATATTTATAGATTTTGATCATCCTGAGTACAATCCCCTTCTAAAACTAGAGCAATCTCTTGAGAGACAAATTCCCCCCCCCCCCCATTACCAACATGGACTGGTTCTTAGCTCACCTGACCGAAAGGTCATGTAAGCTTATGGCATGGCGCGGCGTGTGTATGTGCGTGTGTGCGTCGTTAACACCAATTTTCGACTTCTCCTCCAAAACTGCTGGACAGATTTCAATGATACTTGGTCAGAAGCATATATGGGCCGGTGCAATTCAGATTTGTTCATGGCGTTGCCATGGCTACCAAAACTAGGTCAAGGTGACCTAGGGGTACAAAAATCTTAAAGAATCTTCTTCTCCGAAACCGATGATGGGAGAAAAAATCTGATGTGATATTTGGCTTCTCTAGGGTCTTAAGCCTATAGTTTGTTCATTTCGGGAAATTTGGTCAAAAAATGGGTTACGCGTTTTTGCGTTTGATTTTAAAAATTTCGTAAAATGGCTTCAAATTGTTATAACTTGACTACTTGAACAGATAATGACATGGGGTTTTCAGTTTTGACTTTTTCTTAAAATAACCTTCAAAATGGGGTCAAGGTCAAAGTTCAAGGTCATGACCTAGTTTGTAATTTTGCAGTTTTAGGCTATTTTCTTCAAAAATTTTAAAGATATATAATATCAAAACATTGTGAAAATGTTCAGAATGACAAAATTCAAAAAGATACAGTTTCCTAACTATATGATAATGCATATAGGAGTTGTTGCCCCTGAAATGTTATTTTTTGCTTAAAAAAACTAAAATTGTGCATAAGCTTGAAAACTATCAACTTTTTGCATAAGCATATATATTAGAATGTTGTAGGTATTGACATGACGATCATTTTGATAAATGATTCAAGGTCATACATTCAAAGGTCAAGGTCATAGGTGCATAAAAAGCCTGAAATTGTTAATTATCTTGGAAACTATTAACATTTTTTAAAGACATATATATCAGAATATTGTAGGTATTGACATGACGACTATTTTTATATATGACTCAAGGTCATATGTTTAAAGGCCAAGGTCATAGATGCATAAAAAGACTCAAATTGTTTATTATCTTGAAAACTATTTACTTTTTTCATAGGCATATATATTAGAATATTGTAAAGATGGACATGACGATCATTTTGATATATGACTCAAGGTCATGCATTCAAAGGTCAAGGTCATATGTGTATAAAAAGACTCAAATTGTAATTATCTTGGAAACTATTTACTTTTTGTATAGACATATATATCAGAATATTGTAGGTATTGACATGAGGATCATTTTGATATATGACTCAAGGTCATACGTTCAAAGGTCAAGGTCATAGATGCATAAAAAGGACTCAAATTGTTAATTATCTTGAAAACTGTTAACTTTTTTCATAGGTATATATATCAGAATATTGTAGGTATTGACATGACGATCATTTTGATATATGACTCAAGGTCATACGTTCAAAGGTCATAAGTGCATAAAAAGCCTGAAATTATTAATTATCTTGGAAACTATTTACTTTTTGTATAGACATATATATCAGAATATTGTAGGTATTGACATGACGATCATTTTGATATATGACTCAAGGTCATACATTCAAAAGTCAAGGTCATAGGTGCATAAAAAGCCTGAAATTGTTAATTATCTTGGAAACTGTTAATATTTTTCATAGGCATATATATTAGAATGTTGTAAAGATGGACATGACAATCATTTTGATATATGACTCAAGGTCATACGTTCAAGGGTCAAGGTCATAGGTGCATAAAAAGCCTGAAATTGTTAATTGTCTTGGAAACTA
This sequence comes from Tegillarca granosa, assembly GCA_029721355.1. NCBI lineage: Eukaryota > Metazoa > Mollusca > Bivalvia > Arcoida > Arcidae > Tegillarca > Tegillarca granosa. The sequence continues at coordinate 17,303,789 of CM056606.1, read as the reverse complement.
TTAACTTTTCGTATAGACATATATATCAGAATATTGTAGGTTTTGCCATGACGATCATTTTGATATATGACTCAAGGTCATACATTCAAAGGTCAAGGTCATAGGTGTATAAAAAGCCTGAAATTGTAATTATCTTGGAAACTATTTACTTTTTGTATAGACATATATATCAGAATATTGTAGGTATTGACATGATGATCATTTTGATATATGACTAAGGGTCATATGTTCAAAGGTCAAGGTCATAGATGCATAAAAAGACTCAAATTGTTAATTATCTTGAAAACTGTTAACTTTTTTTTATAGGCATATATATTAGAATATTTTAAAGATGGACATGACAATCATTTTTGATATATGACTCAAGGTCATATGTTCAAAGTTCAAGGTCATAAGTGCATAAAAAGACTCAAATTGTTAATTATCTTGGAAACTATGAACTTTTTGAAAAGACTATTGTAGATATAGACCTGACGATCATTTTGATATATGACTCAAGGACATACATTCAAAAGGTAAAGGTCATAGGTGCATAAAAAGCCTGAATTTGTTAATTGTCTTGGAAACTATTAACTTTTTGTATAGACATATATATCAGAATATTGTAGGTATTGACATGATGATCATTTTGATATATGACTCAAGGTCATACGTTCGAAGGTCAAGGTCATAGATGCATAAAAAGACTGAAATTGTTAATTATCTTGGAAACTATTTAACCTTTTGTATAGGCATGTACATTAGAATATTGTATGTATTTTTGCCAATGATTTTGGCCATATTCTCAGGTGAGCGTTAAGGCCCATGGACCTCTTGTTTAAGATTTTACTTTATGACCTTGACCTTTGACCTAGATACCTTAATTTGGTATTTGACACATTTCTTATGTTTGTACAGTAAAACCTGTTTTAAGAGGCCACTAATATATATGCCTTCTCCATTTTCTCTCTTGACTTGTATTATTTTCGAAATTCTCAATAAATTCGGATTTTCTCTTTACAGTATTCAAAATTAGCATTCAGCTGACATTAAATTTGTCCGCTAATTTGTGGGATGAAAATCCGTATTCACTTTTTTGATAACATCAATTTTTTCTTTAAGTGGTAATACTTTCCGTTTAAAGGTTTAATGTTCGTTAAATAAGACAAAGAAAAAGTGAATAGTTCTTAAACAAATTTGTTGTTTCTACTTATAATATGACTCGTCAAGTGCAATACAACTGAGCAATAAGTTTAACATAAGGGAACCAAGTCATGTGACAATTATCACGTGATACCATCAAGGCAATATGGCCTTCTAATCCAGGCTCTTCCTTGCTGCATGTCACACAGTGGCCGCTGACTGTGTTACACAGGTGACCATTTATTTCAGGTGAAATATATAGTAAAATTCATTTGGTGGGATTCAACCTGACAGTTATAGGCAGGTGACCGTTAATTCTAGGTGATCGCAAAGGCAGTTTTTACTGTATATGTTTATAACAAGTTTGTTGAAAATCAACCCATAGAAGGGGAAGTAACTTAGTAGACATGATTTAGAAAAGGAGATTTGACTTTATGACCTTGACCTTTGACCTAGATACCTTATTTGGTAATTGAGATATTTTATCATGTTTTGTATATCTTTGTTCCTTATTCAACCAAAATCAACCCATAGAGGAGGAAGTTACTAAGCAGACATGATATGGAATGGAGATTCGACTTCATGACCTTGACCTTTGACCTGCATACTTTAATTTTGTATTTGTTTGTGTGTGTTAATTCCATATACAACCAAAATCAACCCATGGAGGAGGAAGTTACTCAGCAGACATGATATTGGGATGGACAGACAAGATGATTCCTATAATATCCCTAAGACTTCATTTATGTGGTAAAATAAATGTACAATGTGTTAAAAAGTCAATTTTATAAATCTAATATGTTATTGACTTCAGTAGAGTAAATAATACTATAAAACAGATTAATAAAACAACATATAAAAATATACATTATAAATAATTAAATAAAGAGCTATTACTGTGTCGAAGTTGCAACGCTACCGTAAAACACCAATATTTATTTAAGTTTGAATGATGAAAGTTGATGCAATATTTAAGAACAATTACGTAACCTCTTTAGATGTTAGTGAATGGAAGGAAAACTATGTTTAGACATGTAGTGACAGCTGAAGCCATGTTATATATGGAATTTTATAAAAGTTTTAAAGCATGAGTATTCTCTTGTGGGTTTTAGCGAAAGATGGTGAAAAATTCAGACAAAATGTGTTTGTTTCCTGAATTTTTTCATTGGAATTTGTGGCTAAACTTTAGAAAATGTTTCTTGAATATAAAATTATAGTTTTGCTCAATCAAGTATTCAAAAAAATAAATAAATAAATAAATAAAAATATATAAATAAAAGATAAATAAATAAATAAATACAGTGCAACTTCCGAGTACCGGCCTCGTATGGGACCGAGGAATTTGGCCGGTTTTCAGAGGGGCCGGTATTTAGAGGGCCTTATAAATCCGGTAGTCCGATCCGGTCCGAATCTCTTCCATTTCAGAAATTTATCAAACGGTGTATTGACAAAATACGTAAATGTCAATACATTCTCATAAGCATTGATCGTACCTGTAATTCTTGAACTTAACAAGTACCTAGTAAATAAACCCCAAAAAGCTTACAAACTGGCAGATTATTACAAACAACTGTACGATATCCAAAACGGATACACGTGTGCTGCTTGTGTTAGTCAGGCATACAAGTTACTGTTTCCGGTTGAAAATGAAACAATTTATTTTTCAAAATATTTTTTTATTAATTGTTCAGGCTAGTTACAACATATGAAGCAAAAATATTATCCAAATCACTTAAAACGAGGACCGATTCGTGAATTACAAGCCTGTCCTGTATCTCTAGTGACCGGTTTCCGGGTCGTGGTGACTGGAATGTTTTAATATTAAATAGTAATAGTATTGTTTAAAAAGTGTGTAAATAATAATTTAAAAAAAACCCAGAAAATAATGATGTTTTAAATAAAAAAAAATATTTCTTAATATATTTTGCATTGCGCGGGTGATATAAACATTATAATAAAACGTTTTCATCATATTCAAGTGAGGGGTACTTGACTGGTAAAAACCTCGAAATAAAGAAATTAAAACCATCAGAAAGACAATAATTGCAATAATTAGATTATCGAACAATAAAAGAAACAGATTAAAATTAATTCAATTATTTATTCAAGTATATCTGAACAGGTAATCCTGTCTACCAGTACAATGATGAGCGCATTACAATACCGTTGTTTTTTCAGTAATCGGATTAGCAGCTGTCCGTTACGGTTCATTGATGCATTGCGACTCCCAAAGGCCGGTTTTCGGAAGTAAATTATTAAGATGTTACATGATTTCGGCACTTAAAAAAGGCCGGTATTCGGAATTCAGAGGGACCGGTTTATGGAAGTTTATTTTAATATAAACAAAGAAGGATAAATTCGGGACCGGTCTGGCGTGTTCGGTATGTGGAGGTGATCGGTTTTTAGAAGGGCCGGTTTTCGGAAGTTGCACTGTATAAAAAATAAATTAATAATAATAATAAATAGATGAATAAATAAATATAAAAAAAAATAAATAAATAGAATTAAATGAAATAAAAATTTAAGTTAAAAAAAAAAAGATTAAATTTAAAAAAAATTCCCATATAGTAAACTTTGTATATAAAGACTACAAATGAAATATGGTGTACCTTATAGACAGGTGCCAGGGTCCTATATAGGTGTTATATTTATATAATGGGCCTAAAAAATTGGTTTTAATGGACTAGTAATCTCAATATAGAGTTGAGTTGAGTAATGGTGTTTAACGTCCCAGTCAAGAATATTTCACTTATATAGAGATGTCGCCAGCTATAGGCGAAAGTGCAGAAATTTTGCCTGTGCTTTGTGCTGATGGCATTATACAGCAGGGTTCTTTATCTTGGCATGCCTGCCTGCCATGACATGGGACCTTGTTTATTTTAAGTTCCCATCCAAAAGATTCATTACTTTCATTTTGTAATGCTGAGTGCTTGGCGAAAGAACAGCCACTACCCACTTTCAAGTCTTGGGTCAGACCTGGCCGGGGTTCAAATGCACGACCTTCCAGTTACAGAGCGAGCACTCTACCAACTGAGCTACCGCAGTGGCCTCAATATAGAGGTAGTCACTATAGTAGATTTTTCCTAGATTTTAATTTTTTTAAAAATTGGAGTTAAGACTAGTTTAAATTGTTGTAAACTCTAGATATTGGCAAGTGTAATGATATAAGGCTAGTGTTTAAAGGGGAGTGGAGTGCAGTAATGAATGGTGTTTTACATCTCAATCTAGATTCATGTATATCAAGGTGATCAGTTCTAAGATGGTGGAGGAAATTGGAGTGCCCAGAGAAAAATGCTGGCTTTAGGCAAGTGAACTGATAAACTATCATATACTAGAATCTGCCAGAGCAGGATTTAAACCAAGGCAATGAGAGGTAATGTGGTAAATGAGCACATGCTGTAGACCACTTGGCAACCAAGTCTTTCTGGTGTATAATGGGAATAGGTGGGAATGGAAATCTGAGAATTAATATTTTATATATAGTCTTATGGCATGAAGTTATGAACAAGTTAATTGTGTAAAAAATGGTTGATTGTGAGCCATGTTCTTCTGGCAGATACAGATCTTTTGAAAACAAAAGTAGTTTTTTTTTTTTTTTTTTTTAAATCTAACACCATAAGCTCTATGCATGCCTCAAAACAACCTTTGGTTGTCAAGTGGTAGTGCTCGCTTACTTAGGTATCACATTAACTATCACTGTCTAGAATCAAATCCCAGTTAGGCAGATCATAGTATAAGAATGTTAGTTATTTGACTTTCTGAAAGTGTGGTTATGTCTAGGCTTTCCATTTTCCTAGGCTCTCCATTTTCCAAAAACATCCCAGAAAAAAACACCTCTGTATATTTGAATTACTTGGGCATAAAACACCCTTACTTAACTCTTTTTCTAGTAGACTTGACAAGTTTTTGTCAACCCTTATGTTTTTAATTAAAAGGAGATTATATATATATTGTTTTCCAGTGATTGCAATCTTTTTTTTTTTTTAAATGTAACTTTATCCACAATCTTAAGTCTTTATTTTCTTGATATAACAAACAGTCATGTAACAGTCAAAAATTTTTTCTCAATTAATTAAAATCTTCCAATTTGGCTTCTGTAATCCGTTTTTGAGTAATTTTAAAATAGAATCCGGTATTAAATGAAGGTGAAAGTATGAATGTATTAAAGGATTTAATGTCTTAAAAGATTTCTATTAGCGTGAAAGTCGTCATATTTCTGGCTAATGTCATTAAAAAATATTAAAAAAAAATTAAAAGGTAATTAAGTCTTAAGATCACAAATTTTTCGTTTTAGCGATAAATTTTTATCAATAAGACAGCAGGTTTTTTTTTTTAATAAAAATCTTAAAGCTGAGCTTTATTAAAAATTAGTTTCAAAGCAGGGCATCTAAAGATTAAAATAGTTGAAGATTAAAATGATCAGTTTATGGCGAGTTGCTGCAAACAGAGGTTCAAATAATGCCTATTTTTTGTGCTCCCTGATGAAGAGCATTAAATTAACTCTTTGTCCAGCACTATCCATTCTGCTTTGCCACAACCATTTTTAAATTACACCATTTTATTCTCCATAAAGAGAGAACACAGTTTGTCAATGTATTTATCCATTTTGAGCTGCATAAAAAAAAAAAGAAAAAGAAGAAGAAATTTAATTAAAATTAGACTGTTTTTATGCTCTTCACAGTAAAAAAAAAAAAAAACAACAACATATAGTTGCCATTCTGTCCATTCGTCTGTCCTGCCTGTCTGTTTGGCCATGTATCACCGTTTTTCTTGAGCATGATGTTTTAGCACCCAAGTGAGTTAGAACTCAAGTTACTTGTAATAGTGACTGTATCACTTGTAAAAAGTGACAGAGATTTGAATCACTTGGGTGTTAAATTCATTGCTTTATTTCATAATGGTATAATTCCGCATACATGACATACATTTGTTTATACAGATAACCTCATCTTTGAGAGATAAATAAAACTGTGCCTGGTTGCAAACAGCTTAAAATAACTTATGCAACATTAAACAATATTTATCCAACCACAAATCCACCATTCCGTTTTGTCAGTTTGTGTGAAAAAATTCTAATCCAAGTAAAAAGGGCCTTAAGCATGTGCATACAGATCAAAATACCTATTATTGCCTAGGTCCAAATCCAGTTCATGCAGATCATAGTATGAGAAAGTTCGTCAGTTGGCTTGTCGAAGGTCGGAGGTCAGTGGTTTTTTCAAGTCACTCTGGTTCCCTTCATTATCCCAAAGCTGATTGTCCTGTTTAAAGTGAAAGAGTGGAGTGGAGTGGAGTAATGGTGTTTTACGCCCTAGTCAAGAATCTTTCACTTATTTCGAGGCAGTAAGTTCTGGGATGGTGGAGGAAACAGGAGTGCCTGGAGAAAACCACTGACCTTCGGCAAGCAAACTGACAAACTTTCTCACACTAGGATCTGTCCTGAGTGGAATTCGAACCCAGGCGGTGAGAGGCACTGTGATCCGTAAGCGCGCGCTTTAGACCACTCGGCCACCGAGGCCCCTAAAGTGAAAGAATCTTGACTAGGACATTAATGGAACCTAACCTAATCATCTTAATAAAAATGCAAATATATCTATATGTTGTGAGCTATAAATGCTTAGACAATTTATTTTATTGCACTTATTTGTAATTGTTATTACTCTAATTAAAGTTTCTTATTTAGCTGCAATGCAAAAAATTCTACAAGTATTTTCTGAAGCGTGTGACTATGTCCTTCAATGAAAGGACACACAACAACCATTCATAGGGAAAACTACAGACTTCTCTCAGTAATAAACCAAAAGATTTAGAAGATATGAAAAAATATCAGACTTGACCAAACACCATCTTGACGAATAATTAAAACAATTGAGAAATGATCGTTTAATATCCCTAAATACTTTTATAAGTATTTATTCTCTTTATCTTCGTAACACAAGAACCCGACAATATTGGATTCTTGGAAATCAGACATAGTAAATTTCGAAATAATTACGAAAACCTATCTTAAACTCATATTAACAGTTCATCGCCTTTGTCTGACTAATTCTTGATAGCACCCATTATTTTATCTTGTATATGGCTTCATGCTCTGGGTAAAACATTTATATTATTTCTCCAAAGAAAGATATCTTTTGTTAAGGGCTAACAAAATTTTTAGTGCAATTTTTCTAAATATTTACATAGTTTTTTTTTTTTTTTTTTTGTTTGTTTGTTTTTTGTGCTAGCAAGGAATTATTATAGTAGCATAGTTAAAAAACAAACAAATAAATGAATGAAGAGTTTATATATATATATATATATATATATATATATATATATATATATATATATATATATATATATATATAGAAATTAATTACATAAATAATAAATGTATGGTATAAAGTCACTTGATAAATAAATAAATAAAGCAAGTAAATAAATAAGATAGATAGATGATGGACAGACAGACAAGGCAGATAGATAGACAGCAAGACGGACGATGGATGGACAGACAGATGGTGTTTTATAGTGTATCAGCAATTTTTCAGCTTTTTGAAATAAGCAAGTTTTTAATCTCTAGAGATTAATCTAAAAACAAGTTTGTGCATGCCAAAGATGTGCGGGGTGTCTGTTTGTACTTGCAGGCACTAAGGGTGACTTTCTGGTCAAGTGCTAGTTTATTAAGTCAGTATGTGGAAGACCAACATATCACTCCCTCAGTCACATTATCCTGGCAGTGGGTGCAGGGTAACCACTTCCTATAAAATCCTATAAATTCCTATAAGATTGGCAATTCCTATATTTTTCCTATATTTTCTCAAAAAGACCTAAAATCCCTATATATTTCACACTATTCCTATATTTTTTGGGATGTTTTTGTTTCTATTTGTGTTAGGACTTTTTGTGTTCACTCGCACAAAGCAGTGACTGGGGTTGTATACATCATTTATAGTTTTTCTAAGAAATCATTGGAATGTCTTTAAATTGACATGCACATCGAAAAAAGAATTCCTATAAAAAATCAAGAGGAGAGGCTTGAACATGGAATGAGTGTGAGGGGTAGAGGAGGCCATTATAGTTTTTAGTGATGTATACAATCCTAAAATTTCTTTCAGTTTAGCAATTCAATGTTTTGAAAATTCCTATATTTTTCCTATATTTTCAGTCAGATTCCTATATTTTTCCTATATTTTCAGTCAGATTCCTATAAATTTCCTATATTTTGGGGAAAAAAATTTCCTATATTCCTATATTTTTGACAAAGAAAGTGAGTGGACACTCTGTCCCCTAGAGCTTCCAGTATATCAAATTTTTAAAATCTTATGTTTTACCTGGCCATGGTTAAAATCAATGACCTCCCACTCTACTATGGGTGTTCTACCAGTGAGCTACTCAGTCTAGTTAAGAGATGTTGCTACACTTCCAATAAAAAGATTTAAAAAAAAACTTAAAAATATTGCTTATTGGTTTGGATTTTAGTGCTAGATCTAAATGCTGATAAAAACCAAGACACTCCATGATACATCCACGTGTTCAAGCAGACGTGCTTTTCCTTTCATTATGCATTGCCATAGATCCAACCTGGGCTCCAGTGATGAGAGGACAATGCCAACCACTTTGTTACTTTTTTCTAAAAAAAAATCTCTGTTGTAGCCAAGTTTGTAAAGCATTTACTCTGTAAGTAGATGATTGGTGATTATGGTTTGATGCCTACATGGTTCTGATAAATTAAAAACATATTATAATTCTCGTCACAAGTATTGTAGCCCTGAAGTGTTTATTGAAGGGATTCTTAACTTTTAGAACCCAAAGGTTAGATTATAAAAATAATAATAGACAGTGACACAATTAAGGCGTATATGACATGATAAATGGATTCTTTCATCGAATAAGACAAAATTGCACTGTAGTGCTCACAGAATAGCTTTCAATCTCATAGAACCCAAAGGTTAGATTGTAACAACAGTATTGGGCTTTGTCACAATAAAGTGTGACACAATGAAACAATTTTCACAGCTAAACAACATATGTAAAATTTCCACCACACATCTGCGACACTGCAGTAGTTCAGTTGGTAGAGTGCTTGCTCCGTAAGTGGAAGGTTGTGGGTTCAAACCCCAGCCAGGTCTGACCCAAGACTTGAAAGTGGGTAGTGACTGTTCTTTCGCCAAGCACTCAGCATTACAAAATGAAAGTCACGGTTGTTTCAGATGGGAACTTAAAATAAACGAGGTCCTGTGTCATGGCAGGCATGGCAAGATAAAGAACCCTGCTGTATAATGCCATCAGCGCAACACACAGGCAAAATTTCTGCACTATAGCCTATAGCTGGCAACGTCTTGATATAAGTGAAAACACCATTACTCAACTCAACTCAACTCCACCACACATCTGGTTACATCTTGATGTATGTTGAATACAGTGAACTCTCTGTAATGGCTTAAAGCAGTAAGAAGTTTAATACTGGTAAATAAAAATTCTGTTGCAAAGCTGGTAACAACTTGATTGAAATGGAATACATTGTTGTCTCTCAGCTTGTAGCAATAACAAAATTTATATAGGTAAAAATTCTCTGATCTAGCTGGTAACAACTCGATTGAGATGGAATACATTGTTGTCTCTTAGCTTGTAGCAATAAAAAAATTTTTACAGGTAAAAATTCTCTGATCTAGCTGGTAACAACTTGATTGAAATGGAATACATTGTTGTCTCTCAGCTTGTAGCAATAACAAAATTTATATAGGTAAAAATTCTCTGATCTAGCTTGTAGCATCTTGATATAAGTTTAAAAGTGTACTCTCATAACTCATTACAAAAGGAACTTTGTAAAAATAAAGATTCTGAAATAAAGCTGGCATTCTCTCAATGTAAGTTGAATACAGTGACCTCACTTTTAAAATTGTATAATCTTTGTATCATGCTTAATTTAAAACTTAGAAATTCAAATTTATCTGACTAAAACACTAATTTCAATTACAATTTACAGATAATTGAACAAATTAATTTTTTTTTTTTTTTTTTTTTTTTTTTTTTTTTTTTTTACAAAATTAAAATTGAAATTTATTATGAATTTAAAGTTTTCAACTAGCTTGCCATTCATCAGAATCAATAATTGAAATTATTAGAATTAATCTTTACTTTTAAAACAGAACATTGCCATTTGATTAAAAACCTTGACTTTAACTTGTATAATGACATTGAAAAAAGAAACCAGATATCTCGAAATTAAGAAACTTTAGTCTAAAACAGAATGTAATTTGTTTCTTATTTAAATTGATTGAAAGTGATTTCAGAGATAAAATTGTAAATTAACTCAAAAAATATTTGTTTTTACTGAACAGAATGGATTGGTAATACATGTATTTTGGTAATTAAAACAAATTAAAAAAAATATAATTATAATAAAATAAAATTTTAAATAGAAAATAAAATTTTTAAAAAAAGTAAAGAAAAAATGAAAAACGAAAGAAAGAAAAAATGAAAGAAACAGAAGAAAGAAACATAATTAAATGGATAAAGACCTTGTGTATTTTTAAGTTCCCATCCGAAAGAACCCAGACTTTAATTTCGTAATAATGCCTAGTGCTTGGCAAAAGAACAGTCTATAGCCCTTTCAAAGTCTTGGGTCAGACCCAGTCACTTTATTAGAATGGCGTCAATTGTTGAAATACTGTAAAATCACAAACATTCGATTCTGATTAAATTTCGCTATTTTTTGTGGGTCAGTGAAAGCCACAAAATAAATGTCATTTAAAAATTTTACCATCCTTGCCCTCAATCTTCAGAAATATCAATTAGTAATTACAAAGGGAAATTCAAAATAATGAATTTTCAGATAATTTGTAAATTTAACAGTGTAAGAACCGTAATTGAAAGTCAATTTATCTATTTGTTCGGTGTTAAGATTTGTTTAATAACTGATAACATTTTGTATTGAAATCCTGAGAACTCTTGATTATATAATAGTGGGTGATTTGTGATAAATCTATTACCACTAACGATGATTGATGATCTGTAGGGTTTTATTTTAGGTATAATGGAACAAATTTAATGTCACCCTGACGACCGTCGTGTCACTCTGACAACTGCAATATCCTAGTGTTTAACTTGACAAATAGACCATTCATATTTAAATGTTCGCAATGTTTGCATGTGTAAGTCTTTGGTCAGCGATTTTTAGTTATTGCTTCTAACCAATAGAATCTGCTAGTGAATTTTAGTTAGGGATTTTTATTTATCCAATTATTTCTAGTTCCATTTCAAAAATGGAATGTAAGGCAGCACGTATAAGGAGTGTTCCATTACTCTTTTGGAATGTGGTACAGCAAAAACACACGTCATACTACATGACCGATCAAGTGCACACAAATGGCATGTAGGGCAACACACATGACATGGCCTATTGCAATCTTTAGCATGTGGAGCAGCAAAGATCATACATCACACAACATGGCCTATAACATCTGTAGCATGAGGGGTGGGGGCAATACACAACAAGGCCTATAACATCTGTAGCATTGGGGGGGGGGGGGGGGGGGGGGCAAAAAAAAAAAAAAAAAAAAAAAAAAAAAAAAAAAACCACACATCACATGACATGGCCAATTACATCTGTTGCATATGGAGCAGCAAAGACCATACATCACACAGCTTGGCCTATTACAATCTGTAGCATGTGGGGCAGCTAAAAAAAACACACATCACATGTCATGGCCTATTACATCTGTTGCATATGGAGCAGCAAAGACCATTACATTACATGGCCCATTACATCTTTAGCATATGAGGCAGCAAAGACCACACATCTTCTGACTATAAGCTCTTTATATACCATTGGAATGTGGGACAGCAAAAATTTGTTACATAACATGGACTGTTACACCAATGGAAAGCTGTGCAAAAATACAAAAAAAAAAAAAAAAAAAAACATCATATAGCATCACAATATACCAATGAAATGCAGGGCCAACAAATAATGGACATCAAATGGTTTGAAAACTTTTAGTGTGCGGAACAGCAAAGAGCACATATGTGTGCCATTAATTAAAAGTTTCATTTACAATCCTGAGTTTTAGAAATTTAATCTACAAAAAAACTAAAATTCAGGTTATAAGCTCAAGAATTAGTAAACCCGAAACATTTATGTTGGTATTTACCATGCTGAAGATCACAAATTCATCTTCTTCACGGAAAAAAAGACTCAAATGTGATTGTCAGAAAAAATTTTCATGAATAAAGCCTAAATTGCTTTGTGGGAAAATTAACCATGAAGTGATCTTCAGTTAAACAAAATTTGTATTTGGCTTGTTTTTGTACAACTTCGATTCTCTCGGCTTATTAAACGTTTACAAGACAAATTTTGTGTTTATGTTAATTGAATTTGATGTTACACTAATGTACCTAAATTAAATTCTTCTTCCATGATAACAATTAGTGTGAAAAGTTTTTTTCTATTTACAAATCCCTCGGTAAATTACTGATAGCTTTTTGCACTTTGCAGAGTGATGGTTTTTAAAGTGGATTGTAATTAAAGACCCATGATTTTATTTGACTTGCTTAAAAGGTCAAAGAGTGAGTTGTCATTTACAGGTACTTGAAGTAAATTAACACAAGAAAAATTATTTGTGTTGTATTTACACAATTCTTTGTTGCCATGGAAACATGGATGAATGCCTGAGGTCACAGGTTTAAGACTTATGCATTATGGGTTTGAGACATATAATATTGGTATTTGCACAAAAGCATATATATCTGTAATGGCACAAATTCTATGTCTGTAATAGCAAAAATGCTGGTGATAATGGCACCAATCATATGGATAATTACACCGATTTCATACTTAATGTCACTAAATTCTATAGGTAATGACACCAGTTCTAGAGTAATGACAACAGTTCTTTAGGTTATGACACCAGTTCTTTAGGTAATTACACCATTTTCAAACAAGACTACCTGCTTTAACCACCCACCTTTCAGCAAGCTATCTGACACACCCTTACTCTTGGATTTTCCCGAAGTTGGATTTGAAGCAAGGCTGTGGGAGGTGTTGCGATTTGTGTGCCAGCACTTTAAACCACTAAGCAAACTAAGGCCCCTTAAGATCACTGGTTTTAGAAGTTTTGGACAGGTCTGTCTAAAATAAAAAAAATGCCATCATACATACAGTAAGGCCTAACTTAAAAAATTCTTTGTTTGCTGTTTTCCTATCCATGGTATCTACATGTGGGTAGGTAGGTTGGAAAAAAAATTGTTTTATTTTTTTTGAAAACTTAATCGAATTCACTTTTGAAAAAGTTTAAATTTGTTTCATATGTCTCTTTTAAAAACACATTACAATTTTTTTGCAAACTAAAATATTTTTCTTTCCTCCTTGTGTTAATTTTCCCCCATGGAGAAAAACAGTGAAATTTCCCTACTACTATATAAACCTGCTCACAGGTTGTCTCTCTTGCCAGGGTTATTGCCCTTTAATACCGTTTCTTATGTTGTATGAGAAGTAAAAAAAAAAAATGGAATTGATGGCAATAAAATTTTTGGGGTAGGGGATTTCATGTTAGTGTAGGTGGTCAACAGCCAATAAAATTAATTTTATTTTGGGCCTATTAGGTTTCAGCTATTTCTGCAAGACCCTTAAATATCCCATTAGTCCCTAAATTGACATATATAACAAGCATGCCAATCTTTTTTTTATCTGAACAAAATGAAAATATAAATTTTGGTAAATACATGTTTTCAGAAATTTTTTTCCTCTTGACTTTTTATTGACAATTTGGGTTCATCAAGAAAGTGTTACACTTCTTCCTTATTAACAACTTTATTTATTAAATTGTTCAAACCTTTTTTCTCGTCAACATTATTTTATTTTATTTTTCACAATAAATCTTGATTTCTTTTAAAATTTTTTCACAATAAATCTTGATTTCTTTATTGTTATTTTTTTTTTTTTCAATAAATCTTAATTTCTTTTCTCTTATCAACAAAAATTAAAGAAAAAAATTTTTTTTATTCAATTGTCCAGACCTATTTCTTCATTTTCTTTATTGCATTTTTTCAAAATAAAAAAATAAATCATGATTTCTTTTCAAATATCAAAAAAAAAAAAAAAAAAAAAAAAAAAAAAACAAAAAAAAACAACTTTAAACATTTTTTATCCTAGGAAAATAATTGTTGATGATTGAACTAAAAGAAACATTTGCTTTTAAATGTGTTTTTTGTTTCTTTTTAAAATTAAATTTTTTTTATGTGTACAATTAGACCTATTCATGTTATTGACATTTTCCATTGCTGAATACATCATAAAAAACTCTTGGGGGGGTGTCAACTATTCAGGCTTTACTCAAAATTGGAAGAATTTATTTTTTTAATAATTATTTATTTTTTTATTTTTGAATTATTTATTTATTTATTTTTTAAAATTTTATTTTTTTTTAATTTTTGATTTTTTGCTAAAGTGTCAGATTGCTTGTTGAGGGTCTGTGGATTGTTTTTATCAGGCACTCTGGATTTCTCAACAATCTTAGACCTAACAGCCTATATGTAACTGAAAAAAATGACTGCAGCATCTCCCTACTCCATTACTCCATTAAGCTCATATTCTTTTAAATTCCACCTTATGTCATCCATAAGTGGGTCTTTTTAGTTCCACATCATGTCATCCATTAGTAGGTCTTTTTAATTCCACATCATATCATGCATTAGTGGGTCTTTTTAATTCCGTATCATGTTATCAGTTAGTGGGTCCTTTTAATTCCACATCATGTCATCCATTAGTGGGTCTTTAATTCCACATCATGTCATCCATTAGTGGGTCTTTTTAATTCCACATTATGTCATCCATTCGTGGGTCTTTTTAATTCCACATCATGTCATCCATTAATGGGTCTTTTTAATTTCACATCGTGTTATGCATAAGTGGGTCTTTTTAATTTTACTTCATGTCATCCATTAGTGGGTTTTTTTTATTCCACATTATGTCATCCATTAGTGGGTCTTTTTAATTCCACATCATGTCATCCATTAGTGGGTCTTTTTAATTTCACATCATGTCATCCATTAGTGGGTCTTTTTAATTCAAAATCATGTCATGCATTTGTGGTTTGTTTATTTCAATGTACTTGATATATTCTTATCTTAACAATCTAACTTCATTAAAAAATGTCTTATTTCTAATAAAATCTGTAATTTCGTTATGACAACTTAAAATCGTTATTTTTTAAATTTCATCACTTTGACAACTTTAATTTTTCCTTTTTAAATTTCATCATTTTGACAATTTACATCATCACTCTTTAAAATTTCATCATTTTGACAACTTACATTATCACTTTAAAATTTCATTTTTTGACAACTTAAGTTATTACATTGCCGCCAACCATTGGAAATTTCAGCACGACCTCATTGTCAGTGATACCACTGTGGTAGCTGGACAGGGTCGTGGCTGTTCTTTCGCCAAGCATTCGGCATTACGAAATGGAAGTTCACAGTTCTTTTGGATGGGAACTTAAAATAAACAAGGTCTCGTGTCATGGTAGGGCTGGCATGATAAAGAACCTTGCTGTATAATGCCATCAGCGCAACGCACAGGCAAATTTTCTGCACTTTCACCTAAAGCTGGCTACGTCTCGATATAGGTGAAATATCCTTGACTGGGACTTTAAACACAATTTCTCAACACAACTCATTGTCGGGATGGTGCTAAAATCCTTTTATTCTATTGAATAGCTAGGCAGCATTGCTAACTCATGACTGGTTATTAACCTGAGCATTTTCTAACATTATAACCAATGAAATCTAGAAATTTTTCAAAATTAAAATAACTATCTGCTTACAATGGTATAGTAGAAATATGTGTACGGTGATAAAAATTAAAGAACCCACATGTCACATTAAATTGTGAATAAATTAATCTATGAGATTTGTATTGTTGTATATAGAAATATGCTAAAAAAATGGCTGTTCCAGATGTAGCAAAGCATTTTACATCAAAGTGGCCATAGTTGAATAACTGGTAGATAAGGTATTGTATGTCTTTTATTGCAAAGTCAAATTGGCTAAATCTTTTTTATTGAGTTATTTTATTGGCTAGGACTCTTTAAGGTTTCTAATTTGCTAAAAGATTTTTGTTTAGATATTTAATTGGCTAAAACTCTTTGAGATATATAATTGGCTAAAACTTTTTTTATTATGAAAATTATCTAATTGGCTAAGACTCTTTAAAGGTTTCTAATTGGCTAAAACTTTTTATTGAGGTATCTTATTGGCTAAAACTCTTTGAGATACCTAATTGGCTAAAACTTTTTGATTGAAATATAATTGGCTAAAAACATTTATTGAGATATCTAATTGGCTAACATGTGAAATTGCTAAATTAAATGATATTAAATGTTACAAAACATCTCTGAAAAATAAAATAAATGTTTTGATAAGGCAAAAAAAAAATTTCTTAATTTAATACAAGTTTTTGTGATAAAAAGTCTTAATAATAAAATGGTTCATAAAATGAAAATAAAAACATTTCTTCCCTTTGCTGTCCACATTTTATTGATGCTTTATCTAACAATATCAAAATGTACAATTTACTTGTAATTGTTTATGGTGCAATTTTGCTGTAGTCCCTGTTGATGTTAAAAACTTGATTAAAGTTGTACCATTGATTATAGAAAGTGTTTTTGATTGAATCAAACTAGTTAATTAAGTAAGGTAACATTTCAAAGAAATAACCATGTTTTATAAGAAAGACAAATAAAACCTGTGTTAAAATTAGTTTTGTAATAAAATAAAAAAATTGATAAAAGTGACATTATCAAAGAAAAATACTTTTATATGAAAAAAGCAAAAACTGTTTGTTTTACCCAATAAAATGTTTGCTGCCATTACAAACAGCAAAACATGTAAATATTAAATATTTAGTGCAGAATAATTTTGTGACACATTAGTTCTTTTACATTCGATGTTTTTGTTTAGTTCCTGTTAGATTGGAATTTTTATTACGTATTCCATTTAATTGTATTAAGATGAAGAAAAGATGTGAAAATAATCAAATGGAGGTCTACTGAGGCATTGTGGAATACATAAAGCATGATGTGATAGTTTGATTTAAAGTCTACTGAGGCATTGTGGAATGCATAAAGCATGATGTGATAGTTTGATTTAAAGTCTACTGAGGCATTGTGGAATGCATAAAGAATGATGGGATAGTTTTTTGTACTGATGCATAATGGGATACTTTTCTTTAGTGAACTGTGATGTGTTTGGGGTTGGAGGTTGAAAACAAATTGAATACAAATTACTGAATTGATCTACAACACAGAGTGGGGTTGAGTGAGGTGAAGTAATGGAGATTTACACTCTGGTCAAGATTTTTTCATTTAATACCAAGGCAGCTTTTATTGGAAACGTGGACAAAATTACCAACCTTTAGACAAATGAACTCACAAACATGCCCATATTAAGGTCTGCCCTGAGTGGAATTGGTGCCAAGATGGTGAGATTCACTATTGGGTATAAGTTTCAGATCTGTGCTGAGTGGGATAAGTGCCTAGGCAGTTAGATTCACTATTATCTATAAGTGCAGATCTGCCCTGAGTGAGATTCGTACCTAGACAGAGAGATTCACTATTATCTATAAGTGCAGATCTGCTTCAAGTGGGATTGGTGCCTAGGCAGTGAGATTCACTATTATCTATAAGTGCAAATCTGCCCTTAATGGATTTGGTGCCTAGGCAGTGAGATTCGCTATTATCTATAAGTTCAAATCTGCCCTTAATGGATTTGGTGCCTAGGCAGTGAGATTCGCTATTATCTGTAAGTGCAGATCTGCCCTTAATGGATTTGGTGCCTAGGCAGTGAGATTCCCTATTATCTGTAAGTGCAGATCTGCCCCAAGTGGGATTGGTGCCTAGGCAGTTAGATTCACTATTATCTATAATTGCAAATCTGCCCTTAATGGATTTGGTGCCTAGGCAGTGAGATTCGCTATTATCTATAAGTGCAAATCTTCCCCAATTGGGACTGGTTCCTAGGCAGTGAGATTCACTATTATCTATAAGTGCAAATCTGCCTCAATTGGGACTGGTTCCTAGGCAGTGAAATTCACTGTGCATACTCTAGACCACCAAGCAGCTGCAAAAAGTAATAATAATAATAATAATAAATAATAATAATAATAATAACTAAAAAATCCTTACCATAAATATAACATTAATAAATGAATAATGAATGACTGTATTAATTTGACATTTGATAGTCTTGTAAATTGTCGTATAATCAACCAATCAGTAGTTAAATTATAAAACTGATGAACACATTTCTTGTAGATATAATTTTTTAAAAACTAAATTAACTCTGCCTACAGTGTTATAGTAGATATTGGTGTCCAGTAATAGCAAAAACTTGACATAAAACATTAAATTGTGAATAAATTAACTTTTGAGATTTGTAGAATAATTTTTTTTTTTTTTCAAAACTTTGTTACTATTTTAGTTGAAAACCGTATACCGTAATCCTTCTATGTATTCGGACAGATTTTAATAATTTCATTTTCAAGTGTCCGGGAATTTAGAGGAAATTTGAAAATTAAATATCTTGAAAATTGGGGGTGTCCTAATTGAGAGTGTCCGAAAAATTAGAGACATTTTGGAGCCGATTTTGGGTCCCGGTTCCCTCTCGATATTTTAAGACATTATCAACAGCGATATCCACGCATAAATCAATGATAAACTAAAATTTAAAATAAAATAAAAGTAAAGGTTACCTTTTGTGTTGTTTATTTCATTAATTATTGTTTTTTAAAGCGTTTGTTGATCAATAATCACGATTCTCTAAGTAATACACATCGAGGTCGCCATTTTGTTTACAAGTAAACAACATGACTTTTTTCATTAACTCCCAATGTTTGAGGTGCATCAACATGCCGCTTTCTACTTGTAATTGTCTGCAATCAAATAATTATTATACATCGTGTGTTGCATTATTTGTGGATCAAGTTCAGAGAATTTTGTTTTAATCAAATACTCAATATTTTACCATGCGTATGTGTGTACATTTTAAGAAATGACAATGCAAAGATAGAAAAAGTCCCGACTCCCGACTTCCGCAAATAAAAAGTTAAAAATTAAATCATTTCAAATCATATTTCAAACATATTTTAATGCATTTTTATCTTGGAAAACAGTTTTTTTCACGTCTCTCGGCTGGAACAATCACATGGTCGTTTTTGGAATTCCCATAACAAACACTAAATGAGAATATGTGAAAAACGTCACTTCCTGTTTTCATTAGAAAAAATGTCTTTGATGTTGAACTAGTGTACCGACAAGATTCTGTCTTACACGATTTTCACGGCAGTGAACATTAATTATAATCAACTTTCACTTTCATAGAAAATTAAAGCACTTATCAAAGGTATGATTTTATTTAGTTTACATAAAAACGTTAATACATTGCACATACCTGTTTCACGTTACGATGCAATGGCGCCAATACACAATAAAATAAACGTGTGAAAGCAACAATTTATAGTTAAAATAATTGAAAACAACAAAATTTCTTCTTGATTTTATTAAATCTTTATTTCAAGCACTCTGCATAACATGCTGCAACTGAGTTTCAGCAAAAACGTGTCCGGATTTAGAGGTAAAAAATTGCCGTCCGAAATTAGAGGAAATTAAAAAATTATTAAAATTTAAAAATTAGGGTGTCCGAAAACATAGAGGGTCCGAATACATCAAAGGATTACGGTATTTATCTTAATAAGTTACAGGGTTTTTTTTCTTTGTTTTTTGGTTTTGTTTTATTTTGTTAAAAAAATAAGCAAAATATACTGTCACAAACACAGTGACTTTAAAAAAAGGTTGCCTTCTTATGGTTGACCTTTATTAAAGCAGTGTGATTTTCTTACCTAAACAATGATTAATACTAAAATTAACACTTTGATGATCTGAAGTAAAACACCAAACTGTCTGGAGTTATCACAAATCATCACTTTTGAATACATTTAACTAGTGATAACCTATGAATCTTGACAGGGATGTTGTCAGGTCCAATTGAATACGTTTAACTAGTGATGACCTATGAATCTTGACAGGGATGTTGTCAGGTCCAATTGAAAATGTTTAACTAGTGATAACCTATGAATCTTGACAGGGATGCTGCCAGGTCTAATTCCTTTCAAATTCACAAATCTTATAGATCTTGTTAAAATAATTTGTTATTATTTTGATTTCTCCAGTGTTCTCAGGTGAGCAATTGAAGGCCCATAAGTCTCTTGCATTTACAATTTAAAATTCCCATCATAATGTTAACATCTTTTAGGTTGATTGATAAAATTCTAACAAATTGAATTTAAACTGTTGCTCATTATCTTTAAGTAAACTAATGTATTAGTTTTCAGTTATGAACAGATAACATTTTTTTCAGTGTGTAAAATGACTTTAATCATGAAAAATCTCTGTCATAGCAGCCATAAAACATTTTTAATCGTTTAAATTTCTAGTATTAGCTGGTTGTGGTATGCCCTCAAGGTTTCAAATGTTAGTCAATTATAGTTTAATATTGGCTTCTCTAAAGCTTGTTTAGTTGTTTACGAGTTTTCTTGGACAAATAACTTAATTTATTGTTGTTGTTTATTAAGTAGCTTTTTATTACATGTGATATTTTCTCCCGTTCCAAAAATTTCAAAATTTATTTAAATTCTGAATAATTTTATTTACTTGAATTTTAAATTTGTTTTCATGAATTACGATTTTAATATTATTTTAGTCTAAAAAGGTCTATCCAAAAATATAAAAAATTGTTTTAATTCTGAATAAATTTATTTATTTGAAATTTAAATTTGTTTTTTTTATAAATTACAATTTAATATTATTTCAGTTGGAAAATTGATAAAAAGTTTCATGAGTAGGTTTGGATCACTAGTCATCTCCCTTGCCTGCAATTTGGGATGAACATGTAAACAAAACTAATTCCTATAAAATATGTACAGAGCTCTAAATTTTCATTGTGTATGCAGGGTTTTAGGTAACACGTAAATCATACATTGCACATGTGATGAAAAAATCAGACTTAGCTAAAATAAATAGTAGTACTCACCAAATGACAACCTAATGAACTGGTTCTTAACCGAAAGGGTAGTGCATACAAAGGATGATAATGTTTTTTATGCTGATAGCAGTGATGATAAGCGACTTAAATTCAGGCCTCAGACGCCAGTTTCACAATCATTCCTTAACTTAGATTTTCCTCAACTAATATCTGGCTAATATAAAATCTTGATAATTTAGAAAATTGTTTAGATATTTAGGAAATTCAGGTGTCATTTTTGTCAAAATGGTTATTTGTAATTCCAAAATACCAAAAGTGACTCACTGCTGTAGGTTCGACCCAAGTTAAATTCTAGTGAAAAAAAAAATTTCTTTGTTAGAACTATACTGGTTGACTCGGTACTAGTATAAAGGACCGAGTGATCTGTGAGGTTTATCTGCAACGTTATGGGTGAATGTACTCGCTCTCTAAAGATCACAACATCTGTACACTAGGACAAGCAGGTCAGAAACACTCGCACACTAAAGCATGAGAGGCAACAATAAACATGAATGGACCATTTGTGACATCAATTTTGATTCAGCCATAGCAACATGCTGTTTGAAGTTTATTGCTTCAATGTCTTCTGGTCATAAATTTGTGTAGTGGTTTATTAAAAATGTGTATCATCATAAAAAGCTAAAAATTGCTGAAACAATGTCTAAACAACATCTTGATTGGTTTGTACCGATGTAATCGACTGTCTGGGGTGTTAGATGATCTCGGTTTTTTGTCATTTTCATTAATTTTCTGTCTTGAAAAAATATCATCATGATTTTTTTCCCACTACAGCAAAATCAAAGTAAACAGAATACTTCTATAAAATATCACAATATATAAATGTCTGAAAGATATCCAGTTTTAATTGATTGAGTTGTACAAATGTAACTTGCACCATTATAATACTCCCTTCTTTCTAACACTAGGCTCTGGCCAAGATTTCAACAATTTTGCTCATTTCGAGATTAAAAATGTCCTTTTCAAGGACACTGAACTCATATTATATCAATTTCAATTCTAATCCACAATCAATTTTTAATGAAACCAATTTAAGAAGAATCTTAAAACACATTTTTAACAATTTCCTGTATTTATTTTAAAAAAAGGATTGGAGAAAAATTTTGAATGAATTGCTCACATGATTTTTTATTTATTTTTTTTTAATTTGCTCGTCTGTGTGCGAGTCCTTACAGTGTAGTAGTATATAGGTTTATCACGTATATTGATACATCATTACCATCGCACTGTTGATACCAGACAACGACTTCAGTGTAAAATGGTCTATATTTGATACAAAATAAAGCACTTTGCTAAGCAGAGTTGATGGACACAAATGTGTCTTGTTTTAATTTGTCTGTTCTTCTTTTCTTTGCGACTATAGTTTATAGCTTACCTCGTAAGAGTAGAGTGAAGTGTAGTAATAAAGTGTACTGAATTATCCCGGTCGTGATTCTTTGACCTTATCAAGTTGATCAGGGATCATGGAGATGGACAAAGGATCATGGAGAAAACTTGAATGCCCCCCCATCTCCCCCCCCCCCCCCCCCCAAAAAAAAAAAAAAAAAAAAAAAAAAAAAAAAAAACTCTCTGCAAGCAGACTGACAGACATCTTAACATTAGAATCTGTTCTAAGTGGGATTCAAACCCGAGGTAGGGGGAGGCACTGTTTTTAAAGTGAGAATTTTAGATTACTCAACCACCAAAGGTAAGGTGCAGGGGGATTCTTTAACGTGTCACCCCTGCAGTAACATGGGGCATCAGTTTTTAAGGTCTCCCTTAAAGGACCACTTGACTTTCTGTTCTAAATGCCACGTGCTTTGCGAAAGAATAGTCACTACCTATTTTCAGGTCTTGGCCAGACCTGGCTGGGGTTTGAACTCTAGAACTCCTATGATAGAACTAAATGTTTTATGATTTAATTTGTTTATTTAGTTTCCTTTTGTAACTAGCTCACCTTGTAAGAGAACAGTGGAATAGCGATTTGGGTAATGCCCTGAGTTTGGATTCTGTTACTTATACATGTGTATTAAGCCATTCAGTTCTTAAATGATAGAGAAAACCTGAATGCCCAGAGAAAACTCCAACCTTTGGCAAACAGTTACAAACTTTCTAATGTTAGAATTTGTTCCAAGTAGGAGTGGAGTGGAGTAATGGTGTTTTACGCCCCAGTCCAGAATCTTTCACTTATTTCAAGGCAGTCAGTTCTGGGATGGTGGAAGAAATCTTAATGCCTGGAGAAAACCACCGACCTTTGGCAAGCGAACTGACAAACTTTCTCACACTAAGATCTGTCCCGTGGGAATTGAACCCAGGCGGTGGGAGGCACTGTGATCCGCACGCACTTTAGACCACTGGGCCACCGAGGCCCCCGTTCCAAGTAGGATAGGAACCTGAGATGTATAAGTTAGTTTTAGATACCAGATAATAGCTTCAATGTACACTATTATTTGTTAATTCTAAATAAAGCACTTTGTTAAGTTAGGTTGGTGGACATAAATGAAAAATAATGTTTTAATTTTTCTGTGATATTTTTCTTGGCAACAAGCTATTCTGGTTCTAGGAAGGTAGATTATTAATAACTTGACCCACAAATCTCCTTCTGAGGGAATTTTAGAATGACCTGCATTTATTTTTTCAAGATTATTAACACAAGTCTTTTTTTTTTTTTTTTTTTTTTTTTTTTTTTTTTTTTTTTTTTTTTTTTTTTTTTTTTTTTGGTAATACATGTATGTAACAATGTTTTTTTCCATTTGAAAAGTATATATAGGCAAATAAGAACTAACTGTATACTTTTTTTCATGATCGGTTTTTTTCAAGATGCACAAATTGTGAAAGCATAAACATGATTAAGTTAGTGCTAGATTGCATGCTACATTTTTCATAGTCAAATATGAGTAAGAAATCGAGTGTGGAATGTCATCGGTTCAAATCACAGTGGAGTCAACTCGAATTTGTTCTTAGATTTTTTAAAAAAGATGTAAAACAACATAACAATATCAAAAACATTGAGTCAGAAATGTGCAAAAACTCTGAAAACATTAGTAAAATATGTCTTCTTTACTGCACTTTAATACAATAAGAAAATTGCTATATAATTAAATTAATAGTATCTTTTAAAGATATATATTGATGTACTTGTATACTTATAGTCTTTTTTCCATTTATTTATGAGCTATTTCTTATTATGGACCAAATAGGCTCCTAGTTACATTTACCCATTTTAGGTGAGATTTATAGAATCTTCTAATGTCTTGTCTTTTTTACTTCTAGTTACTACGGCAACAATCTTTATCCAGTGGTGAAGAAGAAAATTTGGGAGCTGTCAATTGTAGCCTTCATTACAACAAAGAAACACACTTGCTAGCAGTGAACATCATACAAGCAGTGGATTTAGTTCCGAAAGATTTCTCTGGGACAGCTAATCCGTATTGTAAAGTCTCCCTTTTACCTGTACATCGAAGTCAGCTACAAACAAAAGTTCATCACAAAACTCTTGAACCAAAGTTTGACGAGGAGTTCATATTTGATGTTTCCCCGCAGAAATTAAAACCGTGTTGTTTGGAAATTTTAATTTTCAATTATGATCAGTTTTCTCGACACGAGTGTGTAGGTCAAGTTAAGCTTATGCTGGAAAATATTGATCTAACAGAAAAAGTGGATTTATGGAAAGGGATATCTCATTATGAAAAACAGAAAAGTAAAGATGTAAGTCATATCATATCATATCATATTATATCAAACACCCATCTATGATAACTTGTTCTAATTTTTTGGGGTGGGGAGAGGAAGATGGGAGTGTTGGGGTGGGTGGAATAATATTGTTTTACACCCCAGTCAAGATTGTTTTATCTTTATATCAAGACAGTCAAATCTGGGATGGTGGAGGAAACAGGAGTGCCTTGAAAAATCACTGACCCTCTGGAACTTTCTCATACAACAATCTTTTGAGTAGGATTGGAACCAGTGGATAATGACAGGCACTGTGATCCATAAGTATGTATTTAAGAGCAATTGCCCACTGAGGTCCATGATAGAAAAGGGGGTTGTTGTTGCTTTTTTTATAAAGTGTCAACAATGTTTATAATATGTTTATTTCATAGAGATGATGTCAATCTGTTTTTTTTTTGTTTTTTTTTTTGATTTTATACCCAAATATAAATTAAGCATTTCAAGAAAACTGAAAGCTGTCCATGGTAATAATGTATTGTTCTGGGAAGTCATATGTTCCAGTTTCGTTCAATGGTTTATTTGATTATTTACATAATTAGACTTACTGATATATTTAACTTGAGTTTAACATTCAGGATTTGGCCACAGTGGTCAAGTTTGCCTTTATTTAAACTTCAGTGTGTGTAACTCTAGGTGAGCTCAAGTAACAATGGTTTTGCTCATTATTTTTCCTGACTGATTAGCTCTGTACTAGTCAGAAATTGTTCTAACCCTAACACGCTGTATGTCAGGTGGCTGTGTGTAGAGTCATAGCGATTTTTATATCAAAAACCTGGGATTTTTCAATACCAACCGGTGTTGGAAGGGGTGCTGCCTCATTTGGTTTCAGACTGAATATGTTAGTGGAGTAAAAGAAAAGTTACTAATCTCCATCAATAGGTGAATGATTTATCTTCAAAAATATCTCAATGCAAGAGTTTGCAGGGGTCAAAAGGTCTTGTTTTGAAAATGGAAAAAGAGGTATACAAACATCAACACCTAAAGAAATTGAGCCAAATTAACAAACCAGCAAAAATGATAACTTATGAATATATATATTCAAGGACATAGTTGCATAAGTATACTGAAATTTGTTAATGATTTGGAAATTATTCGTTGCATTACAGTTACTTCATGCATATTATATGTACTACTTCTAAATGAAATGTGAGTGGATATATTTCTGATTAAGTTTTGTGGCAGTTCTTAACTTGAGAAAACTTGTAAATTTTCAGTACCAATTATATTGTCTTTTGCGCTTTGCAAACAATTTTGGACATATCCTCAGGTGAGCGTTAAGGCCCCTGGGCCTCTTGTTTACAGTTTCACTTACATTTTAATTTCAAAGCAAAATGAAGCAGAGCCCCTTCTGACACCATTTGGTATCGGAAAATTCCAGGTTTTTTATATAGAAATTGTTTTGACGCTACACACAGTCAGCAGACATAAAGTGTGTTAGGATCAGGAAATTCAGACTAGCTTTGTACCAGTATAATGAACTTAGTGATCTGTGATGTTTATCTGCAACATTGTTGGCCAGTGTATTAGCAATTCAGCCATCCTAAGTATTCACTAGTAAATGCAGTTCAGAAAAACTTAAACATTCAAGCATCACATTAACTTGTGTGAAGAGTAATCCTTCCAATTAATAAAAAAAAAAAAGCTAAAAAATTGCAGATATGCTATAAAAGAGCCATCAACCAACTAGCCAATAATCCAAGATTTAAATAAAATTTGATAATGAAGTGAAGAGAATTTATTTTTTCTCAGATTGAATAATATTTTGAATTTTCAAGATAATTGTATTTAGCCAGAATCATTAAATCAAACATGTCACAGTTACATGCATTTTCAGATGTTTGACTTTATTTCAGACATAACTTTTTTCCCTTTGTACTCAATCAAAATCTCAAAAATTTGTTAACTTTGGGCTAGACAAGTAATTTCCGCCAAATAAATGTCTTCGTCAGGAATTAGTCTAGTATGCTACACATACATTCCTATACTGTGGAGAAAATTACAACAGAAGTTCAAAACAATTTGATGTCAATACTGAGTACATGCTTCTCTCCACCATCAACCATCAATCATACCGATTTAGCCGTCTACCTAATCTTTTGCCAACATAGTCACATTTGCTAAGTTGAATCATAAAAATCATCCATCTTTATTTAAGAATATCTTTAGCCATTTATACCAACAAATTGACATTATTTTGCTCCTGTCATTTCACGAGTCGATTTTTCTTACCCACAAATTATATACAATTCCTGATGGTAAATAGACTTGCTATTTCCTCGATTTGAAACATATTCGTAAAATTATGATGGATACATTCTCTGTCAATAAAACAATCAGTTATAATTAAATCTTTTCACGCCAGCTCACTAACAACGAATTAATGCTTATTTATGTTCGTTTTTATAACTGACCTATGTCCAGTACGAAATAGTGGAATAGGATAAAGATGTTTTCTGGTGACCCAGTAAAATTTTTTTGCTGATAATGAGGTGGTTAGTTTTTGATTTATTTGATTTGATTTAATGGTTTTTTTTATGTCCCAGTCAGTCAAGAATATTTCACTTTTATATGTCACCTGAGCTAAAGGTGAAATGGCAGGTATGTGGCCTTTGCAGTGCACTAAGGACAACCTTTGCAGTGCACTAAGGACAGCCTTTGCAGTGCACTAAGGACAAACTTTGCAGTACAACCTTTGCAGTGCACTAAGGATAACCTTTGCAGTGCACTAAGGACAGCCTTTGCAGTGCACTAAGGACAACCTTTGCAGTACAACCTTTGCAGTGCACTAAGGATAACCTTTGCAGTGCACTAAGGACAGCCTTTGCAGTGCACTAAGGACAACCTTTGCAGTACAACCTTTGCAGTGCACTAAGGACAACCTTTGCAGTGCACTAAGGATAACCTTTGCAGTGCACTAAGGACAACCTTTGCAGTGCACTAAGGACAACCTTTGCAAGACAACCTTTGCAGTGCACTAAGGACAACCTTTGCAGTGCACTAAGGACAACCTTTGCAGTACAACCTTTGCAGTGCACTAAGGACAACCTTTGCAGTGCACTAAGGATAACCTTTGCAGTGCACGAAGGACAACCTTTGCAGTGCACTAAGGACAACCTTTGCAGTACAACCTTTGCAGTGCACTAAGGATAACCTTTGCAGTGCACTAAGGACAGCCTTTGCAGTGCACTAAGGACAACCTTTGCAGTACAACCTTTGCAGTGCACTAAGGACAACCTTTGCAGTGCACTAAGGACAACCTTTGCAGTGCACTAAGGACAACCTTTGCAGTGCACTAAGGATAACCTTTGCAGTGCACTAAGGACAACCTTTGCAGTGCACTAAGGACAACCTTTGCAGTACAACCTTTGCAGTGCACTAAGGACAACCTTTGCAGTGCACTAAGGACAACCTTTGCAGTGCACTAAGGACAACCTTTGCAGTACAACCTTTGCAGTGCACTAAGGACAACCTTTGCAGTGCACTAAGGATAA
Source organism: Tegillarca granosa (assembly GCA_029721355.1). Taxonomy (NCBI): domain Eukaryota; kingdom Metazoa; phylum Mollusca; class Bivalvia; order Arcoida; family Arcidae; genus Tegillarca; species Tegillarca granosa. The sequence continues at coordinate 17,275,389 of CM056606.1, read as the reverse complement.
CCTTTGCAGTGCACGAAGGACAACCTTTGCAGTGCACTAAGGACAACCTTTGCAGTGCACTAAGGATAACCTTTGCAGTGCAGTAAGGACAACCTTTGCAGTGCAGTAAGGACAACCTTTGCAGTGCAGTAAGGATAACCTTTGCAGTGCACTAAGAATAACCTTTGCAGTGCACAAAGGACAACCTTTAGAGTGCACAAAGGACAACCTTTGCAGTGCACTTAGGATAACCTTTGCAGTGCACTAAGGACAATGTGCAGGGAGGGTTCTTTAGTGTGTCATGCCTGTCATGACACTGGATATTGGTTTTTAAGGTCTCTTCCAAAGGCTTTAGACATTCATGTCTAAATGCATAGTACTTGGTGAAAGGAAGGTCACTACCAATTTTCAAATGTTGGTCACAACTGGTAGGGGTTTCAAAGCCCAATCAGGTCAGTTTTTGAAATGGTGGGAGGGACCAGAGTGCCTGTATAAAACCACTGACTTTTGACAAGCAATCTTACAAGCTCTTAATAGAATCTGTCTAAATGATATTCCGGGCAGTGAGCCAACAACTTGCCACCAAGCCTCCTGTAAAAGATGGTTTTGTAAATCCAAAGCAAAGATCTGGCATGCATGTGTGGTATTAATTTTTCAATAACCCGTCGAAAGTTTATTAATGGGTTAAACATGCAAGTTTGTTGCCACCATCTTGCCATCAAGCTCCCATGTACGATGAGCTTTTGTAAATCCAAAGCATGAGTTCATGAATATATGAGCCATCAATTTTCCAAAGGTTTTTTAAAAGATTGTTATATGCAAGTAAAATAGTTTGTAACTTTTCTGTTGGAAAAGATTTAATTTTTTTTACCCCACCCATTAAATTCTATGTCAAAGTTTTTGAGGGGGAAAAAAATTCACAATTATTCAAAATTACTTGATTGCACCATTTTAGGCCAGTACTGCCAAAATTAAAATTTTAGTGTAGGATGCATTGGGAAAAAGTTATTTCAGTGCAGTAGTAATTTTGCTCTTTTGTGGTTTCACAATCATTCCTTAAGGCCATAATAAATTAATACCTAGATTTTCATCCCCGCCCGGCCGCTTTTTTAACACCCGCCCCGATTTATTTTATTTTCTGATTTTGAACTTGTGTCTGATTTCAATTCCGACTTTTATAACAAATCTGCTCGCTCCATGAGCCATAAGGTAATAAATAAAGGCTGACAGACACCATGACATTAATGGAATTATATAACGACTTTGTAGGTGGTAAACTCGATCATCAGATGCCCGTTGCTAACGCATTAAATTCAAGAATCGCGGTTCGTGTTGGTCGTACAAAACACGAGTTGACGGAGTGTAATCCTACCACAAAAGTCGGAGATGTTGTTTCATTTTTGGGATCGTACATTGAATTCAATCTAGATAAGACTGGTATTGTGGTGTCTGAAAGCTCAGCAAAAGTTAATGCTGAGAAATTAAATAAAAAAATAAAATCCGTCCCCCTGCCCCCATTTTGAAAAAAAAATGGATAAAAATCTAGGTATTAATTAAGTATGGCCTTAAGGTGTCATTTTAAGGATCACTTAAATCTTACAAGATCCGTAATATTAGTTTCATCAAAAAATTTTATTTGTAATTAAAAAAAAAAAAAAAGATTTCCAAAATTTGCTAAAGTAAAGTTGAGGAAAATCTTAATTAAGGAATGATTGTGAAACCGGGACCAGCGGGCAGTTTCACAATCATTTCCTAACTGAGAATTCCATTAACTTTAATTGAGCAATTTTTTTTATTATTATTTTTTTTAAATTTTATTTATTTATTTATTTATTTTTGTAATTTCTTATGGAACTGTGACTAAACATGTTTGACAAAAACTAAATATAGGCCTTATTGACCAAAAATGATCTTCAAAATTACACCAAGAATTTCTAAATATATTAACAGTTAACAAAATTATCAAAATTTTAAATTTACCGTATCTAAGTTAAGAAAAATCTTAATTGAGGACTGATTGTGAAATTGGGGCTTGACCTTTTACATAAAATATAGGCAGACAATTTGTCAGAAATTTAATTATTTACAATTTCATCTAAATACCCTCCAGATATAACTTATGTTCTCGAGAACAAATTCTCATTTTGTTCTTATTTCCCTACATCATCCAAACACTTCTGTCCATTCATTGAAAGTCAATTTTTTCTTCACCAAGTAGTTAATTAACAAATCTATGACCATTGAATGTTGTAATGATTAGATTATTTGTTTGAAAAGGTCAGCAGTCAAGGGGGAGATAATTTAGGTCACTCTGTTAAGAATGTTAATTTCTGTACCTGTAGGCGTAATACAATGCAATTCAAGGATTGTGTACATTAGTCACATTACAAATTCTAAATTGGATTTTTTTATCATAATTATTATTATTATTATTAATAATGTTTGGGGTTTGTTTTGTTTTGTTTTGTTTTTTTTTTTTTTTTTTGTTAAGATGTTATTTAAGGCTAATGTTTATAAATCTATATTAAATCACAGAAAAAGGTATATTTGATAATTTCAATAATTAATACAGGGCTATAAATTTATTTTGATTATTTAGGATTATTAAAAACCAATAAGTATTTGTAGTGGACATAACATCCTTTACATTTTAGAAATATGGATGTAAGAATATGAAAAAATATTTAATTTTTTTGACCATGAAGAGTACAACTTTTTCTCTTATAAAGGTGGTTATTTCTTGGATGATCAAGGAAACCAATAGGTGTCTTGATTTGATTTGATTTGATTTGATTGATTTATTGGGGTTTATGTCCCAGCCAAGAATATTTCACTTATATCGAGACTTCACCAGCTATATGTGAAGTGGCAGAAATTTTGACCTTTGCAGTGGACTTAGGGCAATGTGCAGGGAGAGTTTTTTAGCATACCACACATGCTGTGACATGGGGCAACAGTTTTTAAGGTCTCCTCTGAAGGACCCAATGACTTTCATTTTGAAATTCTTAGTGCTTGGCAAAAGAACAGTCACTATTTATTTTTAAGTCTTTGTCACCCAAGCCGGGGTTCAAACCCCAACCTCCCACTTATGAAGCAAGCACTCTACCAAATGAGCTTCCATTGTGGTATAAATAAGTATTGGAAGAAAACCTCCTCTCCATTTATTGTAATAAATATGGATGTAAAAATTACAATCAAAAATTGATTGTACTTATCATGAAACCTTCATCAGACTGATAAATGAGTGCCCCTACTTGTATTCGATCAGTTTATATAATATAATTCTAGTAAAATTTCTATTTTGTCTCTTTTTTTTTTTGGATATCTTGAGCTACTGTGTCTGGTGTGTGTGTGTGTGTGTGTGTGTGTGTGTGTGTGTGTGTGTGTGTGTGTCTTATATATAATTCTTTGTTGAATATATCTTTGTAACAGTGCTTAGGTTTACAAAATAATACTTTGGCATAATAGTTATTTGTTTAAAAGTACAGTATTTTATTGGAAAAATAAGTTTTATGGACGTTATGAAGTTTGTAAGTGAATTAATTAATTAATAAAGGTCCTATTTCAGCATTCAAAAATATTTTAAAAATAAATAAATAAAAGTTAAAAGGAATTAAAAATGAAATAAAATAAAACAAAAAATGATGAAATAAAAAAAAAAAAATGCCTAAAGTCAGATTGAGTTTATTTTCAGCAATTTTAAAACTCTTAATTAACAAGCAACTGTCCACTTCAGTTTGATACCCTCATTGAGGAATGACTTTTATTGCTATGTATGATAAAATCAGGAATATTTTTATCTTTTGTAGCAAAGAGATATCGGTGATGTTATGTTTTCTCTCAGTTATCTCTCGAGTGCAGAACGATTAACGGTCGTGATTATAAAGGCACGGAATTTACGACATTCAGAGGACGGAAAAAATACAGACAACAAAACCGCAGGCAAGTGTTTGATCAAAGTGTGTGTTATATAATGGTGTACTATGTCCGTTCTGGTTGTGAGAGAAAATTATTGATATATGAAACTTTCCCCGTTATGAACATGTATATCAGGACATATATCATTCTCTGGTGTTTATATGTATGACACCTTACCATAAAATTCCCTAGATTCCGTGTTTCCTCAGTTAATAAGAACAGATATAAAAGTGATATTGACATCATTGATGTGTTTTTGGAAAAAGATGATTGGTTTATGAGTATGAAGGTCAAGGTCAAAAATCATTTTAAAAAAAATTAAAAAAAAAAAAAAAAAAAAAAATTGAAATGCTGACATTCATGGTCAATTCCAAACTTAGCAATGTGAAGAGATATGAAAGTGATATGAATACCATCAGTTCAGTTTGGGACAACAATGTGTCAAATACTAAATATGGGTCTTCAGGGTCAAGGTAACAAAAAATTTTTTAAAACAAAACAAAAATTGGTTTTTATACGCCCGTCATATGACGGGACGTATTATGTTACGGTGCTGTCCGTCCGGGCTGGCGGGCGGGCGGGCGTCTGTTAACAATTTGTATTCCGTTCAATAGAGACCACAAACATTTATGGATTCAAATGAAATTTGGTATACAGCTTTACCATGGTAATACCTTGTGCAAGTTCGAATTACAACTTTTTCGGATTATTTTTGGAGGAGTTATGCCCCTTTTTTAACTTAGAAATTTTTGTATGTATGACCATGTGGTTTCCGATCATCAGAGCCTACAACTTTTTATGGATTCAAATGAAATTTGGTATACACATTTACGATGTTATTATCTGGTGCAAGTTCGAATTACAACTTTTTCAGATTATTTTTGGAGGAGTTATGCCCCTTTTTTAACTTAAAACACCTTTTTATCATACTGCACAGATCACGACAACAGTTCAAATTATAATTAAGCTTTATAGATATAAATTATTTCAGGTTGGTTAAAAAAAAGGTTCTCAAAACATTTCAGACAAAAAATGTATTTGTTTCCTAAAATCTTCCTGCATGCAATGCTTTACACATGAAAACACTGCCATGACCTAACATTGAATATGAATTATATAGCAGTCTACCACTATCCATTTAGCAATATATTTTTACATACATATATCCTAGTTGTACTTATACTTCTCAGTAAAGAATGGAACAATCTAGAGGATTAGTGACGAATTCATTCGGAACATCCTCTGGATGTGAAATGATAAAGGCGACAACTTTCTCCTTTTTAGCAGCATATATTTGCATCTTGGGGACCTTGAAAACTCCTCTATAGATTTTGCTAAAAATTTCTGAGGTTATGGAGTCTAATGCGATCTAGCTATCTAACTTGGTGAAATTTTTGGGAAAAATCGGTATCATACTTAATTTTGGGGTCAAACATGCAAAAAATGAATTTTTCCAAAAAACAATTACGTTTAACGCACTCCTGTTCAATAACAGTTCATTGTACGAAAAAGTCGTCCATTGACCGAAAAATGTTTAAGATCTGACGGAAAAGACGGTATTTTTATATTTTTTCTATCTTTTACATAAAATCCACAATAACTGTTTAAAGTCGGCGCTATCATCCAAAAACAATTTAACGTACCGTTTTGAATTCGTACCCATATTAAAGTAACCAATTCTTTACCAAATTATTGGTAGGTTTGGCACTTATCCGTTAGGTCTGTGTCAAACTTTTGAGTGGCAAGTTCTGTGGATGAGCTCTACTGATAGAAATCCTCTAGATTGTTCCATTCTTTCCCGCGAAACCCCTAAAGGTGTCGCCACACTAGTAAATAGTACTACTCGATCAATATAACACGGGCGTATAATGCTACGCTCGGCGGTGCTCTTGTTTTTATATATGACATATTGGCGAACCGGAAGTACAATTTCAAAATTGTAAATGTAAAAAAAAAAAAGTCTGTAATTGTTGGTAATTTTGCATAAATGGTTATCTTTAGTATACAGAAGTTGAGTTTTAATAAAAATTTAATGTACAAACAATATTTCACGAAGAATCTTTTTCATGTAATATGAATACGAAAGTAGGATGTTTCTTGAAAAATGGTAGGTTTTTGTAAAGTCGGAATAAGGTCAAACATCAGCGATTTTGTTTGTAGTGATAAGACATAATTTAAAAGGGTAAAAAACCCGGTACTTATAACATGTGTCTACAAAATACAAAAAAAATATTTCACTGTCTAATATTTATTTGAACATTTCAACAAAACAAATTGTGTTGTTGATTGTTTATAATTTACGGAATTTTTAAAACTCTGATTTAGATATTTAAAATATTAAGAAATATATGAAAATAATTGGGTGAATATTATTGCATACATCATGCATTGTATTATACCCTGAAAGCAACAAACTACCGACTTGACTTTTGAGCAAGGGACATAACTCCAACAGATATACAACAGCATATTCTTTACAACAGTAAATTTGATGATCATGAATATGGCCGTTGTAAAGAGAGTTGACTCTATATATGTATGTATGTTTTAATTTTTTTTTTAAATGTTTTTCACAAATAATTGATGGGAAGAAAATATAAACACTAAATTTAATCAAATTTGTTCAACTTTTGTATTTTTAGATCCTTTTGTGAAAGTATCTGTGATTTTGAAAGGCAGGAAGATAAAAAAGAAGAAAACGTCAACGGTTCATTCTTCTCTCAATCCTGTGTGGAATGAAGCACTTTCATTTAGTATAGCACGAGATATTGTCAAAGATGTGTCACTGGAGTTGACTGTTTGTCATGAAAATAAACTTGGAAATGATGATATCTTAGGACATGTACGATTAAGTGCCGATGCGGACGGGGACGAAAGGGTCCATTGGAATGACTTAGTATCTTTCAGAAGTGCTGTTGCCAGGTGGCATACTTTATTATGATTTTAAACTTTTTAACGGACACAAATCGCACATGTTTATATATGGTATAATTATACTGCACATTTGAAGGTTTTCAGAATATTGCAGGTACAAATTTGCTTATTTTCATTATTTTTATAAGAATTTGATGATTTTGATGGTTCATGTTTCATTGTGAAAGGTCATGATCACTAAATAAAGATCATGGTCACAGAGTTTCTAGGAAATGGAAGATGGCATATACTGCTAATTTATATTTTAGATTCAATGTTCTTTGTCACTAATGCAATGATATATTCAGATGTTGTCATGGTGAAGAATATAATCACAATACACATTTAATTTGTTTGTCCTCTTAATCTTTAGGAAGAAAGTTTTTTTTCATCTAGGACCTGGTTTCTATTTCTGGGACAGGGTCAGGATTTTATTTTCAGGTGAGACCAGTTTTATTTCTGAGACAGGCCCAGGATTTTTTTTCTGGGATTGTACCAAAGTTTCATTAATGAGACAGGACCAGATTTTTTTTCTTGGGCAGGACCAAAGTTTTAATTTTACAGCAGATCCAAGGTTTTATATCTCTAGAACAGGACCAAGGTTTTATTTCTGGGACATGATCAAGGTTTTTTGTCTGGGACAGAACCAAGGTTTTATTTCTGGGACAGGGCCAAGGTTTTATTAATATCTAGGGCAGATCAGAGCCAGGGTTTTATTTACTGCAGTAAAGACAAGAGTTGGTAAATGAATTACAATTGCCACGAGACTGAAATCTGACTAAAAAAAAAACTTGATAACTCAAAAACATTGTTTTCTTACAAATGGTGTATTATATTAAAGTTCCCTTTTCTTTTTCTTTTTTTTTTCTTTTCTTTTTTTTTTTTTTAGGAAAAAAAAATAAGAATGGTCTCCCGTTGACCACAAAAATATTTTTTAATTGGCATATTTTACATACCCATTATTTACCAGATGAGCGTTTCAGGCCCTTTTGGGCCTTTGTTTACATTTTTAGTCATTAACTAAGTTAAGTTTAGGATAAATATTGATTAAGTTCATTTATGACTTAAGTTTATGTAATGCCAGCAAAATGGGCAAAGATGGAATCTAAACCTGTTTTATACTAGATTTTAACAACATAAAAATTATGGTTTTGCAAATTTTTGTGCATTTGAACCTGACTTCCTGGGTAGAAAATATAAGGAAGATAATCCAAAACTTAGCAATACTTCTGTTTGATAGCTGTGTCTGAATGACGAAATGAATGAACATGCGAAATACTTGATTATTTTTGTAATGAATTTATATAAATCAATTTGGTTATAGTTTTAATTTTTTCTGACTGTTAGAGGATGTATTATAGCATACAAATTTTGTCATCATTTTGTCCATTCATCGTCAGATGTGGTTGTCCAGATCTCACCCTTTTTTCAGAATGCTTGCTTTGAATAATTCAAACTTCATGTAGTTTTTTGTTATAATAGTCTCATGTTGTGCATACTTTTTGGTCAAAATTTTTTTTCTGGAGTTTTTTTTTTAATTTTTGACTAATTTCTTGCATACTGAACTGTACCTTAGGACCTCCTGTTGTGATTAACCTCAAACTTAATAGGCCCATCTATGATTGACAATTTATGATATAAAAATGTCTGTTTTTTTTGTCTGTGATACAGACATTTCCCGTCTAAATTTGCTACAGAATTCATGGACTTTCCATTTTTGTCTTGAATAGTCTAATACTAAAATGCCTAAAAAAAATGCTGGGCATACTATAGGCAGCCATTTTATTCTTGTTGCTGTCTAGCAATACCTCCTCAAATGTATGAAAGAACACTCAGATTGTATTGTTGACACTTGAGGAAAATGCTTGAAATTTCCAAGTAGGAAGTTTGTTGACAATGCTCTGAAACTTATTTATTTATACTTTCACTGACGGACAAAAATTTGCCACAAAAATCCATGTAATGTCCGTGAAAACTCCATGGAAATTACGGGCATGTCCATGGTAAAAAAGATAGCAAATTTATATTTCCATGGCATTTCCATGGGCATTTACACACTTCTGTAGACTTTTGTAGCATTTCAGTAGAAATTCATGGATTTTCTGTCGACATGGACATATGACCATGGAATTTATTTAGCTGGGTCAGCTATTTCTGAAAATATCTGGTCATATTTAGAAGAAGGAGCAATTAATCAGCTTTTCATCCTTTTCTCATTCTGGATTTTAAATGCTATCACAGTAACATATTGTTTTTAAAGCTTACATGAAGAACATCATAAATATTTGTTTAACGTCAATGTCCGAAGAAGAAATAGGACATTCATTAAATGTTTTTCTTTTTTCTATATATCACTATGGTCTTGAGCATATTTTAAAAAAAAGAGTGTTATTTTTATAATTTCTTATTCAGCAGTATAAATATTCCAGCTTCTTGAGATGACAGGTGACAATTAGACAAAGCCAAAAAAAAAAAATAATAATTCATGTGATGTTATAAACATGAATATACTGATAAGGATCAAATTATTCTATATATTATTTGCTAATGGCAAAGTCGATTTATTATGGTGTTTAATTGTATTTGATTATTTCACAAACGATTTATGTCATTGAGAATGTGCTAACTAATTTTAATATGTGTGAAATCCGAAATGTGTTGACTGATTTTACAGTGTGTGAAATCCAAAAATGTGCTGGCGTATTTTACAGTGTGTGAAATATAAAATATGCTGAATGGTTTTACATTGTTTGAAATAAAAAATGTACTAAATAATTTTAAAGTTTGTGAAAAAAATGTGCTGAATGGTTTTAAAATGTGTGAAATATAAAATGTGCTGACTGATTTTACAGTGTGTGAAATTCAAAATGTACTAAATGATTCAAAAGTTTTTGAAATAAATGTTCTGAATGGTTATACATAGTGTGAAATTTTAAATGTGCTGATTGATTTAAATGTGTGTGAAATGTAAAAATGTGCTGAATCATGCAAAAGTTTGTGAAAAATCAAAATGTTCTGCAAGATTTCAAAGTATGTGGAATTTCAAATTAAATGAAATATTTCAATGTGTGAATGTCAAATTATTATGAAGTTTTCACATAGTGTGAATTTTAATACATGTATTGTTTTGAATGAATTAACAGTATGAATGTCTGAATGCATTGAATGGTTTTGCCATATGTGAATTTCACAATTTACTGAATGATTTTATTGTGTGAATGTCACAATGTGTTAAATATATCTACACATTGTGAATATTATAAAATGTGCAGAAATCTCAGAAAGATTTCAAAATGTGCAGAAATCCCTGAAAAATATAAATGTCCATTTTATTCAATAAATAATTACTTGCCATATCAAGCGACTTAAATCATATCTTGTACGTATAAACAACCATTGATCACACATATAGTCCTTCATTGGTACTAGTACTTGCTTTCTACCACAAGCAACATAACACACTAAGTATACTAAGCTAAGTATAAGCATGCTATCTCTTACCTGATTACCACATCAAGCCAAGGATAAGCATGCCATCTCTTACCTGATTACCACATCAAGCCAAGGATAAGCATGTCATTTCATACCTGATTACCACATCACAATTGTAAACTTGCATCTTTATCTGAAATCACAAGCAATTTGAAAATAGTGGATCAAAAATCAGGCTGGTAAAATTTTCTTTTTTATACGCCCGTCATATGATGGGACGTATTATGTTACGGTGCTGTCCGTCCGGGCGGGCGGGCGGGCGTCTGTTAACAATTTGTATTCTGTTCAATAGAGACCACAAACATTTATGGATTCAAATGAAATTTGGTATACAGCTTTACCATGGTAATACCTTGTGCAAGTTCGAATTACAACTTTTTCGGATTATTTTTATAGGAGTTATGCCCCTTTTTTAACTTAGAAATTTTTGTATGTATGACCATGTGGTTTCCGATCATCAGAGCCTACAACTATTTATGGATTCAAATGAAATTTGGTATACACATTTACGATGTTATTATCTGGTGCAAGTTCGAATTACAACTTTTTCATATTATTTTTGGAGGAGTTATGCCCCTTTTTTAACTTAAAACACCTTTTTATCATACTGCACAGATCACGACAACAGTTCAAATTATAATTAAGCTTTATAGATATAAATTATTTCAGGTTGGTTAAAAAAAATGGTTCTCAAAACATTTCAGACAAAAAATGTATTTGTTTCCTAAAATCTTCCTGCATGCAGTGCTTAACACATGAAAACACTGCCATGACCTAACATTATATTTTAAACTTCTTCCTTCCTGGAAATGAATATGAATTATATAGCAGTCTACCACTATCCATTTAGCAATATATTTTTACATACATATATCCTAGTTGTACTTATACTTCTCAGTAAAGAATGGAACAATCTAGAGGATTAGTGACGAATTCATTCGGAACATCCTCTGGATGTGAAATGATAAAGGCGACAACTTTCTCCTTTTTAGCAGCATATATTTGCATCTTGGGGACCTTGAAAACTCCTCAATAGATTTTGCTAAAAATTTCTGAGGTTATGGAGTCTAATGCGATCTAGCTATCTAACTTGGTGAAATTTTTGGGAAAAATTGGTATCATACTTAATTTTGGGGTCAAACATGCAAAAAATGAATTTTTCCAAAAAACAATTACATTTAACGCACTCCTGTTCAATAACAGTTCATTGTACGAAAAAGTCGTCCATTGACCGAAAAATGTTTAAGATCTGACGGAAAAGACGGTATTTTTATATTTTTTCTATCTTTTACATAAAATCCACAATAACTGTTTAAAGTCGGCGCTATCATCCAAAAACAATTTAACGTACCAATTTGAATTCGTACCCATATTAAAGTAACCAATTCTTTACCAAATTATTGGTAGGTTTGGCACTTATCCGTTAGGTCTGTGTCAAACTTTTGAGTGGCAAGTTCTGTGGATGAGCTCTACTGATAGAAATCCTCTAGATTGTTCCATTCTTTCCCGCGAAACCCCTAAAGGTGTCGCCACACTAGTAAATAGTACTACTCGATCAATATAACACGGGCGTATAATGCTACGCTCGGCGGTGCTCTTGTTAACCTGTTGCACTCTTAAAACATAATGGTTACTATGAGATTTTAGAGTGAACAAATAAATGCATGTATTTTTATGTGGAAGTTCAAAACTTGATTGACATATGTTGTTGACATATGTATGTATGTTAAGATGACTGTTCATTGCACTAACATATCTGACAAAGGAAATGTTTTTGATCATATTGGTAAAATAGATAAAGATATGCAGTTTATAGATACATGATATTTATGGAGATTGGTTCAAGTTTATTGGTATCCAAAAACAGGATGATTATGGATGCCTTGCAGTTTCAAAACGGTTTATAATTTTCTTTTCTTTTTTTTTTTTTTTGTCATTGGTTCATTTTTTTGGAATCCATGAACAACATTATTATGAATGATTAAAAACTGAATCTGACTACAAAGTCATATGTTGAAATAATTCAGACTTCGTTTTTATTTAATTTTTGTCTGTCTGTCTGCCTGTGAAGAATTCACTTGTCCTTTGTATAAATCATTTTGATTGGTCAAACCTTTGTCTCAATCAATTTGATTGGTCAGACCTTTGTCTCGATCAATTTGATTGGTCAGACTTTTGTCTCAATCATTGTTTTTTGATTGGTTAGACCTCTTCTACTATTTTTGCATGAAAACATTGACTCTTCATATCATGTTGTTACGGTAACATACACAAACATTTGTATTTCTACAACAAAATGATGTGATTTGTTTTACTTTCTGAAGAAATAAAAATATTAAATGAACTCATATGGAAATATATTTTTAATTTATTGATAAGAAATGAGATTTAATTTTCTTTTTTATTATAGACAAATGAGAGAATCTGAATTTTACATATATAACATAATTATCTATGGAATTATGCAGTGTGCAAATTTTAATGTCCTATTCTTCCATTTTTCTGTAAAAAAAAATTGTCAAATTTTTAAGATGACATCTGATAGAAACAGAAAGAGAACTCCTGTCTGGTTTAATTACCCTTAAAGGCAGGGTGATGTTTTTGTAGTTGTTGTTGTTTTGTTTTTTTTTTTGCTCTTCCTGCATTTAGCAATACTAGTTTTTTGTTGTTAAGCAAAAGCTTATTAAAGCGTTTTTATGCTTTGCATATTATATATATTTATTTAAAAAAATTGTTGTATTTGATTGCTCAATTGTTTGGTGCTCTTAGGATTGGAGGAAACCCAAATGTAGCTAAGATGAGGCTGTTATTATTATTATTATTATTATATTTTATGTTATACATGTATTCTTATAGGAATTACCACACTAAAAAAATCACACAAGAACAGCTGTAGAATAAAAACAGGAACATCAGGGTTTTTTGCCGTATTTTAATACTAGATATTCTTTTGACAATAAACACACAGGTTCAGTTTAAATGATATTAAAATGTAAAACACAATTCTTTCTCTCTTTTTATTTTTAGTCAAATGTATAAAAAAAATTTCACAAATCTGATGTAAGCCATCCTTCCTTAATTTCAAATTTGGAAATATAACGGATCTCTTTAGGTTATATTGTTAGAAGAAAATAAAAACAGAAGGAGGGAAATGACAGGAAAAAACCCCCACATCCTAGCTGAGTGCCCCTCGGCTGAGGATCCAAAGTTCCGAAGTAGCCCTTTTTGGGTGATATGAATGAACTACTAAACAACCTTTCAAATCTGGGTGTAATAGCATCATGTTTAATTGGTATAAACATATTATGACTACTAACTTCTATCTATGCTAGGATGTCTTAATATAAGTGAAAACATTCTGACTGGAATGAAAAAGTTGATCATCAATTATTAACCTTGTTATTCTTTTAGGCATAATTATTACACTTTTTCCTTTGCATATAACAGAACTATGGTGGTCGAGTGGTCTATAGCACACACTACAGATCAAAGTGCCTCCCACTGCCTAGGTTGGCGTCCCACTCGGTGTGAAAAAATTGTCATTTTGCTTGCTGAAAGTTGGTGGTTTTTTTCAGGCACTCCAGTCTTCTCTAGCATCCCTAAACTGACAGCCTCTTGATTCTTGACTGGGATGTAAAACACCACTAATCCAATCAAGTCCAATCTTTGCAAGCAAAATTCATTCATGCTTGTGCTGTACTAAAGAACAAAGATAGAGTTGAGTAATGGTGTTTAACATCCCAGTCAAAAATATTTCACTTATATCGAGACGTCGCCAGCTGTAGGTGAAAGTGCAGAAATTTTGCCTGTGGGTTGTGCTGATGGCATTATACAGCAGGGTTCTTTATCATGCCATGACATAGGACCTCGTTTATTTGAAGTTCCCATCCGAAAAAACTGTGACTTTTATTTCATTATGCCAAGTGCTTGGCGAAAGAACAGCCACTACCCACTTTCAAGTCTTGGGTCAAACCCAGTCGGGGTTCGAGCCCATGACCTTCCACTTACGAAGCCAGCACTCTACCAACTGAGCTACCGCAGGGGTCTGAACAAAGATAGACTCACAACCAGGAATCAGCAACATTTCACTTTAGGTAGAAAATGTCATATTACAAAACTTGTTGTTTTTTGTGAAGATTTTGATTGGAAGAATGAAATATTAAGTAATCAGAATGCGTGATGTGAAAAGAATATTTTAAGTGTAATTTTTTTTAATTCATTTTGTGAAATGATTGTACAATTTTAAAAAATTTCTTTGTGGTTGGCATGGAAACCTACGATTGCTTGGTTTTATGCTGCTAATTTCCATACTTTGTTTTTTGTTTACAAGCAGTAAATTGTCACATGAACACTTTTTCTCAATTAAATCTGCAAGATGCAGCTTACAAAATTGTTAAGGGATCTGCCATAATCCTTTTACTTTCATGTTTGGTACACTTAAGTTGCAGATTGCAGTAATAATTTTACCAAAATAAAATTTTAGCAAGGAATCTGATTTATGACATTTGACATTGTTGGTCTGGAAGTCATCACAAGGGTTGTTGAAAGGTTGTCAGTTAATTTCCGAATAGATTTTAACAAAATTAACAGCAATTCAGTGAAATAATCTTTAGTTACGTAACTAAACAACAAAAACCAAAGAGGTCATGTCAAAATAACAGTCTTCAAAACAAATAAAGCCATGGAAAGTTGGGCCCCCATGAGGAACACTGAAAAAGTACATGTATATTGTTTTAAGGGTCTAAAAATAACTATACCTTTCTGAAATTCAATCTATAAATACTTTGAGTGGAGTGGAGTAATTTTTTTTCCGCCCCAGTCAAGATTCTTTCACTTATTTCGAGGCGATCAGTTCTGGGATGGTGGAAGAAACCGGAGTGCCCGGAGAAAACCACCGACCTCCGGCAAGCGTACTGACAAACTCGGCCACTGAGGGCCCTCAATATAAATACTTTAAAATCAATGAAGTAATTTAGTGAACAGGTTACTTATAGTGGTTTTTTTGTTTGTTTTTTTTTTTTATTTTCTTCCTTATATGTAATTCAATTTTGTAATTTTTTTAAACATTCAACTGTCTAGAATTCGAGTTTGTAACATTTTCTGTAAAGCTAGCTAATCGCAATGTGTTAGCCTTTGTTGTTCAATTTGCTTTGCACAGCAGAAAAAAGAATTAATTTGCCAATAAATGCCATTATTTGATAGTTTAATGTTAAATTTACATTTCACATTTTTAAATCACATATTTTGTTGAACCCTGAAAGAAATTTAATGAAGCAGACCCCAATTTCACAATCATTCAGTGTACACTCAACTTAAAATATTCCCATTTTTCTTTCACCAAAATTTTAAAAATATTAAGTTTTATAAGACAATGTTTTGTTTTGTTCAACAATCCAACACTACACAATTTTGATACAACATTAGATATTTTAATTTTAACTGTTTTTTTTAAAAATTGACATTAAGATATTCCCTAATTTGATTCTAAGCTCATGATATCTTAAATTTATAATCAATGATATTAATTATTATTAATTATATTAGAGAGAAATAATAAATTGGGGAAAATACCCCCTTTTGTTTAGTATAAGGAAAACAACTTCTGTTTGAAAAAGGAACGGATCGAGGTTTAAAATCAGGGACCAGTTGTTGGCCAAATGCTTTGTTAGTTTAATCAGTGATTAACACAAATTCAAAACATCAGTTCAAATTAAGGCCAATTCAACTAAATTGAAAGATTCTCATCCTCGCCCCCTAATCGATTTATTAAACAAAGCATGCTTAGAACAAGTGGTTTCAGATGACTTGAAGCTTCCAAAGCAAACTAAGCATCTGAAAAGTAAAAATTTTTCTGTTTTCATTGGAAATTTCTAAACATATTATTTGTTGTACGTGTACTAAGATTGTAAGGACTTCCCTTTGTGCCCTCATCTTAAATTATGCTGGTAACTTTCACTGAAAAATTCGTAAAGTGGTAAAATCAAGCCATTTGAATGCTTTTTTTCTATGAAAATTGTTTTTCAAATATTCAAAATACATGTACGAAGAATATGCATGAAACAAGAGGGGAGAGGGTTTACAAAAAAAAAGTGTAATCCTAAAATTTTTAGAAAAGTGTGTACAGGTGAGTGCTGACCGACTCGTTAATATTGGAATGTTGTAGATATTTATGTTACATTTTTACAAATGGGAACAAAGGATATTTTTTAATTAATATTTGATATTGTTTTATAATTTATTCATAATTTTTTCTTGTGAATGACAAAAAAATGTATTAAAAATTAAACAAATGTATTATAAAAAATAAAAGTAAAATATATGAACAACAATACTGTTTTGTTTTTTTTTTTTTTAGCTCACCTGAGCTGAAAGCTAAGATGAGCTATTGCTATCCATCTTCGTCTGCTGTGCATGTTCAGTTGTGCGTCTTGCGTAAACTTTTTACATTTAAATCTTCTCCTCCAAAACCACTGGGCCAAATTTGATGAAACTTGGTAAACATCATGCCTGGGTGAAGCCTTTTCAGATTTGCAACAATGAAGGAGTTATGTCCCCTTTTTGTATATTAGAATATTGTAGGTATTGACATGACAATCATTTTGATATATGGATCAAGGTCATATGTTGAAAGGTCAAGGTCACAGCTGCAAAAGAAGACTTAAATTGCTAAGTATCTTGAAAACTATTAACTTTTTGTATAGCCATGTATATTGGAATATTGTAGGTATTGACATGACGATCATTTTGATATATGGGTCAAGGTCATATGTTGAAAGGTCAAGGTCACAGCTGCAGATGAAGACTTAATTTGCCAATTATCTTGAAAACTATTAACTTTTTGTATAGGCTTGTATATTGGAATATTGTAGGTATTGACATGACGATCATTTTGATATATGGTTCAAGGTCATATGTTGAAAGGTCAAGCTCACAGCTGCAAAAGAAGACTTAAATCGCTAATTATCTTGAAAGCTATTAATTTCATGCATAGGCATGTATATTAGAATATTGAAGGTATTAACATGACAATCATATATGGTTTGAGGCCATATATGTTCAAAGGTCAAGGATATAGCTGCATAAGTATATTGAAATTGATTAATGATTTGGAAATTATTCATTGCACTTCAGTTACTTCATGCATATTAAATAAGCTACTTATAAATGAAATGTGAGTGGATATTTTTGATTAAGTTTTGTGGGAGTTCTTAACTTGAGAAAACTTTTAAAGTTTCTATATTGTCTATTGCACTTTGCAAACAATATTGGACATATCTTCAGGTGAGCGTTAAGGCCCATGGGCCTATTGTTTAAATTTACAACCATTGCCAGAGATTTCACTAACCAGTGAGTGACCATATGGTTGAAAGCAATGGATAACAGTCCAACTTGCCACCAGGGTTTCAAATTTTATGAGTGAGAAAGTTTGTTAATTTGCTCGCTAAATTTTACGGGTTTTTCTGAATATTCTGGCTTCCACTTGCACCTTAGAACTACCATAACTGCCATTTCAATAAGATGTATATCACCACCACCCTACTCCAATGAAACATTTGTACTATAAAGGAGTGGAGTGGAGTAATGGTGTTTTACGCCCCAGTCAAGAATATTTCACTTATTTTGAGGCAGTCAGTTCTGGAATGGTGGAGGAAACCAGGGTACCTGGAGAAAACCACCGACCTTCGGCAAGCAAACTGACAAACTTTTCACACTAGGATCTTTCCCGAGTGGGATTCAAACCCAGGTGGTGAGAGGCGCACTGATTCGTAAGTGTGCGCTTTAGACCACTCGGCCACCGAGACTGCCTGTACTATAAAGGCAATTCAGTAAGAAAAAGTTCAGGTATCATTTATTTAAGGTTAGGAAAAATTTCTGGCCAAAGCTAGACAGTAATCACTGTATCACTTGCCCTTAAGTGTAGAAATAAAAACCATTGATTCAAGATAAGAATTTAAAATAAACGCCCTGTGATGATATTGCATGTATGTAAAAAAAATGATGTCACTACATGCTGAAAATAATACTTTGTGACACTTTAGGCATGTCACAAAATCTGATGCCTAATGTCACACGGTGGCTCAGAAAATCTGATGCCTAATGTCACACGGTCGCTCAGAAAATCTAATGCCTAATGTCACACAGTGGCTCAGAAAATCTGATGCCTAATGTCACACGGTGGCTCAGAAAATCTAATGCCTAATGTCACACAGTGGCTTACAAAATCTAATGCCTAATGTCACCGGTGGCTCACAATATCTGATGCCTAATGTCACATGGTGGCTCAAAATCTAATGCCTAGTGTCACAAAGTTCACAAAATTTGATGTGTTATGTCACAAGGTGGCTCACAAAATCTGATGCAAAGTGACACAAGGTGGCTCACAAAATTTGATGCGTTATGTCACAAGATGGCTCACAAAATTTGATGTGTTATGTCACAAGGTGGCTTACAAAATCTGTTGCAAAGTGACACAAGGTGGCTCACAAAATTTGATGTGTTATGTCACAAGGTGGCTCACAAAATCTGATGCAAAGTGACACAAGGTGGCTCACAAAATTTGATGTGTTATGTCACAAGGTGGCTCACAAAATCTGATGCAAAGTGTCACACGGTTGCTCAGAAAATCTAATGCCTAATGTCACCGGTGGCTCACAATATCTGATGCCTAATGTCACATGGTGGCTCAAAATCTAATGCCTAGTGTCACAAAGTTCACAAAATTTGATGTGTTATGTCACAAGGTGGCTCACAAAATCTGATGCAAAGTGACACAAGGTGGCTCACAAAATTTGATACGTTATGTCACAAGATGGCTCACAAAATTTGATGTGTTATGTCACAAGGTGGCTTACAAAATCTGTTGCAAAGTGACACAAGGTGGCTCACAAAATTTGATGTGTTATGTCACAAGGTGGCTCACAAAATCTGATGCAAAGTGACACAAGGTGGCTCACAAAATTTGATGTGTTATGTCACAAGGTGGCTCACAAAATCTGATGCAAAGTGTCACACGGTTGCTCAGAAAATCTAATGCCTAATGTCACAAGGTGGCTCAAAATCTAATGCCTAATGTCACATGGTGGCTCACAAAATCTAATGCCTTATGTCAATAGGTAGCTCATTATATCTGTTGTCTCATATCACTGTAGAATGTCATTAAAATTGATGGCCCCATGTTGCTGTAGATGTGTCACAAAACTGATACCTTATGACACTGTATATGTGACACAAATATTGAAGCCTTTTGTCACTTTTAGCATGTCACAAAAGCTGTCACTTTGTGTGTTACAAGATCTGATGACCCATGCCAATATGTCAATAAAAATTGATGTAATATGTCAGTATATTTAGGTCTCTTAATAAGGGCCCCACATAACTGTAAGTTTCACAATATCTGATGCTCTTTGTCACAGTAGGGGCCTCGGTGGCTGAGTGGTCTAAAGGGCACACTTATGGATCACAGCACCTCTCACCGCCTGGGTTCGAATCCCACTCGGGAAAAATCCTAGTGTGAGAAAGTTTGTAAGTTCGCTTGCCGAAGGTCGGTGGTTTTGTCTGGGTACTCCAGTTTTCTCCACCATTCCAGAACTGACCTCCTCAAAATAAGTGCAAAAATCTTGACTGAGGCATAAAACACCATTACTCCACTCCACTCCTCTCTATGTCATGGTACATGTAGCTGTAAGATGGTACAGGTATTTGAATAGAATTGATACTGTCCTTTTATACCTGGTTTTCATTACTTCCCCTTAATAACTTTCACATACCTGAATTGGAAAAAAAAAACTTGTTTTAGATCATATGTAACAATAATAATCAATTTGTTTTATATAACAATGTTTGATCATATTTTTACTTCCTGGTTGTTTATATAAAATTGCTACAGAGTCATTAACAAGTGAAAAGATAGTAATCCTATATCTGCCACACCCATCCATTGTAATAGATATTTCATTTATATACCAAGCCTGTCTATTTTAAACCACACAAGAAAAAAAAACGACTGAAGATCAGAAATATGAAGTAAGGTTATACAATGGTTTTTGATTTTTATGTTTTGATTGATGACTTATTTTTTATGTTGATTGTGCTGGAAGCACCATTTTCTTTTTCATACTGCTTCAGACTTGATACCTAGCAGGTTTTGTATTTTTTCTGGTTTGGTTGTGAATTTTAATTTTTTCCAGGTATTCCTACACCCAAGTCATTATTTACCTCTTTTTTAAAAGATGCCCATAATGAATAAGTTTTATGCAGTGTATTCTTAAAGCACTAATGCTGCTTTAGGTAGGCTCCGTGACGTATCAGCAATCCTTCTCATTTTTGTTGTGTTTTTTTATATTGTGAATTTAATTTTTACAGGTATTCTTACATCAAAGTCAACATATATTTTATTCTTAGGTCCGATTTACCATTCTAAGAAGGCTTCATTGCTTAGCAGAGTGAACTTAATATTTTTGTCTATTTTTTTAATTGTGAATTTGAATTTTAAAGTATTTTTTCACCAAAGACAACATAAAGGATGTCCATATAATAAAACAAGGTCTTATTAAAGAGGGACTTCAAATTACTAAAGCATGTGCTTACAGATAACAGTAATCTTGCCTAGGTTAGAATCCCATTCAGGCAGGCCCATCCTTGTGTGAGAAAGTTTGTCAGTTCACTTGTCAAAGTTCAGTGGTTTTCTCCAGGCACTCCAGTTTCCTCCACCACCCCCAAAATGACCACCTTGTCATAAATGAAAAAATCTTCACTGGGGCATAAAACAACATTACTCGACTCTGTTCTCATAAGGGATGCTAGAACTTCATGTCCCAACATAATTCTCATAAGAGATGCTAGAACTTCATGTCCCAACATAATTCTCATAAGACATGCTAGAACTTCATGTCCCAACATAATTCTCATAAGGGATGCTAGAACTTCATGTCCCAACATAATTCTCATAAGACATGCTAGAACTTCATGTCCCAACATAATTCTCATAAGGGATGCTAGAACTTCATGTCCCAACATAATTCTCATAAGGGATGCTAGAACTTCATGTCCCAACATAATTCTCATAAGGGATGCTAGAACTTCATGTCCCAACATAATTCTCATAAGGGATGCTAGAACTTCATGTCCCAACATAATTCTCATAAGGGATGCTAGAACTTCATGTCCCAACATAATTCTCATAAGGGATGCTAGAACTTCATGTCCCAACACAATTTTCATAAGGGATGCTAGAACTTCATGTCCCAACAAAATTCTCATAAGGGATGCTAGAACTTCATGTCCCAACATAATTCTCATAAGGGATGCTAGAACTTCATGTCCCAACATAATTCTCATAAGGGATGCTAGAACTTCATGTCCCAACATAATTCTCATAAGGGATGCTAGAACTTCATGTCCCAACATAATTCTCATAAGGGATGCTAGAACTTCATGTCATAACATAATTCTCATAAGGGATGCTAGAACTTCATGTCCCAACACAATTCTCATAAGGGATGCTAGAACTTCATGTCCCAACATAATTCCAGTATGGTACCTCAGTTGCTACAGTGCTCGCTTTGTATGTAGCAGGTCTAGGTTTAAACCCTGACTGGGTTGACCAAGACTTAAAAATAGGTAGTGTCTGTTCTTTCACCAAGCACTCGACATTTAAAATTAAAGTCACACGGTCTTTCTGAGGAGACCTTAAACACTGATGCCCCCATGTCACGGGCAGACATGGCAAACTGAAGAACCCTCCCTGCACATTGCCCTAAGCGCACTGCAAAGGTAAAGATTTCTTTAACTTCACCTATAGCTGGTGACTTCTCAATATAAGTGAATAATTCTTGACTGGGATGTAAAATCTCATTCAATCAATCAATCATCAATCAATCAATTAATCACAACATAATATTGGCTTTTTTCCTATTGAAAATCCTTGAATCTTTTTATTGAAAACCTGTAATAGGAATTCTGCTTGTAATATTGTAAACTTGGAGGTGACTTTTCTTAATACAACTGTGAAGTGGTAAACAGTGCAAAGTGTTTGATTTAATAAATTGAATAGGAATCATGTTGCTGTCTGTGAGGTTTTGTTGATAGAGCACTTGCATAAAGAAGCCTCTTTTTGCCTCACTGGTAACAAAAGTAGAAAGGATGTGGGTTTGATTCCTGGAAGAGTCATACCTAAGTCTTTAAAATTTGAGATACTGCTTTCTTCCATATCTGCTCATGTGAGATAGGTTTTTCACCTATGTGAGATATGTGTATCTCACATGGGCTTGACGTCACAGTTACGTGACAATCACATGATGTCATCCTTTGAGTAAATGACGTCATCTTGCGAGAAAATGACAACCGGACCTCCAAAATTTAGAAATTTTAAATGCGTTTCAAATGTAAATACTCAGATTTTATAATAAATAACTTTTTCTTCAAGTTTATACATTTTGTATAAACCAAAATTAAGTATAGTCTATCCGATGGTCATATTTATTTTTATATAGAATGTTGAATAACAGAGCTAGATTTTTCAAACATGGCGCCCATGGATATGTAAATCATATTTGAAGCCAAAAATTGACATTAAAATGGAAGAAAAAGAATCCATTATGAGTTTATCCATGTAGGATAGGGAAATCTCACCCAAGGGGTTGAATATTTCTGTCAGAGACTCGGCAAGCCTCGTCTCTGACTGAAATATTCAACCCATCGGGTTGGATTTCCCTATCCTACATGGATACTTATAATGGATTCTTATATTCTTGCTTGGCAAAGAAGACAAAGTTATGACTGGTTCAACTAATGCCAGTATCATGTGACTTGGTGATTGGTAAGCTTGTCTGTGGCATACCGACTAAGAAATTCATTTTCTCTGAATGGCCGAGGGCCACTGTGGTAGCTCAGTTGGTAGAGTGCTCGCTCTGAAAGTGGAAAGTCGTGGGTTTGAGCCAAAACTGGGTCTGAACCAAGACTTGAAAGTGGGAAGTGACTGTTCTTTCGCCAAGCACTCGGCATTACGAAATGAAAATCACGATTCTTTCAGACTGGAACTTAGAATAAACGAGGTCCCGTGTCATGGCAGGCATGGCACGATAAAGAACCCTGCTGTATAATGCCATCAGCGCAACGCACAGGCAAAATTTCTGCACTTTTGCCTATAGTCGGCAATGTCTCATGAAATATTCTTGACTGGGACGTTAAACACCATTACTCAACTCAACTCTCTGAATGGCTGATTATTCACTCAATTTTAAAGCACTAGATATAGAGACATTTGAACAGCTCTATATACAGGTATACAGATTTTACTGCAATTTGTTTATACATGTATAACCTTTAATTTATCACTTAATTGCTTATATCTAGCAACATCAGTTTTTATCGAAACAAGAACTATTTCGTAGAATTAAATTTTCTTTGTCATAATAACTTGTTATTTATTAGCAAGTATATGAAATTCTTTTTTCATGCACTTTGTTTTTGGCGATTCACAACCAAAAATAAAACCCAATATGTTGCAATATTAAATGTCTTTGGTCGTAATTTTTAGCCTCATTAATTTTTTCTCCCTCAAAGAAATTGTAAGCTGTTCCAACATATTATTTAGTAGCTTATGACACATTCTAATAACGCTGGGGGCGGAATTACACAGATTTTATTAAAGACTAAATCTATATTAGATCATTGTATTATTTGTATTGAAGCATCTTCATTTCCAGTTTTATGATAAACCTTCGAGAATGTGTACAATATAATTTGTCTTTTTTAAAGATTTTGATTACAACTTGTTTGTATTTGTGTCTACATGAATTGCATTATTATTTTACAAGAGTACAATTTTTCTGTCAAAGTGAAATAAACGACTCTGTATCTGGTCTGTAAATTTAAGGGTATGATTGGCGGGAAACTGACATCTTTTGGACATAAGCACTAGATTTCAGGGTGTGATTGGGGGAAAATGACATATTTTGGACCTATGCACTAGTCAAGCTTAATAGTTCTTACTTGTTGAGACTGTCTGATGCCTGACCCTCAAAAAACATATGTTTCAGGGGGTATAATTTCCCCTTGAAATTACTCTCTTTAAATTGATGCTGAAAAATGTGATTATACATATATAGATGTATTTACAAAAATATAAATGGACCAGAATTAATATGTCTGGATAGGATAAAAGCTGAACTATAAAAATAAAAGACATTTATAAAAATACTAAATTCTGATCTCTTTCCTGTTCTTCAGAATTTAACACAAACTGAAAGTACTTAATTCAGGGATTTTTTTAAATTCTGACTTAAAGATTTGGAGAAAAGGATTTGACAAAAGCATAAATTTTAAAATAAAGACATGTTTCTGATGTTTTAAGATTTTTTTTGTTTTAAAAGTTGTGTTTAAAATTTTTTATTTCAAAAAAAAAAAAAAAAAAAAAAAAAAAAAAAAAAAAAAAAAACCAAGAAAATAAACGACTAAGTAAGACCCTAAGGTATTTGCTTTCACTGTAGATAAATTTTAAGATAATGTTTTGCTATGTTGTGAAATGCAGCTATATCAGAGGAGACAAATTTACACGCCATAATGGTTAGTAGGTTGATGTTATTTTGTTATTTTATGACTGGATTTTGATATATTTGTGGTTTATATAACATCCTAGTTAAGAATATTTCAATTATATCAGGACATCACCAGCTATGATGTTTTATGATTTGATTTTAATTCAGTGGGGTTTTATGTCCCAATCAAGAATATTTCAATTATATCAAGACATCACCAACTAAAGATAAAGTGGCAGAAATTTTTGCCTTTGCTTTGCACTAATAGCAGTGTGCAGAGAGGGTTTTTCATTGTGCAATGGGCCATCAATTTTTAGTTCAGGGATGGTGGATAAAACCAGTATGCTGAAAAAAAACCACCAATAATTTACAAGTAAAATGACAACAGTGTTTGAGTCGGATTTTAACCTGGGCAGTGAGAGGCAAAGGATTTCCATAAGCATCCACTTAGACTACCATACTTGGCAACTAAATGTTTGAAGAAAACTATGTTATAAAACCTGGTAGAAAATATTGCTGTGAATCAATTTGTAAAATGGTGGCTCTTAAAATTGGTAGAATATAGGGTTTTTAAACCTGGCAGAAATTGTGGCTTTTGTGTTGAAAATCAGACAATTCTTCCTCACTTTGTTTGAAGTATTTTGAAACAGAAATAACAATAAACTAGTAAAATTAAATTATTATAAGCAACATTTAATGATATAAAAGTTCTATAAAGTATTGTTAACTTTCCAACAACATTTATATCTGCCACTGAAGTATAAAAAAGTCGTACTAATAATATATCTGACCTGATATGACCGCTGAAACTTAATACTTACCTCTACAACACTTAAACAATTACATATACCAACAGGGTGGAGTTGTGTGCAGTAATGGTGTTTTACACCCCAGTCTGGATTCTGTCGTTTACCATATAAGGAAGTGGGCGTGGTTCTGTGATGATGAAGAAAACCGGAGTGCTGGAGAAAAACTCTGAAATGATAATTTCTCAATGCTTAGCGTTGGAATACATACTAAGGTGTTGAGAGACATTTTTGTTTAAAAGCCAGTACTTTATACCAGTATGCCACTGAGGTTTTTCAACAAAAGGAAATAATAATGATTTTCTAGGAGAATTACCCAGTACATGTACAATGTGAAGCTGGGTGAATGAAAAAAAATTGATACTCTATCAAGATCTTTATTTCTGTGAAACAAGAGATCGATCACTGCTTAAAATTGGCACAATTTCCCAGAAACAAACTTTCTCCAATATATTAACTATCAAATGATTTTTGAATTGTTGTTATCACCATGGAAATTTACAAGTCCCATCACAACCAGAAGGGTAAAGGTCAAGGTTTTCCACAACAATGAAGGTCAAGGTGTCCCACATTGGTAAAGGTCAAGGTGAGTTATTTCTCTAACAGACCAAACTTAAATCATACAAATCTGAGAGATTTCCATAATCATACAAATCTGAGATTTTCATAATCATACAAATCTGAGAGATTTCCATAATCATACAAATCTGAGAGATTTCCATAATCATACAAATCTGAGAGATTTCCATAATCATACAAATCTGAGAGATTTCCATAATCATACAAGAGATTTCCATAATCATACAAATCTGAGAGATTTCCATAATCATACAAATCTGAGAGATTTCCATAATCATACAAATCTGAGAGATTTCCATAATCATACAAATCTGAAAGAATTCCATAATCATACAAATCTGAGAGATTTCCATAATCATACAAATCCGAGAGATTTCCATAATCATACAAATCCGAGATATTTCCATAATCATACAAATCCGAGAGATTTCCATAAACATACAAATCTGAAAGAATTCCATAATCATACAAATCTGAGAGATTTCCATAATCATACAAATCTGAGAGATTTCCATAATCATACAAATCTGAAAGAATTCCATAATCATAAAAATCTGAGATATTTCCGTAATCATACAAATCTGAGAGATTTCCATAAGCATACAAATCTGAGAGATTTCCGTAATCATACAAAACCGAGAGATTTCCATAACTATAATGCTTCAACCAAAATACTTATGAATTTCTGATATATCGGGAATGCTAACAATTACTGGTAAAATATGTAAAATCAATTAAAGTGGCATACGCTGGAAATCTTACGACAAAAACTGAAATAAATTAAACAAATAAAGATAATAATACATGTGTATATATAAATATATATCTAAATAAATAAACAAACGAGATATCACAACAAAAATATGCTCATAATGTACAGCTTTTAAACTAACAAAAAACTAAAAAGAAAAAAATACGGGTATATTAGCATCACAATGGGGTCAATATGTGCACTGAAGTATCCTTCATAAAATTTCTACCAAATTATTGATCTCTGTTAGAAACAGAATCATAATATTCAAAAATTTTCCATAAAAATGATTTTCCTCAGATCTGCATTATAATATTATGCCAGGTTTACTAATAGAAACAACTGTCCTGCTCAATAGTAAAAGCTAACACACAGGCCATGAATGAAGCCCCTAGATTTCTGTTTTTTAAATAAAATTATTTTTCATTGGATCTGCATTATAAAATGATCCCAGCTTTACTAATAGAAACAATTCTTCTGCTCAATTGTAAAAGCTTACACATAGAACATGAATGAAGCCCCTAGAATTCTGACTGAACAAATATAATGATGATAAAGAAATGTATGTACTTTCTTTCAATGAAGTGACAAGATCTGATTTTAATATCTGAGAAACTTAAGCTGCTGATGTTGAAAATTTAATCCGAGATTTCTTTATGTGAAAACAAATTCTGATTGTTTTTCTCTTATAAAAATGAAATGACTTTGGTACAATGATACTGGTTGGAAAAATAAGCCCAAAGTGGTGTAAGGACTGCTGTTCAAGATTAAGCTCTGAAAGTCAATATTCTTGTTTCCCTTTGATGGCCTTTATAGATGCAATTAACTGTATAAGAAAACCTCTCTTTAAATTCCCTCAGCAAAGACAGTTATTTTGGTGTGACATGGGGCTGCATTTGCATTATCATGTGTATCTGTCCAATCTTGAAATTTTACAGGGGATAATTTCTGGACATTAAATTTTTTTTCAAAAAAAAAAAAAAAATAAATAAATAAATAAATAAATAAATAAATAAATAAATAAAAAAAAAAAATAAAAATAAAATGACAGCCATAATTTAATCTGCCTTTTCATTTTCTCAGATCTTTACTTGTTTCTTTTCACAGATTTTTTAAAAAAAGAAAATCACAATTTATTTAAAATAAAAAAAGAAAAAAATTGATTTGTATAATACTAAACAGTTGTGTGGATTCATAAGTTAATATTGTACACATACAGACATTACACAAGTATAAAAGTACACACATTTATATGTACATATATTTTATATAAAATAGAGACTATATACAGTAATACTTGTATGAAAAAAACATTTAACAACCTTTTAAGATGTGTTACTATGGTGACAGTGTAAACAAAAAATACTAAATTGAGAAAAAAAGAAAGATACTGGTAAGTTAGAAAATTTAGAAGCAACTGATATAAAAAATATTAAAAAATTTCTGTTTTAATTCAACCTCGATGGAAATAATCAAAAATTTCCAGGACAAATTGCACTTTTAAAAAAATTCCGTAAAGCATGAAGTCAGTCATGATGGAAAATAGTCCAATTTTCAAAAACTTGGACCTTTAAAGGGCGTGATGATTTTAAAGACATCTGCCTTGATCACCATGGAAATGTGCATGTCTAAACGTGACTTACTGACTCACATACACCTTATGTTGTCACTCAAAATTTTTCAATCTGGTTATAGCAAAATAGAGCTTTTTTTTTTTTTTTTTGGTTATATGGCATTGAAATTTTGTACTACATTTTCAAAATTAAGCTTTTTGATGTAAAATTTAAATGTGCATCAAGAAATAGGTTTTTAAGTAGAGAATGGAAAATATTGAAGTTTCAGTTTATTTAATTTTTGTTTTTAAAAGTTGATACAACAATAGAACTCTTAAAGAAATGATAATATTTGAAAAGGGGAACCAAAAAAGAAAAATTCTTTGACACAATAAACATATTTTAAAAAAAATTAAATTTCAGCACCATCTAATCAAAGGGAGACTACTCTCTGAGCAAAAAATATTTATCACAAGAATAAGGAAGAAATTTCTTATTTGTTAATCTGCATTAAAAAATGAATAAGTTAATATTTCTTAAATTATGAGTGAAAAGAAAAGAAATAGTGAAAATAAGAACATAATATAAAAAACGAAATTTGAGCAATTTTTACTAGCATCTACCATGTTAGTTTCAGATGAGCATTATATTAAATACACAACAGAAATGTATTATATGAATGCATAACTAGCAACAAGTTTGACCTGCTTCATTAACCTTTAACATTTAACCTTTGAGTAATCAAATTAGGCATACCAATTTGGAAAAATTGAATGTTTAGAAATTCTGACATTGTTTAAGCAAAACTTCATCAGGTTGCAATATTGTACCATTGAGCAATGAAAGTGATGAAAATAAGAAGTTCATCAAGAGGACAGATTGAGAGATGTCATCACATCCTATCCTAACAGTCATCGTAATTAACTGATGAGACAAATGATCACTCCTCTACTTATCCTAATCCAACTGAGAAAGAAAGATAAAATGGTGGACGTAATTTTTCTGTTAGCTTTTAGTCAAAATTAATATTTTAGGATTTACATTTTGTAAATGATAAAAATATAGTTAGTTATTATAATTTTGAAAAAGGCAACATGAAATTTAAAATATCAGTAATTACAACATAAAATAGAAAATTTACAATCAATTGTCTTCGAGTTAATAATACTTCAGGAAAAGGTTAATGAACCAGCTCAGACTTGTCAACCTAACGGGTATATAAAAATATGAAATATGTTTCTCTATTTTAAAACAAATTTTATATATCTTTTTTAATCAGCGTAAAATGTTAATCCTGGCCTTAAAAAAAGTCTTTTGAAATCTGAATATAACATCCTTGATCTTCTGATTTCAAGCTGAAAATTATAATTTTTATTCAAAAATGTTAAAACATTTTCGATGGTCATCTTAATTAATCTGTGTATTCTCCATAAATGCAAGTCTTGAAAATATCCACCTGTCTTTAATTTTGATGAAAATCTATCGTATTTAAATATTCCAGCTTTAACAGTCACTTGGTTTCCCTTATCAATATGTCTATATGGTTACCATGACTACCATTTTTGTGAATCCATGAATTTTTGTACTTCTACGAAAACTTCATCAACTGAACCTTCTGCTGTTATCTAAAAAAAAAGAAGAAAAAAAAAAATATATATATATATATAAAGATGAAAAATTAAAAAAAAATAAATTTTAAACTGGTTTATAAAACAGCAAGGACACTGCAGTTTTCTCTACCATTTAAGAACTACCTAAAAGATATGTCATTATCATCATCATCATCATCATCCTGTTTAGATCATCCAGGTCTTTTATTATTCCTTTTACAAGGGTGAGGCCTGGCTGTCCAGCCAAGAACTAAGTCTCCCCTTCCATGCTCATTGATCCAGTGGGTTACTATCACTCATTCTTAGAGACTTATGCTCCTGTTTCACTTGGTCATCCCTGGT
Source organism: Tegillarca granosa (assembly GCA_029721355.1). Taxonomy (NCBI): domain Eukaryota; kingdom Metazoa; phylum Mollusca; class Bivalvia; order Arcoida; family Arcidae; genus Tegillarca; species Tegillarca granosa. The sequence goes on along the minus strand of CM056606.1, from coordinate 17,244,909 downwards.
CAGTTTTGGTCTACTCGGGGCCCAATTACCAGTGACATTCAGTGTACAGATCCTAGATATCCATCCTGTACTGTGCTCTATGTGGCCAAACCATCTCAACCTGCTTGTCTGGAGAATTTCTGAGATATTTTTTATGTTTAGCTGAAAGAGAAAGGACTCTTTGGGGACATCTTCTTCAGACTTGACATGGCAGATCCATCTTATCTTAAGTGAAAATATCTTTAGCATACAACGCCATCTTTCCATTTGATTCCACTGAATAGCAAATATTAGTTATAATTTGTTTTTTGGGATATAATATTCACCTATATTAAAATACTGTGACACTAAGGAAATGCCATTATTTTAATGTAGGTGAGTTTATTGAAACAAAACAGTAAATTTCAGCATTAAATTTGTTTTGGGTAAAATAGGTGAATTTATTAAAGCAAAAAGAATCTTTATTTTGAGTTAAAACTCTATTTTTTCTGCTCAATCCTCTCCACACTATATAATATACCTTTGTTGTCTTATTCTGTTCAGCATAATAGTCAATAACAGGCTTGGTCTGATTATGAAATGTATCCAGTCTTTTCTTTATCGTTTCTTCGTTGTCGTCGACACGCCCACTTGTCTTGCCTCGTTCCAGAAGTCGTTTTGTCATGGTATCGTCTGATACATCAAAATACAAAACACATGTACAGGGGGCAACCTGTAAATACATAAAATAAAGATTTCAGGAGTTGAACAATTTTTCAGTTGAATCTGAAAACCTGCAAAAGATAAAATACAGACTTCAGGAGTTAATCAATTTTTCAATTGAATCTAAAAACCTACAAAAGATAAAATAAAGGTTACAGATGTTGAACAATTTTTCAGATGATTCTAGGTCCACAGCTTTTAGACATAACATATTTTAAAAAAGCCCATGATAAAATGTATATGTGATCAATGTCAAATTTTTCCATCAGTCACATGTATCTAAGATTGAAGTCATATACACGATTTTGACAGATATACACCTGACTCATTCTTTGTTTTGATTTTTATTCAAATTTTTAACTTTGTATATTTTTTGGGGCCAAATAAGGCCATATTTACCACAAAAATATCTAAAAAAAATTCAAAATTTTCATACAGTACTTGTTTCCTGGAACATAATTGGTCATGATCTAATTTTACATTATGGCAATTAATTGGCAAATTGGCAAAATAGCATTTTGCTTTGGAGTGTTCTGCAAGCGGTGCTGGAGGTCCAAACTTTGACACTTTAAAAAAATATTCACTGAATGGACGCAGGGAAACGATGTTTTTTTTTTTTTTTTTTTTTTGATTCTGTTGATCATCAAAATAGCTTTTTGGCAAAATAGCTTTTTGCTTTCGGGTGTTCTGCAAGCGTGGACGTCTAAAATTTGACACTTTAAAAAAATATTCACTGAATGGACACAGGGAAACGAGTTTTTTTTTTCTTGTTTTTTGTTGTTGTTTATTTATTTATTTATTTTTTTATTCTGTTGATCATCAAGATGAATTGTGCATCTGGTATACCCGTTAAATTATGAATAGATTAGCTGTAATAATAAATAAAGACGACTTTTTAAATTAGAAAGAAAATAATAAGGATTGGCTGCCAACAATTTTACCCAGTGACAAAAATTTTGAAAAGACCACTTTATTTTTTTGAATTAGTAGCCATTGTGGCTTCCATTTTTTAAAAATCATTAAGAGCACTGCAATTTATCAGCAAACAGAAGCACCATATACTAGTATCTTTTCTTTGATAATTTTGTGAATCTTCAAAAAAAAAAAAAAAAATAAAATAAAAATAAAAAAAAAAAACAAAAACAAAAACAAAAAAACCACAGGAATATATCTGAAACCAATTTTAATTCCATAAAACAGCTGTGTTTAGAATAAAATACCAAAATAACAATATGTTACTATTTTTTAAAATTACCTAAATGGCTTTATCAGAAATTTTTGATGAAATAAACTTCAGAGGGATTTACTGATAATTTATATATAATCTAAACACAGGTACACATGTATCATCATTATCCAGCACAGCAGGAATAAATGAATTCATTTTCAAATTATCATTCCACTACAAATATAACACATAGGTCCTATCAGAAAATGCAGCTCACCTATACATTTACTTCATTAAAGCATTCTGATTAAAACTTTAACATTTTTCCCACAAGAAACATTCAGCTTTTTTCAGATATTCATGTTAACATTTAGCCTGTAAGCTAGTTGGTACATATTCTTTGTTCTGGTTAACTAATAATCTAGAGTTTTGAACATGCCATAACAACAAGAGCACCACCAATGATATGCCTGTCATTAACTGTCCATAAAAGAGATTTGCACAGTCTCAAAACATTTGCTCAAAAACTATTAAAGTAGTGTGATGCACAAGCAAAAAGGTAGTTCATTGCACAACAAAGCTAACTGATAGACAGACAGACAGACAGACAGACAGACAAACAGTAAATAATAATAAGTCCTAGTGTCAATTGCAAGTGATGGGTGTACAAAAACTGTGGAAGGAGTTCAATGCGCAAGGAATGTGTAGCATAAAAATTCAAGATGGCTGACAGTGGCCATTTTGTTTTTTCAATCAGGTAAAAAAAACTTCCACAGCATCCTCAAGTCATAAATAACACATCTGCAAAGTTTCAAAACATTTGTTGAAAACTAAAGTAGTTCAATTCACAAACAAAAAGCTTAATAACCAATAGACAGACAGACAATGGTATACCATAATACGTCCCATCAAGTGACAGGCATATAAAAAGTGTACTAATTATGTACTAATAAAATAACTAATTATGTCTTTGACATTGTCACTTTGACAAATGCAAGTGTTCACTCAACATAACAGGCCCAAGAAAATACATTCTTTTTTAATCAATTATCTTTTTTTTTTTTTTTTTTCAAAAAGTGTCTATCTAAAATAGAGAGTATATGGTAAAAGTCACAAAAATGTGAACTCATAAATACTTCTGAAATGACACTGTAGCACAAGTTACATTCTAAAACTGCATGTACCTCATTTTCAAATCGTTTGCCTTGTTCCAATTCTCTAGGATATCCATCTATTAAGAAACACTTAGTCTCGGATAACTTAGCCTCCATAGCTTCTCTTAATAACTGTAATACTTCATCCTGTGAAAAAAAAGTAAATTAATTTCAGCAAATTAATTGAATTAATTAATTAACTAAAAAGTAAATTAATTTCAGCAAATTAATTGAATTAATTAATTAACTAAGCCTTCATAGCTTTTCTTAATAACTGCAAACTTCATCCTAATTCAGAAGATAAAAAGAATTTTCTCAAAATTAAACACTATAGAAGCATTAATATGCGTTGGGCAGGAAAATTTGGACTCTTTTTATGTCACATATTACACTCAGAATTTTGAAATTCATTGCAAAGATTTTATATTGTGACAATATCTAACATTTTTGTCTGTCAGAACAGTTTTGAACAACTGGATTTAACTATTTTATTGTGTGTCACTGTTGCCATTTGGGGAATTTTAGTTGTCAAATTGGGAAATTTTAGTCTTATTTCTCAAGGGGAAACTACCTTTATTCGGTAGTAATTTTAGGCAAACAAAACCACTGTTGGATTAAAGTTGCCTGGTTTTGCCTTCTTAAAAAGTTCTGTTGGGAGAAAATTTCTTAAAAATTTTTTGAGAGTAAAATCCCATTGGGCACAATTGGTGATAAAAAAATTTCAATGACAATTCATTTTCATGGTTATCACTATTCCATGAAAATAGCAAATTTTAATCCCCCAAGAATATCTGTGAATTTACAGTTTAAAAACATGTACATGTTTTGTATAATTTGAAAGAAATGTGTCATTTCTGACTAAACCATTAGCAATATAAATAAACCATCAGTGTTTCCTTGAAAACTTTTAAACTTTGATAAATTTACACATAAAAACTGTAGAAATATATCTAACTAAGTTATAGCCTTAAAACTAGATATATTTTTAAAAATTCTGATATCTTTCTCAAACAGCAGTATACAAGCTGTGTATTTGTAAATTTCTTTAGATTCCTTGGTGGCTAAGTGGACTAAAGCGTGTGCTTACAGATTACAGTGCCTTAAGATCTCAACACCTAGATTTGAATCGAACTCAGGTAGATCCTAGTATGGGAAAGTTTGTCAGTTTACATGCTGAAAGTTGATGGTTTTTCTGGGCACTCCGGTTACCTCTACCATCTCAGATCTAGCCGCCTCAATATAAGTGAAAGAATATCTTGACTGAGAAATAAAACTCCTTACTCAACTCAACTTAATTCTCATTTTTTTTGACTTGGTCTTTTGTACCCCTCCATTCTCAAATAGAACTGTTTGATTTCTAGATTATAATTTGCATAAGAAGTAGTTATGTTATCATAATGTTGTTCGTGTGGCTAGATAGTTAATTATATTTCACCAGTTCTATGGTAAAATTTACCAAAACTGAAAAGGGAGTATGTGTAAATCTAATCGTTCAGCTTTCCTGATTCCTGAAGTTTTTAATAATCTAAAATTACAATTTTTTTCTGTGAAAAAAAAAAATCTATCCAGCTTCTTTAATGTTACACCTGGCAAATCTAGAATATTCATTTACAGGTAATTGACACTTATTAATTTGATCTTACATATGTAGCTGAGATCGCTTTACCATTCAATTCTTAAAAGTTTAAAAGTCAAATTTATTTTGGTATAAAACTTTAATAGCACGATTCTAAACTGAACTAAGTCTCTCAGAAGATTGAAACAATGATAGACAACTTTATTTTAACCCCTCTTTCAAATAATCTGGGGTTAGTTGTTCTAAGCATGCTTTGTTTATCAACTGATTAGCCAAAAATTGAATTTTTTCATAATTTAAAATATGTAGTGAAATTAATATTGAAAATGTGAGAAATGGATAGAAATTCATCAAACTAAAGCACATTGTTATAAAACTATCTACTTGATAATGAATATGCTGATTTGAATTGATGTTTTGAATTTGTGTTAATTATTAATTTAACTGATGATACTTTGAACAACTGGCCCCTGATGTCTATTATGTGTCACTTTGAGGCAAATGACTGACATTTCCAGCTAGGGTAAATGAGAAATTCTCATAAAGTAAAAAACAGTGTATCCTCGGAAAAATAATGAAGCTTATGTAATTTATACACTAACCAATGGTACTAATTCTCCTTTTTCCATTATTTCATTTAGTTTTTTCCCTCGCTCCGATCCGGAAGCCACTTCAGCTCTTAATAAATCTCCGGAAGATAAATGACAGAATCCGTACTTTTCTACAATTTTTTCACATTGTGTTCCCTTTCCACTACCAGGTCCACCTGAAAAGATGTATAGCAAAATCACCTGATAAAGCTCATCAATAATATATATATATATGCCGCAACAGACGACCCAAGGGATTAAAGATATTTTGGGTTTAAAATTTGGCCCAATTCCAAATACAAAGTAACTGTTTTACAAAAAGAATTTTGATGTGTGTAATCTACCTTTGACAATGAATTATGTAATTTTGTTATTCATATATGAGTTAGCTAAGGAGTTTTTTACGTTGCCACACCTGTTGTGTTAAGAGGTAAAAAGTTTCCAGTTTTTCATCATTAATTATTTTAACCTGAATGCTTGGTACAAGGAAACATTCAATATAATTATTAAAGACAATCAGACCCACCAGGGGTTTGATCCTGTATATCTCTTACTTACAGGGAAGCTTGGTTGGTTGGTTTACTTGGTACACAGAAAAGTCAAAATACAAATTAAAGATACAATCGGACCCACCAGGGGTTTGATCCTGTATATCTCTTACTTACAGGGAAGCTTGGTTGGTTGGTTTACTTGGTACACAGAAAAGTCAAAATACAAATTAAAGATACAATCGGACCCACCAGGGGTTTGATCCTGTATATCTCTTACTTACAGGGAAGCTTGGTTGGTTGGTTTACTTGGTACACAGAAAAGTCAAAATACAAATTAAAGATACAATCGGACCCACCAGGGGTTTGATCCTGTATATCTCTTACTTACAGGGAAGCTTGGTTGGTTGGTTTACTTGGTACACAGAAAAGTCAAAATACAAATTAAAGATACAATCAGACCCACCAGGGGTTTGATCCTGTATATCTCTTACTTACAGGGAAGCTTGGTTGGTTGGTTTACTTGGTACACAGAAAAGTCAAAATACAAATTAAAGATACAATCAGACCCATCAGGGGATTGAACCTTTATTTTTCTGATTTATAGGGAAGCTTGGTTGGTTGGTTGGTTGAATATTATTTTATGTCACATCAACAAATTTTAGCTATTTGTGAGGAGACAATTTCTATTAATCTTAAGGATATCTCTTAACACCATTTAATGCAGTGCATGAGTGTGCAGATGTTTTGATCTGCATCGTACATGTACTAATGTGCATCAATGGTGACCTTTATAATGCTACTGCACTTGCTTGATATGTTGCAGATAAACATCAAAAACTGCTCGGTCTATTACATCAATAGGGAGCCAACGTGTAAAGGCCGACAACAAACACAAACCTTTCTTACTTGTGTTAGACCAAAGTCAAACCCAAAGCAGCGAGATATCTTGAGTTTGAAGACTAACATCTTAACTACTTGGCCACTGCATCTGCTTTAGGATAAGCACTCTACTAAAAAGCTAACCAAGTGGTATAAACAACATACTTATGGATCGCCATGCCTATCGCTGTCTAGGTTCCATTCCAACTCAGGCAGATCCAAGTGCAACTGAAGAAGTTTAGTCACCAAAGGTAAGCATTTTTATTCTGGGCACTCCCATTTTTCTCCAAAATAAAAGAACTGATTGCATTGATATATCTTGACTGGACATAAAACACCATTACTCTGCACCCATCCTGGTTGACAATAAAAGAGGTTTTCTTTGTTGAAGACCTCCACTGGTTTCAAGCCACTGCGGTAGCTCAGTTGGTAGAGTGCTCACTCAGTAAGTGGAAGGTTGTGGGTTCAAACCCTGGCTGGGTCTGACCCAAGACTTGAAAGTGGGTAGTGACTGTTCTTTCTACAAGCACTTGGCATTACGAAATGAAAGTCACGGTTCTTTCGCATGGGAACTTAAAATAAACGAGGTCCAGTGTCATGGCATGGCACAATAAAGAACCCTGTTGTATAATGCCATCAGCGCAACGCAGAAGAAATTTTTGCACTTTTGCCTATAGCTTGCGACGTCTCGATATAAGTGAAATATTCTTGACTGGGACATTAAATACCATTACTCCCTCTCTCTCTCCACTGGTTTCAAAGTATATTTACACTCTTCTCACTGCTGAAAAATAAAATATATATCAAAAAGGGGGCAATGTAAACTGGTGTTAACCAATTTTTCATTTTTAAAATTGCTATGTCAAATACAGCTTTTTTAAAATATACATGTACTTGTTTTAGTACATATGTACTGAATGATCATGCACCAATGCAAAAAAGATGAAGATTACATTTGGTAAGTGTTTTAAACTCAAATAAATTCCAGAAAGCTATCTAGTCTATAAATGCTTTATGAATTTTAAAAAATTTAAAGTTTGTGTACCGGTATTTTGATTTCTATCAAAACTAAAAAGAAAACTATATCCTATTTAATTCAACTAATTCAAAGTAAAAACAATCAGTTATCAATAATGGTAGTAGGGAAGAAGTTATCTCCCCTTTCATCAAATTTTGCTATTTTTGTTAATCATATTTCAACCTAAAAACCTTTGATATTGCTGTGATGAGAGTACTTCCTTAAAGGAAATTAAAAACATGCCTGTTACTCTGTAATCAGCTGAATCCAAATGGTTTCTTTGACTGGATATAAAGATATCCTTCTCTATCTAAAAGAATATTAGGCCAAAAAATGAATTCATAGGTTTTCATCCCTGCCTACCATCATACAATGTATTTTACACATCTTCATCATAGATGCCAAATTCAGATTTTAAATGGAAAAAACACAGGAGCTGTCAGAAAAAAGGTTGACTTGCTTTGCAAATTTGTAGAATTAATAAGATAACATACATTTAAAAAAAATAAAAATAATAAAATAACAAAGACTTTTAATAATAGCATCGCTCTTGTACATAACTATTCCATTAAATCATGCCAAGGCTAATGATTATGATGAAATAAATTAGGTAACTTTTACATACATTTGCTAGAAAACTAATCACGATGGTATGTCAGTTGATAGTGCTCACTCTGTACATGGAATATTGGGGTTCAAACACAGGCTGGGGCTTATCAAGTTATTTTTTTATTTTTTTTTTTTTTTAAATTCTGAGCCTGCCACTCAGTATTTAGATATGAAAGTCACGGGTATCTTGAGAAGAGACATTAAAAGTGATGCCTGATATCAAATTATGACTGGCATGCTACAAAATTTTCCCTACACATTGCCCAAAGTGCACTGTAAAGGTACAAATTACTGTAGCCTAGTGGTCTAAAGTGCTAGAACTTTACACTGACTCTCAACACCTAAGTTCAGTTCCAGGAATTTCTGTCTTCCATACCTCAGTTTGAAGAAGTTTGTCAGTTTATCACCATAAATAGAAAGTTTTTTCTAGGCACTCCAATTTCCTCCACCATCTCTAAACTGACTGCCTTGTTATAAGTGACAGAATCTTGATAGGGGCATAAAACACCATTTCTCATTTCTATCCCCTCTCTTTATGAATATAAATATATATATATAGATATATATACTAGTACAGTATAACCTGTGTATAAAGTCCACCTAGGGGACTGAGCAAAAGTGGACTTAATAGACAGGTGGTCTTTATATAGAGGGTCCCCTATATATACGAGTAAACATACAGTGTTTAAAATAGTTAAAAAATGAAAATATGCAGTTCTTATTAAAAACTTATTAATATATACATTAATAAAGTTATTTTCATTTTATTTTTTAAAAACAGATCATTAAGAAATAATCTTTAAAAAACCAAACTATTTAAATTTGATAAACTGTACATCAGAAAGATTATTTGGTTAAACTCTACATATTATATACACTTGACTAATTGCGCTATGTTGTTATAAGTCGCAGCAAAGGTGTCACAAATTAAACAATTATATATAAAACATAATAGATAACAATGGATATTTCTACCTTTATATCTGATGGCTTCAGTTGTTGACATGATAAGTATGACTTCATATATTTTTCTTCAAAATTTTACGTAAAATCAGTCAATACTGTAGTCTTTACTACAGTAGATTTTTAAACTATGTAAGTTACTACATTGTATTTAGTGTGATCAATAATTTATATTAAAATTATTTATTGCCAATCTTCATACATCACAGTATCAAAGAAATGTGGCTGATATTTACTGCAAAAAATTTGGGAAATTATAAAATTTAATAAAAAATTATATTAAAGAAGCGGACTTTATAGACAGGTTCTGGAGTCATTTGGGACTGAAAAGGGTGGACTTTATTCACATTAGACAGGTGGACTTTATATAGAGGTTCATTATATAGTAAAATCCATTGGGGATACTTCAGACCGGATGTTATAGACAGGTGGACTTTATATAGAGGTGGACTCTATAGCAGGTTATACTGTATATATACAGTAGATTCCGCTTAATTGCATAGTCTGTTTGTCAGAAAATTTTATGCAATTAAACAGAATATGCAAATAACCAAAAAATCCCCTGGGGCATAATTGATTGATGGATACATCGGATGAGGCCGTTTTTAGAACATGTACCACATGTTTGTTTTTATGTTAAATAATAGCTCAAGTAATTTTGATGATGGCTTGAAATGAAATCTCTATGCCTGATCTTTTTAACATAATAATGATAATAATCCATGCCTCGTACACACATATTTTATTTACAATGGCCTAAAATGTAATGGATTTGTACTTAACAGATCATCAATAACAAGAGAAGATACTCAACTAAAATGCAGTAAAACACATAGATATTATGTAACACTGAAAGAGATAAAACATTGTTACTTTGTGTACATCCTCTATACAAAACATTATGTGAGAAAAACAGACCTTGTTCTTGTATTGAATACATATAGTGAGTTAAACCTGTCATAGCAACCACCATTATATAATAATCTCTATACTTGCTATAGTGATCACCTCTATATAATGATCATATATCTACAGTAAACCCTGCCACCGTGAATACTTTTATATAATAACCATATCTCTATACTTTCTATAGTGCCCCCATCTATATAACAAGATGCCCATGGGCCTTAATGCTCACCTGAGGATATGGCCAAAATCATTTGCAAAAATACATACAACATTCTAATATACATGCCTATACAAAAAGTTAATAGTTTCCAAGATAAATAAAATTTCAGTCTTTTTATGCACCTACGACCTTGACATTTGAACCTATGATCTTGACCCATATATCAAAATGATCATCATGTCAATGCCTACAATACACCAATGTATAAATTTATGCAAAAAGTTCATAGTTTTCAAGCTAATGCACAATTTTAGTTTTGATGAGCAAAAAATAACATTTCAGGGGCAACAACTCCTACATGCATTATCATACAGTTAAGAAACTTTGTATCTTTTTAAAATCTTGTCATGCTGAACATTTTAACAACATTTTGATATTATATATCTCTTAAAATTTTGAAGAAAATCACATAAAACTACAAAATAACAAACAAGGTCATGACCTTGAACTTTGACCTTGACCCCATTTTGAAGGTTATTTCAAGAAAAAGTAGAAACTGAAAACCCCGTGTCAATATCTGTTCAAATAGACAAGTTATAACCATTAGAAGCCATTTTACGAAATTTTTAAAATTAAACGTAAAAACACGTAACCCATTTTTCGACCAAATTTTACGAAATGAACAAACTACAGGCTTAAGACCGTAGAGAAGCCAAATATCACATCATATTTTTTCTCCTATCATTGATTTCAGAGAAGAAGATTTTTAAAAATTTTTGCACCCCTAGGTCACCATGACCTAGTTTTGGTAGCCATGGCAATGCCACCAACAAATCTGAATTGCAGGACAAATCATGTATGTACAGGTAATAGTCCTTGGGTTGGTTAATATTCACACCAGTAACTATTCATTTTATTGTCTTACTGATTGTATGAGGTTTTATGTCCTAGTAATGAAAATATCACTTATATTGGTACATCACCAGCTTAATGAAAATTATGTTGAGATTATATTCTTCAGTCCTATGTATGATATGAAAGCAAGACAAAGATCCAGAGTTTTCTGGAGAACATAATTATTTAAACAGATCAGAACCTGACAGACAAATCCGCTAACTTTGACATTATCATATGTACAATTAGCTCAATAAAGTATAGTTTTATGCTGGAATAAAAATCCTCATAGTCCAAAATACCCATGGATTTTCATGTTGATCTGACTTTATCACTAAGCCATTGTATTTGTATTTGTTCTTCATGCTCCTGTTAGATAGGAAGTGGGAGATTTTGTTCCACGAAGAATGTTCTTTTTGTTATGGCAGAATTCCAACATAAGAACAATGTTCTTGACACAAGAACATCTTGCCCAAGGACATCTTACGGTACAACATATTACAAGTCTGAATGAAAAAGTTACAAGTCTTTGGTTAAAATGCAGTACATGCCATCAGTCTAAATTTGAAACCCTTGCTGAGACCACTATCAGCATTTTTTAGTGTTACACATATTAGATCTTTTGACATTCTGAACTTGTTATACATTTCATTTTTGTCAAATCATTGTCGTAGCAATTACCGTAAACACAATCTCTTTTTACCAATCAACAGTCAGCTTTTTTTTTTGCAAAAGTTACCAAGTGAAATAATTACTTATAATTATTTTTTCAGTTTTTTTTTCAAGTTATTATTTTTCATATATGAAAAACTAAAAATTAATAGAATCTAATTAGACTGTGGAAAATGAAACACAAAACCCAAAACCAACAAAAAAATAAGAAACAGAAGAAACAGCAATATTATAACTTTTTTTATACAATACACTGTAGTCTTGTGATTAAATATTATGTATATATATATATATATATATATATATATATATATATATATATATATACTGTACTGACTTTCCTATGAATTTCAGGTAATCTAAAAACTTACACCTTTACTGTTTTTAACACACACACACACACACACACACACACACACACACACACACACACACACACACACACACACAAGAAACTAGAGATTGTTACTGGGACACTAGTAATGTATGATTCCCAACCTCCCATAACCAATATATTGCCTAAAATACACATCTAGTAAGGTCTCAATATAAGTGAAATATTATTGACTGGGAAGTTAAATTTCATTAAAAATTCAATCCTTCTTTGAAAAATTAACACTTCAGTGTTTAAAGCACGAATAAAAGGTAACTATATGAGCTCGAGACTATGTTATAACCATCATCCTGTATAAACCATTGCGAAGTTGTGTCTGAAGTTCACATGAAGCCAATGACAAGAAAGAAATTTCTAAGTTTTCCTTATAATTACTATATTCACCAGGTGAGACAAAAAATCATTGCCTAATTTCCTAAATATACATCTGCCTAACATTAATTCAGATTGCCCATTTTTATCAGGTGTTCCTATATTTGAAAGGAGGAAACTATGGAAAAAAGAAGATATAGTAAGAGTTATTCTCTTACTGGGCAAGAAGATTTTTGAAATTTTATTACACAATTAACACCCACCCACCTTCGAGAAAAATTTTGATCATAACAGACACATCTACCAAGACAACAAAATGTTGATACCAAATTTTATCTAAATCCATCATAAAATTTACAAGATCTGCTCCAGAAAAAAGTCTTATTAGAAGAATAACAAAGAATAAGAATAATAATAAAAAAGAAGAAACAGAACGAAAACATATGAATCATAATACGGTAAATATCAACTCTATGTACTCTATATATATATATATATATATATACTGTACGTAATAATAAAATCTTTTGCTTTAAAATACATTAGATTGATGTTTGTCTCTAGGAAAATGACAATAACCTTTAACAACATTTAATAGCATATACATGTATCAAATATGAATTCTATACATTTCGTTTTTTGCTTCTTTGAGTTTAATGTTTCGATATGACAATCTCATTTTGGAATGAGGCCAAAGTATGTTTTCTGTAGAATGTATTTATCAACAGATTCATTTGGAGTTATATCAAGATTTAGAAATGAAAAAAAGAAGAAATTCAATGTAATATAATATGGATTTTTAAAGGATTGGTTAAAAGTAATGTTGTTTAATGTCACATCTGCAATTTTCAGCCATTCCAGGTTATTAATCTCTAAGTATTTATCTAAGAACAAGTTAATATACGTGAGTTGTGCAAGTGTGTATTATGGTACTAGCCATTTACTAGCGAATACTCAGGTGATGTTTGTTAAGGTGCTAGCTCATCAAATCAGGATGCTGCAGACTGCAGTATACTACTCCCTCGGTCACATCATCCTGGCAATAAAATGAACCAGTCAATACTTTGTCTTCTTAATGCTGAGAACCAGAAGAAAAAGATGTACTCTCTTCTCAATTTTTAAAGTCTTATGTATGACCCAGCTGGGTTTTAGATTGAACTTAGTCAAAAGGGAGGTAAATGTAATCATCGTAACCTAGAAATTTACAAAACAGATACGTGATAAGTCATTTATTTAAGGATTCAATTTCCAGGGAATCTTTTGTGGTCACAGCACCTCTCACTATCTAGGTTTAATCCTACTCAGGACAGAATCCAGTGTGTGAGAGTTCACTTGCTGAAAGGTGGGGTACTCTCAGGTTTCCTCCACAATCTCGGAACTTACATCCCTAATATATAAGTAAAAGAAACATTACTGTGGAGACTAACTTGTTGTTTGTAATCTTCAGTTTTTTATTGCAAGGTAACAAATCTTTACAAGCAACTTATTAAAGCATCTGTAGGGTTGTAGAGATCAAATGCTGTCTTGTTTAATTCAAAATTGAAAAAAATATACTTGTTTATGTGAATAACAAATAAGCAAAAAAATGAATAAATAAATAAAATTAAAAAAAAAAAATTAAAAAAAAATTAAAAAAAATACAAGAAGCATACATTGAGTTTTTAAGAGGTTGTTATAAGTTGTGTATCTGGCCAAACCTATCTTTAAAGGCTGACAGAGAGTGCAGTAAAAGCAGACATTTTGAGTAGATGGTTCCGAAATATATCATAGGATAAAACAATCCTGGTCACAAAAACTGAGGTGATTTTTTAGTGATGTTCAACCATTTATCTATCTTCACCTTTTAAAGAGTGAAGTAATGGTATTTTATGCTTTAGTAAAAAATCTTTAATCTAAATCAATGGAATATCATTTCTTGAAAGGTGGAGGAAACTAGAGTAATCATAGAAAAACACAACAGCCTTTCAAAAGACTTTCTTTCTCACATTTAAGAATCGTTCCAAGCTGTATTTGAACCTAAGCAATGATGCCCTTCCTTGTCCTGGGCCCTTACTGGTTGGCTGCATGGGTATCTGTATAATGGACTGATTTGTCTGCAATGTTTATCTGTGACATTGCAGGCAAGTGTACTAACACTCTGTAGATTACTGGTTGGCTGGGTATCTGTATAATGGACTGAGTGCTCTGCAATGTTTATCTGTGACATTGCAGGCAAGTGTATTAGCACTCTAAAATTAGCCATATGCACACATTAGCACAATGCAGATCAAAAACACTAGCACATTCATGCACCACATAAACTTGTCTTAAAACTAATTCTAAAGATAAATAAAAAAGTCTCTTTATGAGTTGAAAAAAAATTCAACCAACTACCTGGTACACAACAACCTGGTTTTTGAGAACTATCTGACAACTCATCTGGTCCCTTATGAGTTGAAAAAAAATTGCTGATGTGAGGTTAACAAAAATTAAACCAACTACCTGGTACACAACAACCTGGTTTCTGAGAACGATCTGACCACTCATCTGGTCCCTTTTGAGTTGAAAAAAATGCTGATGTGAGGTAAAACAAAATTCAACCAACCACCTGGTACACAACAACCTGGTTTCTGAGAACTATCCAACCACTCATCTGGTCCCTTTTGAGTTGAAAAAAATGCTGATGTGAGGTAAAACAAAATTCAACCAACCACCTGGTACACAACAACCTGGTTTCTGAGAACTATCCGACAACTCATCTGGTCCCTTTTCAATGAGGCATATTTGCTACAATAACCCAGCTAAATGAAAAAATGATAAAGTTGAATCTAGTGTATCATAAGTCATCTCTATGAGGATTTATTATGTCTAAACCAAGGGAATAAGATTCCTTTTTTACTTTAAACCACATTTACAGAATATGGTGTCTCTCTTACCAAGGTCAGAACTCACTTTGGCAGATCCTAGTGCAAGAAAGTTTGTCAGTTTGCTAGCCAAAAGTTGGTGGTTTCCTTTGGGCACTCTGGTTTCCTCCACCATCCCAGGAACTGACTAGCAGACCTAAGTGAAAGAATCTTTAAAAAATCCCAAAACACCATTTCTCAACTCAACTACATGCACTTAAACCAGAAACATTTTTTTGGTTTCTACAGACTGCAAGCTGACAAAATGACAATATTATATAAATATATAAGTATAAACTACCAAGTATTAAATACGATGAAATACCATTTTAATTCCCCTCAAACAACTTGTCACCTAGAAGTACTACAAGTCTCAAAATCTATTTTTCTATGTTTTTCTTTTTTAAATCCATTCTGTCAGTTCTTTGCCAAACCTGTTTACAATGCCAAATTTTGACAACAAAAGGGTGGCAATGTACCAAGGTCTTACAGTATAAAAATAAAATACCCATACTACCATAACCAACTTAATCATATATATATATATATATATATATATATAAATAGTTGTAAATAGATATATATATGTATATTATTACAAACAGGAAGAGATAAGTCTGATCATCTGATTACTGAATGAAAATTAATGATCAGTTAATATAGGTCAGATCAATAGCCAAGTACAACAAATTCCACTAGGACCATTGACCTTTGACCTGAATATCAAAATTAGCTTTATATAAGTTACAGCTTCTATTCGGGTACATGAAACCGAAAATCACTCAGTACCAAGTAGAATGGAGAAAAAATGCCTGGGGGTCAATCAATCAGATCATACTTGTCCAGTTGTATGCAATTTTTTTTCACATGTTTAGTTCTAACTTACCAATCACAAACAAGACTTTGGCATCTTTTAGTGCCCCTTTCTCAGACTTCTTCTCCTTAGCTTGCTTGCTGCCTGTACATAAAAAAAATTAACAAAATAAATAAAAAGTATGATATACAGATTTATTTCTATCGAGTGTATAAACCATATATATATATATATATATATATATATATACACAAATAAGATGGTCTGTCCACTAACATATTTACTAAAAATAAAACAGCTCTTTAAATACGCAAAATAAAATGCTCAGTCATGCATTAAATGTAAAATAAAATTAATCAAAATTTTAATTACCTATGCAGCCCATTGTTGTATGTCCTTAACACTGCACACAGCACTCAACCAAAAGGTGTAATTTTCCTTGTGATAATTTTCACACTGATACAGTTGAACAGGCCAATTATACCTGTCAAGGGTGGGTGGGTTAGTTTCAGTTTTTACAAATTGAACCTAAACAGTTTAAATAGCAGTTATACTAGTCTCTAGATAATACTAGTGATTTTTATCCACCAATGAACAAACTTTGTATTCAGTAAATAATTGGTAACATATAAATTGATTTTCTGCCACTAAATCCAAGCTGTCTTCCCTATTGTGGATAATGAATTGTTCCATATAATCTTTATTGCAACTGTTCACATTCAGAGGCTGGGAGCAATTTTCTACTATATTATATAGTTAGACTGACTCATAAAGTCTTCACTTGAATTCCATAACACTTTTTTATTCATATGAAATAAAGAATTGTGATAATTTTAAAGCTGGTTTCCATAGTAACAGACTGACAACAAAATAACAAATGATATGTCAGCTGTTGATCCTGAGACTGCCAACAATGTTGTGTATGAGGAGGTTTGAATTTTTGGAATTTGTTAGGAAGTAACTACAGAAACCTATTTTGTGTTTGTTTACTGAGTTGTCGTAGTAACTGATTACTAGGTTGTTTCTCTTTCTCAAAAAATAACATTTCTTACACAAAAACAATGTGCTAGATAGATCAGACATCAATCGCACTATTTGTAAGATAGTGTTACGTTTTTTCCCCAATGCTGTTAGGATACTGTAATGTTTTAGATGGTATAACGAGATTTTTCATATATATATTGGTATGCCAATAATTTGTGTAAAAAATATTTGGGGTGAAGGAAAGGGGATAAAGTTAATGTCTCTTTAATGTTCAAAAAAACAAAAACTCAGCTCACCCACACAACTTTTTTTTGTTTTGTTTTTGTTTTTTTAAATCATAACTTTTCTATATTTGGCTCTTTTTTATTTTTCAATCATAACTTTTGTATATTTGGCCATCAAAAACATTTAACCAATAATTTTTTTTAAAATGTCTATCAACTTGTATGCTAATCAAAGCTCAACATTTCAATAACATACTTCAAAACTGTACTTTACAAAAAATTTAAATTTTAAAATTTCCTGATTTTTCAATATTTGTTGATTTTTATTTATTTATTTTTTTTTTTTTTTTTTTTTTTTTTTTAATTTGTTTCCTACAGTTAGATGTTACTAACCTCTGAAGACTGATATTACAACATACAATAGGCCAAAAACAATAGAGGTCATTGACATTTTCTATTATACATTTCTTCCAGATTTATGACCTATTTTTGGCTTAGTTCTCTTGTCCTTAAGAGATTCTAGTTTTCACTTCTTTTTACAATTTTTTCTTTATGGTTAAGGTTCAAGCCTTCAAATATTACTTTTTTGATTCACTGTGTTTGTGACAGTGAATTATGCAAAACGTTCATAAAAAATTCAATTAACTTGAATTAATTTTGGTGTTTTTTCACTTTTTGTGGGGGTCTTATTGTAACTGAAAATTGCTATGTGATCCACGATTACCATGGAATATTTCTGTAGAAAGAAAACTGTTGCTTCTACAGGAATTTTACATGTTGAAAATGGTGATTTTTTTCTGTGACAAATTACATTGTATATGCAAAAGAATCCACCATTTCTTTGTTTCTTGCCATGTTAAGTTATGGTATTTTAGGCTACAGTCAAGATTCTTTCCCTTATATCAAGTTGGTCAGTTTGGAAACAATGATGGCAACCAAAGTGACAAACATTCTGAGAACCTAGGGGGTGAACAGCACACTGTGACTGTCATCTGTAAGCATACACTTTAAACCCCTAGGCCACAGAGCCTCCTAATAGGAGTTGAGTTGAGTAATGGTGTTTAACATCCCAGTTAAAAATATTTCACTTATATCGAGACGTCGCCAGCTATAGGCAAAAGTGCAGAAATTTTGCCTGTGTGTTGCACTAATGGCATTATACAGCAGGGTTCTTTATTGTGCCATGCTTGCAATGACAGGGGACCTTGTTTATTTTAAGTTCCCATCCGAAAGAACCATGACTTTCATTTCGTAATGCCGAGTGCTTGGTGAAAGAACAGTCACTACCCACTTTCAAGTCTTGGGTCAAACCCGGCCAGGGTTTGAACCCACGACCTTCCACTTATGGAGCAAGCTCCTAATAGGAGTATCACACTAACAATTTGCCATATTTTGTTTTTAATTAAACTTCTGATGATTAATTTTTTTCAAAAAACTTTTTTTGTCAAATTCCAGAGAAAATTACAAAATCAATAATTTGAAACAAGGTTAAAATTTTAAAGAAAAAAATCATTTAGTGGCGATTTAGAGAAAGTATAACAAAAAACTGCTCACATATTAAAAATAAAATTAAGGATTTGAAACATCAAATTGTTGACTGTTTTAAAAGTAAACCTTGAAAAATATATGTGATGCTTAACATAACGATTGAGAATTTCTTCTTGTAGAAAATACTGATGTTTTATATTCAGACCAATCTGTCATTTTTGGACACTGGTGAAATTTATCCATCTACACTGTACTAAAATTCTGTTAAAGTTGATTTTATTGTTTATTAAAACTAGTGAACAAATATTTTTGAACAGGAAATCTCTGCCTAGTGATAGAGAATTGTGATAAAAGTTAAATCTGAGGAAAGTACATCATTACAGTTTTAATTATGAGTACAGTACTAGTCTGATATGTTTAAACATTTTTTTCAAAGCAATGATACAATTATGAAATTCTCTTTCTACTCAGCCTTTCCGGCTTCAGGCTTTTTGAGTTGACTTGGTAATATGTTCAATCTTTCAGCACATGACCCTAAATTTAAAGGCTAAAAATGTAGTACCAATCTGTTACACATGAACTTTCATCACTGCTATAAATACCATGTCCAGCATGACCAACTTGCTTTTACAAAGCCACTGATTTGTTGTTACAAATCACACAGGAGGTCGTGGGAGGGAAGTAAACCCTCCAATCATTCGGGCTTCATATCAGAGAATCCCACTCATCCATCACATCAGAGATGTTTAGATGATGGGGGGGGGATTTTTATTTTTGTTTCAAACAGTAAATCCTGGTTTTACAGTCATCGCCATTTGTCATGTCAAATATCTGGATTATAAATGGATTATTATTCAACTAAGGAGAACATTGAGTTTTGGAATTTTTAAAAACAAGTTTATTGCCAGCAGCCATGGTAATTCCAGCTCCAATAGCTTATATTAAGATTTTCAAAATACTGAAAGTTTAAAAGTTATTGAGGGGCATCATAATTAATGGAATGGAATGGAATGGAATGAGTTAAGGTAATAGTGTTTATATCCGAGTGAAAATTCTGTCAGTTCAGGGATGATGGAGAAAACTGGAGTACCAAGAAAAAATCTCTTATCTTCAGTGCAAACAAATTGATAAACTTTCTCACTCTAGGATAAGCACCACTGTGGTAGCTCAGTTGGTAGAGTGCTCGCTTCGTAAGTGGAAGGTCGTGGGTTTGAACCCTGGCCTGGTCTGACCCAAGACTTGAAAGTGGGTAGTGATTGTTCTTTCACCAAGCACTCGGCATTATGAAATGAAAGACATGGTTCTTTCGTATGGGAACTTAAAATAAACGAAGTCCCGTGTCAAGGCAGGCATGGCACGATAAAGAACCCTGCTGTATAATGCCATCAGTGCAACACAGAGGCAAAATTTCTGCACTTTTGCCTATAGCTGGTGACGTCTCGATATAAGTGAAATATTCTTGACTGGGACGTTAAACACCATTACTCAACTCTCACTCTAGGATAAGCCAGAGTGGGGAAGGGCATCCCAATGAAACAAAACTTTTTACATATTAAATATAGAAAGTGACCTTGAGAGGTCAAACTTGCATGGTCAAGGTCATGTAAGGTCAAACTAAACTTGTATTGTCTAGGTCATCTAAGGTCAAACTGAAGTTGCATGGTCCAGGTCTTGTAAGGTCAATGGCAAAATATTCCTTGCATAATCGAGGTATGAGGTAATTTCAGGTCATGATTAGTACCAAATTATAAATTGCCTATGTCTATGGCACTGATTAATAGGAAAAATTTATATTCATAAAAAATGACTGCTAGAAACTCATGAAATCAATGTTGCCTGGCATCTGGTAGATCAGATGTTTTTCCTGAATCTTTGTCATGGAAAGTTTGACTATTTTGAAAATGAAAGATAAAAAAACATCCAAATGAAAATTTATTTTAAAAAAATTGATAAGAAGTTAAGGAAATACGAGTTTAAACCCTCCCAGGTGTGCAAATTATCACATTAGACTCTTGATAAGTATATTCTTTAAATGTATGTAGAAAATTACATACATGCTGAAAGAGTATAGAAGAATCTGTATATTATGATGTATCTATGTTGTCTGACTTGCTCTCTATGTATATTATCTAATATCTGAGATGTGTGTGGAGGTGCTTCAAGGGAATACTGGTAAAACTGTTAAGTAAAGAAATTAATCGATTCATCTTTCTTATCTTAAATGTTTTGTTTTTATATTATTTTTATTATTATTATTATAATTATTATTATTATTATTAATTAATTTATTTATTTATTTTCAATATTGTATTTTTATATAATTATTTATTTTTTTATTTACTTTTTTTTTTGAATTTTTGAATTTTCTTTGAATTTTCAAACTTAAATTGCTAATTTTAGAATCATCTTTGGTTTTATACTTCCTGTTGATACTTAAAAGCCGATCAGAATTTTTTTTCTCAGATGTAGATGACCAGGGTTAGATCCACATTGCTAAGTTCCCTTATCCACTAGGCCACCATATCCTTTATTTTAACAACAGCAGTCTTTTGAGAGACAAATGCCTTAAGTTCTTATTATTGCATCTAAGATCTCATTCTTTGACCTTGATTTTTGACCTGCACATCTAAATTTGGAAAGTGACACATTGTATGGTATTGTGACTAGTGCACCCAGGGCAACATTAAAGTGCTATCTCACATTTGTGCATAGTGATGTTTCAATAAAATGCATCTATACATGTGGTAATTATGAAAGGGATGTGATATTGTAAAGAGCAGACAGAAAGAAAAGGTAATTACTTTATACCCTTAAGCTTTGTTGATGGGGTGGGGTGTGTGTGTGTGTGAGGGGGGGGGGTAGGATTTATAATAAAAAGAACTGAACATGTCTCTATCCTCCCAGGTAAGAATATTAAAAGCTTATATCCCATTAGATATAGAAAAAGTGATAGCTTTAGGTCCCAGTTTCACTACTAAGATTTTCTTAACTTCATCAATGGCTAATTTATTTGGAGTTTCAAATAAACATTTTTCAAACAACTGAAGACATGTTAAAAGCCTGAAGTGATTTTCAAAATGACACATAAATATCTTGAATATCTTAACAATTAACAAAATTATTCAGATTTCATATTTGTGCCATTAATATTTTAACAGATAAAAGGGGAGACAATTCATGTCATATGTTAACATGACAATAAAGAAATTGGGTTAATTAACCGAAATTAATTAATATTAATTATTAATTAAAATATCAATGGCATGTGGTCTAATGAAATCTCTGGCAAATTAATCAATATTACTTAAAATGTTAAAACTTAAACAACATCTGCTGAAAAATCCCAAATTACAATCATTTCTTGATAACAGTTTTCCTTCTTGGAGCCCCAATAGTATATTAATCGGTAGTTCTGCAAATTGCATCATTCAGTTTATGGATTACATTTCAACTTGTCCTTTTATCACATCAGATAATTATTTGGTACTATAAAAACAATTTTATTTACACATTGTTGTTATGTAACGCAGTTCCAACACTTAAAACAATAAGTTACTATGGTAACCAACAAAATACTATACTAACATCTAACAACTGCTGTCAAGACATAAATTTATGCATACTGCTCATAAATCAAAAATTGAAGTTTGGAATTAAGTGCAAGACTCAGTTTTAAAAAAAAACATATATCACCAAAGCAACAATCTCAAAGCTTACATATATTACCATAGCAACAGGTATTATTCAAAAATTAACATATATCTCACTAACCTATACATAACATTCACCTGTCCATAGCAACAAGAGTTGATCTCCATATAACATTCAACTATCCATAGCAACAAAATATGTATGGAAACTACATAATTACAGTTGACCTTTATATAACATTAACCTGTCCATAGCAACAGGTTTCAGCATCCAAGCTATCGTGTAATACAGTTGACCTCTATAAAACATTCACCTGTCCATAGCAACAGGTTTCAATATCCAAGCTTACATGTATTGCAGCTGACCTCTGTATAATGTTAACCTGTTCATAGCGACAGGTTTCTGTATCCAAGCTTACATGTATTACAGCTGACCTCTATATAATGTTAACCTGTCCATAGCGACAGGTTTCTGTATCCAAGCTTACATCTATTACAGTTGACCTCTATATAACATTTACCTGTCCATAGCAACAGGTTTCAGTATCAAAGCTTATTTTTACCTAAGTATAACATTAATCTGTCCATAGCAACAGGTTTCAATATCTATGGTAACATGTATTGCAGTTGACCTCTATAAAACATTCCCCTGTCAACAGTAACAGGTTTCAATATCTATGGTAACATGTATTGCAGTTGACCTCTATAAAACATTCCCCTGTCAACAGTAACAGGGTTTAGTATCCATATTAACATGTATTGCAGTTGACCTCTATAAAACATTCCCCTGTCAACAGTAACAGGGTTTAGTATCCATATTAACATGTATTGCAGTTGACCTCTATAAAACATTCCCCTGTCAACAGTAACAGGGTTTAGTATCCATATTAACATGTATTGCAGTTGACCTCTATAAAACATTCCCCTGTCAACAGTAACAGGGTTTAGTATCCATATTAACATGTATTACAGTTGACCTCTATAAAACACTCCCCTGTCAACAGTAACAGGGTTTAGTATCCATATTAACATGTATTGCAGTTGACCTCTATAAAACATTCCCCTGTCAACAGTAACAGGGTTTAGTATCCATATTAACATGTATTGCAGTTGACCTCTATAAAACATTCCCCTGTCAACAGTAACAGGGTTTAGTATCCATATTAACATGTATTGCAGTTGACCTCTATAAAACATTCCCCTGTCAACAGTAACAGGGTTTAGTATCCATATTAACATGTATTGCAGTTGACCTGTATTAAACAATCACCTGTCTATAGCAACAGGTCTCATTATTCAGGTTTATATAGGTGACCTCATAAACTTTAACTAAAGTCTTAAATCTACTGTTTTAATGAATTTTCAATCCCCTCAGTTTATTGCTTAATTCATTTTTAACACTATATACATGTATTGTCTGGTGGAAGTAAACAGATGTTTTGAAATAAAATCAGAGAAAATATAGAATATTACCTGTATCAAATTCATTAAATATTTTTTGAACTTCTGCAAACACTTCTTCAATCTTTGTGTCCATTTCTGCTTTAATCTGTATAACAAAAACATTGAAATAATTTAATAAAATGTCTTAAATATTAATATATTTATTATAATTATTATTATTATTATTATTATTATAAACAATATGAGGAGGATTTCAGAAAAATGGGCCATGTTGAAATGATTGTATGCTTTTTTAAAATGCTGTTTAAACATAACAAAACCAAACCAGAATTTTCTATTTCAAATCTGGTGCAATCTTTTAGTTTGAATATTGAAAAATTAATACAATTTTTTTTTTCACTAAAATTTAAAAAATCTTCAATATGTTCAGAATGCCAACTATAAAATAAAAATTTATGTGAAAATTTCTATAATTTAGATTGTGTAGATTAAAAATTACAACTGTATAAATTTGGGGCCCTCTAAGAAACCTTATCGAAATTGATTGGATCAAACTCTGCTTAAAATGTTTATTATTTGTTTAGTTTATATACAAGAAACAAATCCAGGAGTCTAACAAAAAATTCAATTTTTGTATAAATAAACTTAAGTGTTTTACAGCAATTTATAAAATAATTTAATTGTGTAATGTATATTAATAGATTTTATTGGCACAGTTGTGAGGCCTGAATGAGGGAGCTGGGAGGACCTGCTGCCAAAGACAAAATTTACAGAAAAACCTGTAAATAAAGACCACTGTATTGAACTTAAGAACATTGGTCACCATAGATAAGAGGTCTATATATTCAAGTTTTTTTTGGTGGAAATATAAAACAAAGGGGCCAAAAACAAGGTTTTTATAATGTTTTTAATAGTGAGCTGAAAAGGGTCTTTTTACAGGAGAGCTTTTTTTTGTTTAAAAATCCAAAACTGAACAAATGTATTGAAAGTTATTTCTGTTGTTTTCTTTTTTAAATGAAAACCTTTTTATGTGCTTAATATCAATTTTTGGACAATATACTCGGTTTTGTTCTGTTCCATGAAGATTTCAGAAAAATGGATTGTGTTGACATGATGATATCATTTTTTTAAAATTCTGTTTAAACACCATTAAAAAAAATGAAAAAAAAAACAAACTAGAATCTTCTCTTTGAAGTCTGGGGCAATCTTTCAGTTTGAATTTAAAAAAAATATTTAAAATTTTTTTTTTTTTTACTAAATTTTAAAAACCTTCAATATGTTCAGAATACCAACTATAAAATTTGTGAAGATTTTCATAATTAATTAAGATTGTGTAGATAAAAAATTACAAATGTAAAAATTCTGGGCCCTCTAAGTAACCTTATAGAAATTGGCTGGATCACATTATACTTAGAATGTTTATATGTTTAGTTTATATACAAGAAACAAATCGAGGAGTGTGACAAAAAATTTAGTTTTTGTATAAATAAACTTTCAAGTGTTTTACAGCAATATTTAAAATAATTTAAACTGTTTGGCGTATGTTTTTTAATCTATCAACTTTTTCGGCCCCTAGTGTCACTGATGAGGAATGACTTTCCGAAATGTGCACATCTGGCACATCAAAATTTAGCAGGTATTTATTATATATTTACTACCCCTGAGCGGGTACCGCTGCTGGTGGAGTAAATCTCCCTGAGGGTATCCATAACTCAGTAGGCAGTACTTTGTGCTGTCAGAAAATATACCATTTAGCAAAATTTCAGTCGTCTTAATTTTTGAAATTTATTTAAAACTAAGGTCTGTTTCCTCCTGCAAAACATTCCTTAGCTGGATTTGGATTCACATATTTTTGGAACTTTAGATTCATTAATTTGCAACTGTTTGGCGTATGTTTTTTAATCTATCAACTTTTTCGGCCCCTAGTGTCACTGATGAGGAATGACTTTCCGAAATGTGCACATCTGGCACATCAAAATTTAGCAGGTATTTATTATATATTTACTACCCCTGAGCGGGTACCGCTGCTGGTGGAGTAAATCTCCCCGAGGGTATCCATAACTCAGTAGGCAGTACTTTGTGCTGTCAGAAAATATACCATTTAGCAAAATTTTCAGTCGTCTTAATTTTTGAAATTTATTTAAAACTAAGGTCTGTTTCCTCCTGCAAAACATTCCTTAGCTGGATTTGGATTCACATATTTTTGGAACTTTAGATTCATTAATTTGCAACTGGTTGGCGTATGTTTTTTTAATCTATCAACTTTTTCGGCCCCTAGTGTCACTGATGAGGAATGACTTTCCGAAATGTGCACATCTGGCACATCAAAATTTAGCAGGTATTTATTATATATTAATTGCATTAAGTACATTAATTGATCTTGTTGGCACAGTTGTGAGGCCAGAATGAGGGAGCTAGGAGAACCTGCTGCCAAAGAGATATTTACAGAAAAACCTGTCTATAAAACCACTATATGGAACCTAAGAAATCCTGACACCCTGAAATATACAAATGTATTTGAAGACAAATTATTCACCTATCAATTTTTTATAATTTTTCAACAGTTCCACTAATATTTTCAGTCTTAAAAAAATGAGTCAGCACCCCTTTCCAACATGAGTTGATATCCAAAAATCCCAGGTTGGTTTTTTAATATAGAAATTTTTCTGACCCTACACAGTTCCAAGGCATAAAGTGTTAAGGTCAGAGTAAATTTGGACTACGGTCACTGTCAGGACGACAACTTAAAGAATGAAAACTGAGACATGACAAAAATGAATGTTTTCGCAGTAATTTATTATATTCACCTTTTTGACTTTGTTTTGTTTTTCGTAGTGCTGTATAACTGGTGTTGTGATATCATGGAATGTTTTCAGTCGTTTTTTTATTGTTTCCTCATTATCGTCTGCTCTGCCACTTGTTAGTGCTCTGTTTAAAAGTCGCTTTGTCATCGTTTCATCAGAAACATCAAAACACAAAACAAAACTGCATTCTGTAACCTACAAAAATACAAATGAAACAATAAAAACCAAACTCGAACTATCAATTATAGACAAATACTCCATTGCCCTATTGATCAAGTGGACATACCTCTATAAACCTGGTTTTTGTATGATGATCATATCTATCATATGATATGTGTGTTAACAAAAAAAAAAATTGCTTCCATCTAAAAAAGCCTGGATGAAAATATCAGATAGTTAAATTTGGGGCTGAGAGACAAATGGACAGACAGGATTATTCCAACATAACCCCACCAAACTAGTACTCTGATATCATTTGGGGGAGGGGGAGGGGGGAAAATAAAAATTTTGCAACTGCAATTGATACTCAAATGTTATATCTATTTGATTATAACGGGATATTCTTATGTGCACTAAAGATGTTATAGATAACAACTGGATAAACATCTCCAATAAAATTAGAGATGTATGCTTTTCAGGTGTATATAATGTAAAAACATCAATAAATGTGGAAGAGGTAGGTAATTTTTATTTTTCTTTGGTACTTATGTCAGTTAATTAATACCATGAATATAAATGTCAACAATTTTTTTACTTAAGAAGGCAGGTAAAGAGATTTATTTTCACAAACAAATACCATCAATTTTCACTAAAACAATTTATTTTAAATACAAAACCAAAATTTAAATCCAACAAAATTAATTCTTAAGTAATTCGTTCTTTTGTTTAGTTTATTAAACACTTTTAAACCCTTTTATTTTCTTTTTTTTCTGTACAGTTGATTATCGGTATGAACAATTATGTTAACATGTTAAATGGGACCTTTTTAAAGTAATATATTGAACATTTTACCTCATTCTCAAACCTACCTCTTTTTCAAACCTAACACCCTGTTCCATTTCTCTGGGGTAGCCATCTATAAGGAAACCCTTACTGGTGCTAGCTTTGCTTATCATGGCATTCTTCAGTAGTTTTAACACAACATCCTGATTTCAAAAAAAATTAAAAAAATTGCAAATTATATGAACATTAAAACATGCTATTAAAACAGTATAAAAAAGTTATACTTTTATAGGCATTTTCTCTTACAACATAACTCGCTGGATCAAATACTAGTATTTGACAATAAATTTCTCATAGCTCTAAGGAAAATTTTATGTATTAAAATTGTACACAGGAACCTTGGTGGAGTGGTCCAAAGCCCAATCTTATGGCTCAAAGCATGACCCAGCATTTGGGTTTGAATCCCACTAAAGGCATATTTTAGTGTGTGGAAATTTGGTAATTTCAAAGATCAGTAGTTTTCCTCAACAGCTTTGCTTTTTTTAAAATTCTCTGAACTTTCTGTCTCAACATAAGTAAAAAAGTCATAACTGTGGCATAAAATGTGATTATTCCAATTCAAATCAATATTGTACTCATATGGAATGGATAGATGAAAATGACATTACAGATGGCCTGGGGTTCCAGGTGACAGCAATATGTATCTAGAATTTTCTCTGAGCAATTCACAAACTGCTTCAACATCATTGCAACTAACAATTTAATATAAAAAATGAATAAAATAAATAAAATAAAAATAAAAATATAATAAAAAATAAATAAATGAATTAAAATAATAATAAAAAAAAGTTGAAAATTAAAATTAATGAAAACATATCAAATTTAATATCAATTTAACACTCAAAATTTTTAATGTTAGTTTAACTTTCTTATACTTCCTTCTTTAAATTTAGTACAATGCATAACAAACTGAATGTTAATTTGATATGTACAGAAATGTTTTTGGTAGTTTTTATCTGTTTGCAATGAGTATACAGCTTATAACTGCAATTTTTTATTGTGTTTCCAGAGGAATACTATATCACCATGGTAACAGCACTGAATATGTTCAGAGTTATTTCCCTTTTGCCATCTACACACAGATTATATACCTGGTAATGACATTGAGGTTTAACAATGAAACATTGAGAGTTTTAAATGGATGTTCTCTTCTCTAATATAGTGTCACTTGATGTACTAAATACATAATTTTTTTTCTAGATCTAGGGAACTTGTAATACAATAGTATTTTCTTTGAAGTACACAGTCATGTACTAGTAAACTACCCTCAACTTTGTCTGGTAATGAATTCCTGAGAAGTAACCACAAAAATGCTGATAAAGTTGTCAATTTTTCTATTTATAATTGCTTTCAGTATTTACCAATGGGACAAGCTGTCCTTTTTCCATGATCTGTGATAATTCCTTGCCGAGTTCCGAGCCCGATGCGACTTCCTCTCTAAGTAGGTCACCAGTAGACAAGTGAGTGTATCCATACTTCTGGACTATCTGATCACACTGTGTTACCTTTACCACTACCCGGACCACCTGATTTTAGGAAATTCAGAAAAAAAATTAAATAAATGTAATGATAAAAAAGCATAATAAAAGTTGTTTATTAAGCTTTACAAAGGATCATCAGAAGAAAAACAGCATAGCACATAATCAGCAAAATTTCACATTAAATGACAACACCAAAACTTATGCTAATGCCAAGAAAATGACAAACTTGCAAGTTGGTCTAATTTTAAGCTTAAAAATGATGTAAATAATTTTTGTACTTTTTTTTTTTTTTTTTATCTCAGTTTCTTAAACAATGGTCAGTTAATTGTATGAAGAATTTTTTGTGTCATTCCATTAAATAATAAAAAATTATTATTAATATTATTTTTTCATTATTATTTTTATTTTTTATTTTATTTTTTCATATTATTATGTTTTGAGAAAAGAAATGAAATCTTTTAACAGCATACTGTAGATGACATTAACAAGTTTTTAAATATTTAAATAAAAAATAATAAAAACAAAATAGTGACCACAATAATTAAACAAGTCTCAGAAAAGAGATAAAATAAATAAATAAAACCAAAGAAATTAGTAAAATTATGTAAGAAAGAAGAATTTTTTTAAAATAAACTTGGAAGGTTAATCATAATTCAGATTCTTTTTTTTTACAGCAGTTATATGCATGCAAAATTTATTATTATTCAACTTTAAAATTTAAATTTTTTGTTGTTTTTAAAAAAATTATAGAACTTTGAAAATAATATTATAATTTGTTTAGTAAATGATGCTGAAATATTCAATAAGAAATTTGAAAGCTATGAAAGGTTAATTGGAATCAAGAAAAAATGTAAAATACAAGTAATACTGTTTTTAGAAATTCAAGCCTAATTGTTTGAGCCAGAAATATAAAACTTATTTTATCCTAAAATTAAAATATTCACTTACCAACAACAAATATAACTTTGCAATTCTTTAATACTGAAGCATCTAAAATATAAAATGTATACTAGTGTATTGTATGATGTAAAAGATACATAAAGTTGTCTCCCTTTAGCCTTCAATATGAAAATACCATTTGTCTCCCCTTAAGTATGGTAACCAGACACTAGGTTTTTTGTAAGGGGAAAAGTTATGCATTAATGAAAAGGAAATCAGGTAAAATAACATTACATCTATTTGATAATTGTTAATCTTTAATGTTTTACTTTCTTTTATTTCTAGTTGATTCTTTGTTATTGTTAAAATTCCACAAATGCTCTCTCTCTCTCTCTCTCTCTCTCTCTCTCTCTCTCTCTCTCTCTCTCTCTCTCTCTCTTCAATGTCTTTGAAAGGGATGATATTGAGCTTTTGACAATAATTTAGGCAGCAATACCATGTTTTAATATTCAATTACATCTTTCCTTTTGTGCAATTAATAGCATATATAATCATGATTATATTACAATGAAAAATACACTACATTTAAAATTCCCAGTAATCACATTTCATTATCTATATGACAATTTTGATACAGAAAGCGAAAATGGATTCTTTAAAAAGATTGATTAAAATACAATATTCCCCTTTAGACATTTGTTTACCTGTGAATAATTTCTCAACTTCAACAAAAACGTCATCAACCCCTCCTTCCGCATTTATCTAAAAATAGATTTAACATTTACATTATGTAGTACATCTGAACTTAACATATCAATATAATAATTATAATCTTGGATAAGGGGTGGGGTTTTGGGGTGAAGGCGGGATTTCAATCAATTAAGAACTCTGATTGGTCTTTACATAAAGTGTGATATTAATACTAATTTTGTTAATTTTTCATTATGTAAGCAGTTTGACCAAAAAGTTATCTTTTTTATTTTCAAAAGCTACAGGATGGACAAAAATTTCTCCTAGAGCAGGTGCTTGTTAAGAAGAGAGTTTATCAATACAAATACTCTGATGACCAGGAAGTCAAAAATCCTTTTTGCATAGATCTATTTTAGTCGAAAGTACACTTGTTGACAGTTATGGATACCTGGTGAGTACATACATTATGTGGTATATTGAGTCTTCATGCAAATATTTCAAGATACAATGTATTGTGATGAATACTGTAAAATTGCAAATGTTCTTGGTGAATTCATTTTCACTGCATGTTAGTGAATCCATTGAAATTTAATGTCAACAACAATTTTTTTAATTACCATGGCCTACAATATGGGAATATTTTAACAAACCAAATTCAACAAAATTTCCTCCTAACAATTTTTTTATCAGTATGAAACAACGAAATATATCATGATGATTATACAATATTTATTTTTCTCAGAACTTGGGAATCATATTTTTTCAATATAACCAATTATATGTACTTATATAGTAAAAAAATCATTATAATATACCACTCAAAAACTTTGCCACCTTACTTAGTGTCACAGTATTATGAAGTCCTGAAATCTATATCTTAATGTCTTCCAATATTTATCACTAAACTCCTTAATAATGCCGAAGCCCCCATAACTGAGTGGTCTAACAAGCGTGTTTACTGATTTCAGCATTTTACATAGCCTTGGTTTTAATCTCAAATTCCTAGTGTGAGAAAGTGTGTGTCTGTCCACTCATCTTAGTTCTGTTTTTTTCTGTTCATTCCGGTTTCCTCCACCATCCCTGAACAGACTGCCTCAATATACCGGTAAGTGAAAGAATCTTGCCTTGGGGCATAAAACATCATTACCATATTTCAATCCAATCCCTTTATAACCCCAAAAATTTGACCAAAAAATGGCAGTAATAAACTGGCTTTACTGTAATCTAACAAATCAGTAAGAAAGTTTTTACCTTCCTAACTTTGTCCTTCTTTTGGTAGTAATCAATCACAGGTGTTGTAATATCATGGAATGTCTTGAGTCTTTTTTTGATGGTTTCTTCATTGTCGTCCACTCGCCCACTGGTCAGTGCACGTCCTAACAAACGCTTGGTCATTGTGTCATCCGAGACTTCAAAATACAGCACAAACTGACATTCAGTGACCTGTAATTCAAATACACAAAAGGGAAAATTATGTAACGATTCCACAGACGTTAGTGACATCACTGATTGGAAACTATACCGTGTGCTGTTCAATAACACCAACCTGAAGATTTTTGACAACTACATATATCACAAATGGAGTTCTCTGTTTCACTCATCTTTCTCAATCTGGCCAGTGTACATTATTGTGAATGAGCTTCCACCCCATATAAGGTAAGAAAATGTAACAATTTATTTAATTCTTGATACACATCTTTCTAACTGTTTAAAACTTTAAAAAAAGTTACAAATTTAGAACTTTAGATTCATTAATTTTGAACAGTTTGGCGTATGTTTTTATCTATCAAACTTTTCGGCCCCTAGTGTCACTGATGAGGAATGATTTTTCGAACTGTTCACATATGACACATCAAAACTTAACAGGTATTTGTGTTATATATTTACATGTACATCCATTCTTAGCACACAAATTTTATTCTTTATCCTGGTTATGCGACATCGGTGCACAATCATAACCAATTATTGAATGAAATCCATTGGTTTTGCTGATGTGACTTATTCTTATAAGAAACAGTTGAGACTAATTTTGCATGTTTAGGCAGTAAATGAATATACTGTGAAATCATCAATTTTCGTGGTTCTAAGAAAACATTAACACTTTTCACTTTTTCTCTTCTTGTATATTCTATATATATATATACTTTTACAGGGCAAGATATTACAAGAGGAATTACAAATGTGTAAAAGAATGTTACTTGAAATTGTCATAAATATTCCAGCATATTATGGTGAATGATACATGACATTGAATATTAACCTGTTGCTTTATCTAGCAGAAAAAGTGGAAGACCTAGGTCCACTTTGAGCATTTTGTTGTTTTCATTTTGAAGATTTCAACAGTCAACTTTATAGACTATATCTGGAACCCAAAACATTTAATCATAGATATCATTTGCTGTATGTGTGAACCAACAGCTTCCAGTTATGGTCTTGGCTCTCCACTTCGGAAGCAGTGAAAAAGATTTTTTTTCAAAAAATGACTGGAAAGAAAACTACTTCCACAACAGAAAATGTAACCAATTCCATTGCTGTCATAGGGACATATAACTGTGAAAAATTAAAACCCAAAGAAGAACATGCCATTTTATTGAAAACTGGAGAAGTGTATGAAGTCCTATAATTTAAGCGTCTATTGTGCAAGTCACAAACAGTACATAGTGAAAGGTATAATTGACATAACTTAAGACAAAAATTGGTACAGAAAAGGCACTGTTAGTTTTTCTGGAGTATAAACAGGGTATTCCTTTTTCTTAAAAGTTACAGATAAAGCATTCAAAAGGTAGCATTTTGGTATACTCCTGTGTACCTTTTTTGGTATGGGCTAGTCACATGAAACAGGTAAAATTTCTTTTGAAACTGAAATTGCAGCATATTTTAAATGAAAATTGCCACTGTCAGTTACAAATGCCACTGTAGTCAAGTATATGCTGTTTGCTCATGTTTCACATATTATGCCACAATGAAATGCTAGATCCATAAATTGCCAATGCAATTTCAATTTTTGAGGCCCATTCAGTTACAAAACAGAAAAAGTTTTTGAAGCTGAAATTTGCCTTTTTTCACATGACACGATATAATGGGATGAATCCACTATTTGGAGTTCTACAACTCATCTGAAATGTCTCACATGAATGTTTTATTTTACCTCATTTTCAAATCTTTTTCCTTGGTCTAATTCCCGAGGATAACCGTCAATCAGGAATCCTTTACTGGTTGTTGCCTTGGCAACCATCTTCTCTTTCAGTAACTGGAGCACTACATCCTGAATAGGTAGAGAAGAGAAATAATAAAACAATTTGAACTAAGTTCAATTATGAACAATTCCTGAGGATTTATTAATTAATTAATTAATTAATTAATTTATTTATTTATTTATTTATTTATTTATTTTTATTTCTTATTTTTTTTATTATTTTTTCCTTTGATGGTGTGGCAACACTCTTTTTTTCTTGGTGTTCATGTTTTGAAGGTAGGGTTTGTTACAAATTTGCAAAACTTTGCACAATACTTAGACAAATATTGACTAAGACTTCAAATTATTAACTTGTCATTTCAATAAGTTGTTTGAGCCTAGCTGGCCTAGAGGTTTAGGCTTTAGGCCTTAAAATTCAAGTTGTCTCACTACTGTGGGATCCCCTGAATTTAACTACGCATGAGAAAGGCCTTCACTGGTTGACTTGGTACAGTACCCCCCCCCCCCTTTCTCAGGTGACTCCTCACTTGAATGGCCACCTCTTTGTTCTAGTCACATTTCTCTTGTTAGTGAACAAATTTACCCCTTTTGAAAGGCCACTCCTTTAACGCGACCAGTGACCACCCTACAGTTAAAATTGTATTTTTCCCCCTTTAGAATGACCACCATTTTTCAATTTTTTTGTTAAGTCTTTGTACCATTATAGTGGACCAAGTGTTCTCTGATATTTATATAAATCATTGTGTGTAAGCATACAAGCACTTTCATGTTTGATGTAATTGTTTACCAGTACTTAGTTCAAAGCAGATAATAAATACAAAAACTAACTCAAGCATGACATAAAAATTTTTGAGGACAGAGTGAAATTTTTCCTTCACAAGACACCAGGCTTAGTTTCATAAACATTTCTTTCTGAGGCCTTGATAATTCACAGGTTGTACTAAAGCATTATTAATATTAGACCCGTATCCTTGACCTTCGATATCACAGCTGGATAATATTAAACATGCATTGGTACATAAATAATCAAATGTTACTAACTAGTGGTACAAGTTCTCCATGTTCCATTGTTGCTGTGAGCTCTTTGCCACGGGCAGATCCTGAAGCCACTTCCTCTCGGAGAAGGTCCCCTGTTGACAGGTGGGTGTATCCGAAGTTCTTGACTATTTTATCACACTGGGTACCTTTACCACTTCCAGGACCACCTACAGAATAATCATACAAAATATATTTAATCACAACAGGGGAATTTAATAGTGCTGTTATTAGGCCTCACTTTGACAGTATTCTAAATTCAAAAAAAGGTGGTTTTTTTATCATTCAAATTGTCATATTTCTTAATAAAAATTTGAATTTGTAAATAGGGAATCTAAATGTTTTCAATCATTTTGATAGTTTATGGAATAAATAATATTAATTAAAAATATACATTTTGTACCTCATAAAGTTTCAATATTTTCTCGTGCAATTTAAAAATAGTCATAATTTTTTCAGTTTCACAAGTAACTGTGGAACTTTCTATTTTCTAGTGTCATGGCACTGGCCAAGCCTAAAAAAGGTTTGAAAAATCTATAAATAATTAGATAATTAAAAATTTTAAGAATTCAAGCTTGGAACACATAAATAACACTTTTAAAATAAATATAGGGTCTTTTTTGTCTTTATTCATTTATCTAAAAAATAAATCAAGATTCTCAAGATCAAAGAGAGATAACTCTTTCTGGTTTATAGGTACTTACCAACAACGAAGATGACTGGTACATTTTTTAGAACAGATTTTGCTAAAAATATAACAAAGAATACAATAAAATAAAAATTAAAATAAAATATTAACTCAATGTTCATTCAGACAAAAAAATTCAAGAAGGTCTGGACTACAGAAGTACAGAAAAATATTTCCTAAAAATATTATATTGAAAATAAATGGTCAAATCATTGAAAAACCAGAAATATATTAAGTTATATTCAGTTCAGCCTTTTTTAGGATTTACATCTTTTGTCTTGGTATAGTAGGTGTACAGGTGTTGTCTGCAGATGCTGTTGAATTAACCACAGTTATTTTGCTCATTCTTTCATTTAAAGGGAGTACAAGCTGCTAGGTGTGTCCCTTGTCATGGTCAACAATCTATCCACAATTTATTGCACCAACAAGGGATTCTTTTTATTGAACATTATTGATGCAGGATATTTTTTTTTTACCAATGTCATTAGCCATTAAATTTTAAACTTCCTCTGTAAAATTAAAATAAACTTCTTCTGTAGCTGCAGTAATGCTGATGTGGCTTTAAGCTATAACTCATTTACTCCAAGAAGATCACAGTTTTAAGGTCTTTTTACTTCACATTTCAACCAAAATAGAACCCCATTATGGAACAACCAAATAACAAACTTCTAGACAAGAAATATTTTGTCTTAACTCCAACATTTTGTCAAAATGATACTACAAATTGTACTACATGTATTAAATTGTTTACTTTTGTGTTGTCCAACTTTTGTGTTTCATTGTGTAAGGCAGTACATCTACCTTGGGTCTGTGATAATGATCATAGGTAGAGTTACTTACAATAACATGTACATGTAATTCCATGGGTCTAGGTGTCCACAAAAAAGATAAAATAAATTTTAAAAATTAAAAAATAATACTAATAAAATAATAAATAATTTTTTTCTTTTAAGTTTGACACATCAACCAAAATAAATAAATATATAATTAAATAAATAAATAAATAAATAAATAAATAAATAAATAAATAAAAATTCACAGTAACGTCATTATATAACTTACTAAATAATCTCAAAAATTCTTTGTAGTTTTCACCTTCAATCATCGTTATTCCTTAAGATTGGTCATGAGATGTACATACATATATACATGTATACATGTATAATAAAACTTCGTTAAAACTGTCAATACCTGTCTGGCCAGGTGTGTTTATGCCACAAAGATCTGTACTTCCGTCTTGTTAGTGTCGTTTTATAAAAATATTATTATTTTACATGCAGGTTATGAAATGTTTAAACATTCACTCATGTTTCGGCGGAACTACTGAACAAATTAAAAAAAATTTAAAAGGAAAATTGATGTAAAGTTTGTTTATAGATGACAAAAATACAAGTATTTTTAAAAAATATTAAAATGAAATTTTTTGAAAAATATTTGATGGGTCAGGAACATATATACCTTACATTGTTAAGATTTCGAGAAGAATTTGGAGTCTGTCTAATAAAAAAAAAAAAAATTATCAGTGCAAGAAAAAACTATAAATGTCATCTAAATTTTGTTTGCTAAAAGATAACAAGTTCAATTAAAATTCAAACACCTTTTTAATTTCATTGGTGTGTCTTTTTCAGACAAAGTTTAAAATTATAATCTAATGTACAAGACGGGTTAATTTTTTTAAATAAATTATAAAGGTGAAAAGATTTAACTATTGCTCAAATGTCTATTGCAGATTACAGGTAATGATAAAATTAGTCGCTCAAATGTCCACTAAAGTCGTCACTAAATTGTCAATTATGTGTTCCAAGTTTTCGCTCAAATGTACATTGCACCTGTTTAGAAAAGCTTTAAGACAAGTATTTTGTTTAGTTTACAGCTATATATTTCTACTGCTGAAGTTATAAGGCTAGGGATAAAAGATTGGTTAGTTAGTTATAATGTTTATGGCAAGAGTGGTTTTAATAAAAACTTTGTTTAGAAATTGGCAACCGTATTAGAATCATCTTTAAAAAATGAATTTAATATTTTCCAATTTAGCTGTGAAGATATATCCAATTTTCTGGGGTTTTTTTAAGATCTCTCTGTAAAGTTTACTTGATCAACTTCCAGAGGAATTGGGAAATGCATAATTTTCATTTTCATTCAACAATACTTTTTCAAATTTCAAAAAGTTTATCTAAAAACAGTTAAATGTGTGCATGAGATATGCCAGCAATATTTCATGAGTAATGAAATATCACATACTTGGTGCAGATGACATCCTAAAACATAAAGAATTGTTATAAAGTTGCAGAGGCTGAAGGTCAAAAGTAAAGGTCAAGAGGCTGAAGGTCAAAAGTAAAGGTCAAATGGTCATATTGTTAAAGTTTTATGTAAAAAGTTTTTTTAATGTTGAAGTTTTCATGTTGTGAGTAATGAATTATCACTTTAGTTTTAGCTGAGAAGGCAGTATGTGAAGTTGTAAAGTCTTTAGTATGATCCAACACGTGTTTAAAACATTCAACCTCCTGTACAAAGCTAGGGAAGTCTAGTTGCTAGCAATGAACTATGCTAAGTTATATTGAAGATTCCTTGGCGACTATAAAGATTATCCTTTACCATCAAACCTGAGATGGTAAACTCTCTGATTGTATGCTGTATGTTATTGGCTAAGGCTCTGGCTATTGGACAACTTATAGCTTGAAAATTGCTGATGTTAGATAAATATGGCACACTTACTAAGCTACAAAACCTAAAGTTTCATGCTTTTTTAATCAATAGTATATTGTGCAAGATTACCATCACACTGAAGATGGTAAGAAATCTGGTCCCAGTTTCACAATCATTCACTCAACTGAGTGTACAACTAACTCAAATCAGAGAATAATTCAATGTCAAATTTTAAGACATTACACAGTTGAAATTGAATATCTAATGCTATATTTGAATTGTTTAATGTACGCTTGTTGAACAAAACAAAATGTTGTCTCATAAACTTCAATCTTTTAAGAGTATTGATGAGAGAAAATTGCAATATTTGAGATGAGTGTACACTCCATTGAGTGAATGATTGTGAAACTGGTACAATATTGTCTATGGTTTTAGTCAATTATACATTTTTAAGAACCTTCTTGTTTTTCATTATTTACTAATGCTTTTTTTAATTTTGTGAAAAGTTGAAACAAATTGCTGATGTAAGGTAAATATGGCACACATACTGACAAGATGGTTAACAAGTTTTTGAAATTTCACACTTGTATAAAACCAATATACTGTTTATACTGTTTTATTTATACTATTGTCACTGTATTACAAATTTCTAGTCATTGTTATAGCCACAGATGCAATGAAAAATAATGTGACATCACTAATTTAATGAACACATAACTTATCCATGACATATCACAACTGATGGTTTATTCTTAAAACAGTGTCAGAACACTACCAATTTCTAACAAGATATTGCCAGAAAAGACTTTCTTTGAGACAGTGCCAGAACACTGTGACTAATAGAATGTAAATCAAGGTAAAAAAACTTCACGTTCTTATGCTATGTATGAAATTTCAAAATCTAAAGACATCTCTCAGTTCATGTAAAGATGATGCTTATATTTTTTCAGATTACTGTGAATATAACTTTGAATATGGGTTAAGGTCAACCAGCTTCGCAAACTTGGTAGAGCTCTATGCACTAATGCTATATTTACAGTTTCAAGTGGAAGTTGTTAAAAGGTTTTACTTCTTCAGATCAAAGTAGATCAAGGTAAAGCAGCTTCACAAACTTGATTAAGCTTCATGTGCTAATTAAAGTTTAAAGACACTTACTACTCTAGGTCTCTTATCCTGGATATATTTGATGTCCCATAATTCTATGTTATTTTCAATCTCAAATTTGTTTTTGCCTGTGGCAGCTAAACCTAACTGGACAGGAGGTGCTTATAATCCTTCCAGAGCACCTGGTTTCACCAGTGTTGAACTGAATAAGCCATTTTTAAAAAGTAATTATTTTCCTTTTCGAATTGAGATTTGGAATGGATTAGTATATTTGTGTTTGGTTTGACCGTGAAAAAAGGGGCAAGATTTAGCAGACGTGCAGACTTTGTAGAGTTCCATGTCTTGATGGTATGTATCAAGTTATAGCTTTTAGGTCTACAGCTCATCCAAGACAATGCTAAAAATGGTAATGTTTTCATGGAGAAAATCATCAATTCTGACATATTTCTATTATTCATTTTCATATGGCTAATAATTGCTCAAAATGAACCACAAAAGTAGTAACAATGTCAGTTTTAAATGTAAATGCTAGCCCAATGCTCTACCAACTGAGCTACATTCATTCCTTCCTTTTTTCAATTCAACTACTTTGAATTGAAACTACAAGGTTCAACCCTGGGACCAACCTGTTGGTCTGCCACCTCTCAAGGTAAGATGAGCCAAATGTAACAGGAAGGGGAAAATGCAGCATTTAAACCAGGACCTCAACTCAGACACTCTACCAATTAAGCTACCCAGCCACCTATTAAGCCCAGTCCACTACATAAACATATTGCTGTGTCTTTTTTGTTTCGATAACTGTTATTTTCCAAATTCTGGAGTTTTATAATCCAGCAACTGTTAATGCACTGTTTATGCTGATTTTTGTTTTGCGAGTTTTGTTGTTGTTTCTCACGTCTTTTGGTTTTTCTGATTTTAGATTCTATAATTTTGATTTTGTATTCTTGTATGCAAGTCTTTTATATCATATCATGTAAAAAAAAAATACCATTGTTGCCATTGGTTACGTTAAATTGCTTCATCTGGCAGTGTCTTATCATGCTATAAGTACATGTATATGCAAGTGCTTCCCACAATATCGAGTCAAAGAACAATGTTGCCATTGGTTAGGTCAAAATTTTAAGTGACATTATCTGACAGTTTCCAATCAAGCTCAATGTTTTTGTACTCAGAACTTCATGCTGGTTATCATTATGACAAAACTTACTAATCCTTACTGCGAAGAACATGTTATTCAGTTACCATCATCCTTTATCTACTGTTCTATATTATATCATTATTGATGGACAGACAGACAGATATAATGCTGAGTGTTCTATTTTACATTATGTGGTAGAGATGATAATAAATTCTCCAACAACATATATTAGGTTAATGAACAAGTGAAAGGGAAATGATGTCAAAATAATAACATGTATATCATCTAGATAGCTATAGTGAGAATATTTGGCAACTCTACATCACCAATTACTATTCAAACCCACTCTCAAAATATCTTGTTATATGTTCTAGCATTTCAGACATATCTTTCCATTCTCTGACATTTCAAACAGCTTTTTTATTTTCTGACATTTCTGGCATAGTGATGTCCATTTTTCTGACATTTCTGACATAGTGATTTCCATTTTTTCTGACATTTCTGACATAGTGATTTCCATTTTTTCTGACATTTCTGACAGTGATTACCATTTTTTCTGACATTTCTGTCATAGTGATTTCTATTTTTTCTGACATTATCATTTCATAGTTTTTTTTAACTTTTTGTCATTTCTTTTCATTTATCTGACAAAATTAATTCATAGTTTTATATTTTTTCTGTCATGTGTGTGTGTGTGTGTGTGTGTGTGTGTGTGTGTGTGTGTGTGTGTGTGTGTGTGTGTTTGTGTGTGTGTGTATGTGTGTGTGTATGTGTGTGTGTGTGTGAGAGAGAGAGAGAGAGAGAGAGAGAGAGAGAGAGAGAGAGAGAGAGAGAGAGAGATCCAATACATGTATTTTAATGTTTTGGACCCAGCACATGATAATAATATAATAGGGATATTTATGGTAAAATGTTAAAAATTTATGGAAAATATTTGTTTTTGTTATAGTTGAACTGTCCACACACTAAAAAGAACCACAAAAGTAGCATTTTCAAGAACTTGCCTGCACTTGACAGAA
The DNA here is from genome assembly GCA_029721355.1 of Tegillarca granosa. Lineage (NCBI taxonomy): Eukaryota > Metazoa > Mollusca > Bivalvia > Arcoida > Arcidae > Tegillarca > Tegillarca granosa. The sequence goes on along the minus strand of CM056606.1, from coordinate 17,203,311 downwards.
TCCTAAAGTGATTCCTGCAACAAAAATGTGATATATAGAGGCCACCACTAAAAACCAACCACAGAAGTTGTGTAAATAATAAAAGGTTGTCATAGAAACATAATAACAAATTGAAAGAAAAACAGTTCAAATAAAGTAAGTACTTTTTGTACATCTATTAGTGTTGGTGATTTTTTTTTTTCTGTTTTGGTCGCACTTCTTAATTGTCTCAGTTGTTGAGACAAAATCTCATCTCATATTTATTTCCCTTTCAATTGTCAACCTAAGCAAAACATGGCAATTATAACTGGCAATATATCTTGATTGACCATGTACTTTCATTTTCCATATGATTGTTATCTCAAAATTTGTTGAAAAGGTAAAAATAAAAAAATCTGAAGCAATAGATGTTGGATTTAATTCACAGAAAAAAAAAAAACAATTGCTAATTTTGACCAAGAGCAACAAAAATCAAGATCCATGTGTTATTTAATTGGTGGTAACCCAAATTCAAAACATCCGTTAACATCAATTAACAGAAATTTATCTAAATATTTGCAAGTCACAAATATTGACTTTTCAGCTGATTAAATTATTGATGCATGGAACAACTGGATCCTGAGGTAGATTGCAAGAACATTATCTCCTAATCCATAATTGGATTCAATTAATCCATGTATCTTAAGATTGATACAAAACATAAGAAGCTTGTTTTTACCATCAGAGATTTATATTTTTAATCAAATAGTTTGAAGTTTTCTATAAAAGTAGCAAGTTACGTTAATTTTTTATATCTAAATGAGAAAGCTGTTCACAGGTTACATGTGAGACAAAGGTCTACCATACTGTAATACATTCTCTCTCTCTCTCTCTTTGTAAAACTGTACATGCAACTCAAATGTGAAATAAATGAAACTACAAAAAATAAAAAAAACTTAAGTACGTTATTTATTCTTAGTCAATATTTCAAATTTTTTCCTGATAGTGAATTATGCAGCATTATTAACAAACATTAACTTTGTCCGTCATCAATTCAATTCTGGTGTTCATCTAAAATTCTTACAAATTAAACGATTTTTTACATAATAAAGATTTTTAAAAATGTATAAAATAGGTTTACAATTAAGAATTTTGTTAATTACTAATAAAAAAAAAAATTCAATTCCTTTTTCTTCATTTAATGGTGCATTGATGCATAATATGCTAGCTGACAGCCATATAAAGTCCATCTATGAAATTATTAAGTTTTCAAACCACTATTCACGCATTATTGTAATTTTCACAGTGACAATATTTTGGTGCTCCAGTCAAAAGTAAGTTGTATTTTAATTGAGTCTCCCTGACATTTTACGTCACATTCCATCTTTTCTTTCTTTCTTTTTTTACATTATAGTTACTTATAAATCAGATTTTAATTACTTTTTTTTTCTTTTACATGTTCTTTTGTTTTATTTTGCTTTTACATCAGCAGTCTGAAAGATCTGCTTTTAAACATATGGCTGCACCATCAAAATACACTTTAAAATTTAAATTAATTTTAAATAATGAACAAATAAAAAAAAATTCAATGAGATATTTATTTTTAAAAAGCATTTTCAACAGTGGTCAGACTGTCATACATGGATACTGACCTCTGGTCAACAACAATGTACATTGTAAATTAAAAAAATTACCGATAGTAAAAAAAAAAAAAAAAGACGTTAGAAAAATGATTTTATAAAAATATATCAATTTAAAAATTTGAGTGTTTTCTTAAAACAATTTCTTATAATAATTCCCAGATGGGTTTGTGAAAAGGTAAAAAAAATTCCTGAAAGGACCTTGTGTAATTTTTAAAAATACTCCAGTATTTAAAAATCAACAATTTGCTTTCAGCCACACATAAATGCCCTTATCCGTAATTGTTTTCAATATGAGAAATAATACATATAAATTATATTGTAACCCTCAACTTACTTTCTAAGTTTAAAAGAACACTCTTATATTCTTATACATATAAATAATTTTACTTTAGCAAACCATTTTATTTGTTCATTTTTAGCTATTTGGAGTTAAAGAGATTTTTTAGGGGGAAAAAAAGATTCATTTTTAGTAAAAATTTCTACATAAAATAAATGCATTAAAACAGCTTTGAATTATCTACTGTGCTCAGGTATGCTTAAAATGTGATATTTTACAATGATTAAATTATGCAAAGATAAGGATAAGGGGATTAAGAAAAACACCATCCATTTTGGAATTGGTAGCCATTTTGGAATTAGTAGCCATTTTGGAATTGGTAGTCATTTTGGAATTGGTAGCCATTTTGGAATTGGTAGTCATTTTGGAATTGGTAGCCATAGAAAAACCCTTTTACAGCAAATTTAAAGGGAAGAAATTGATATGAAGAAATCAATTTTTTTTACACATATCCATGTAGTAAGTTCACAGATGGTTGAGGAAACCAAAGTACCTAGAGGAAAAATATTCACCTTAGGCAAACCAGGTGATAAATTTTCTAAAGGTAGGGCTGCTCCGGGTGGGATTCAAACCAAGGTGGTGATAGAGAGTTATGAGATCTGTAAGCTTGTGCATCATCAGACCACTTGGCCACCTAAGTCCTAGTTTCAAATGAGAAAAGGGCAATTAAAATTATTTTTAGGTTAACAGTACATGATTTTTAATATACACTGTTCTTTGTCATTAGTCATTCAGATCAAACCAAAAATATACATTGCAGTTATGCTCAAAATATGTTGATGACTAAAAACATCATGCAGTTAAAATGCTAAAAAAAACTGCTATAAGCAATGTCTAAAAAAATAGTTTTACTTTATAAAACATAAAAGAAAATTTGATTTTATTGAGTAATAAAACTTGTAAAAACAGTTAATTCTAGCCACCTATAATAGTCAACCAATTTCAGAATTTACAAAAGTAATGCCATGTTTATAATGGCTGTATATAAGACATCAACTCAATTTTCAAGAAAATTTAACTAGTTTACACTCTGATAGAAAAGCTAGCTGTATTGCAAATCAAATTTGATTTCGATTTTGTGTTTAAGTAAGAAATGAAAAAGCAATGTCTTTCTGTATAAAACTTTTTTTTTTTAAAATTGATAATAAATGCCTACTAAAACTATAATTATATATATATGTATGTATGTATAAAAATTCATTAAACATTTGACACGTAATGAACAATAAAATATATATATAATACATATACAAATATCTCAGATCTTACAAACTACAAAATCATAATATCACAGATTTTATAAATCAAAGTACTGAAAGTACTGTCAGCTACATTCATATTCTTGCACACAAAGCCATTCATCTGAAAGAACTCAGTATAATAATATATTGCTGTGTGCAGTTCAAGTTTTTAACTTTTTTCATATTTTGATTATTTTTCTTGATTTTGAATGTTCAATATTTTTCTTCAGGCCTGGATCATGTCTTAAAGCAAAGACCAATATCAGTCGAAGTTAAGAAAACATAACACATTAGCTGACTATTATCTAAAACTTAGTCTTGATTCAGATTTCAAGGTCACAACTATATTAGAGGACATAAAGGGGGAGTAACTCATGAGTAGACAATTCATAATTTATCTCCCCTAACCTAAGTTTTTTCTGTGTTTTTTAAAAACCAAAATAATTAGAGTATAAAGCTTTATCACAGACAAGTTTGTAAATAAATATACAACAAAATATAACAGGAAAAATCATTAGTAAAGAAAACAAATGAGGTTTAAATTTAAAAATAAAATTAAAAATGTATAATTTGAACTACTGTTTTAAAAGTGAATCATCTTATATCTTCCAACTTGGAACTGAATTGAAAAACAAGTATTAGATATTCATAATTTACTTCAAAGTTTCTCAGGATTATCAAATATATATGATGCAGTCCAGTTTCATTTGAATAAAAAAAACCAAGGACCATAACCCTGATTATCCTAAAATGATTCTCTATTTCGAGTAAAAAAAAAAAGGACACTTGTATATGAAGCCCTTTTTAAGATTTAACTTTCAGATCTTCTTTTTATGATTTTGATAGTAAAAATAAACAATTTCTGGACCCCAATGCCAGATCATGTGTGTTACACTTTCAGACTTATTTAACTGGGCATCATCAATGTTAGAAGAGTTTATAAAATCAATATTAAAAATGAAATATTATATACATATAAAAAATACATAACTTGTCGTATTATTGCCAAGAAAGTAAAGAACTTGCAAAATACATAGTAATAACATGAAATGCAGTATAAACGAGTTATACAGTCAGGTCAACTGAAAAATTTTACCATTAGCACTAAATATTTTTTCTTGCTACTTTTTCACTTTGAAATGTTGTGACCATGCTTCTTTTGTAACCACAAATGTTAAATCAAAAAATTTTGTGAAAAAAATAATTTGAACATCCTGATATTACAGTACACATAATGCACGGAATCAATCAGAATCACTCCTAAAATATTTTAATTTTAAATATCCCTTCTACAGTGATTAAAAGTCACATTGGAATTCTTATTATTAGTCTCAAGGAAAAATTATCCATCAAACAGGTGACATTTTCCTTCTCGTTCTTCTGTTGATTTCCTTCCCTTTTTAGAGTTGAAGAACCCTGGACCATTCTTTTTTGTTAACCAATCCTACATAATGTTTTTCAATCAAGAACCAAGTTTTGATGACAAAGATGAAACAAAATCAGTGAATAAATCACTATTATGTCAAAATGTGAAATAAAAGGCAGTATAGGAAAAAGTGTGGAAATAAATTCCTCAAGCACAATGAAGCCATGCTGGGAGAAGGTGGAACAAATATTTCCATGATATTTAAACAATGCTGCAAATGTCTGCTCTAGATTAATAGTATATACAAAGTGATCATATGTAAATAAAAAAAAATTAAGTCTCTATGTAAATTATGTCACAGTTCAGCCCGCACTTCCTTGGGCCTGTTGTGCTGCCTCGTCAAGTTTTGCTGTATGTTGGGGGTTACCCTCACCTCCGCCAGTTGTGGATGCTTCCTTTGGTGCAATAACTTCCTCATTCACTTCTTGTTTATTTTGGGTATCGTCTTTTGGAGAATCTGAAACCCACAGAACACATGCTCATGCAATGAATGCTTTAACATTTTGAACTTAAAATAACTAATGCAGGTTTAAACCTTTGAACCCCATCTACAAATAATAGAATCATCCATTCTTCTGATGAGGGTCAAAGGTTACTTAAAACTAAACATTTGCCACAACTAATACTGAACAATGGTAACACAAGATGAGCCAATATCATGCATTTTCACAAAGAGCTTCAAATGAGGATTTGTTTCAACTTGTAAATCCAACCAGGCTTTACAAAACTTTTGAAAATCAGCAGAAATAAATGCTGTGGTTTTTTTTTTTTTTTTTTTTTAAACTTTAGTTGTATTATAAAATGCAGGAGAATGTGTTTCTATAAGTTTCACTTTCAAATTTTTAATTTCTCAAAAATTTTGATATATTATAAACATTATAAAAATTTTAAAAATTGAATTAAAAATTTAAAAAAAATTACTAATAAATATTCAAAAAGTTTAAAACAGATTTGAAAAATACTATTTATATTACTAAGTTAATAATATAAAAAAAGCAAATAGATGCCTTAGCTAGCATTTGAAGCTTTTATATATAAAGTAACAAATTAAAAAAAAAAAAAAAAAATAAATAAAAATAAAACATGTTTCAATCATCATTTCATCTTTCAACATTCTGTAACAACTAGTATGACAAAAGTTACCCCCTTATAAATGCCCCTCCCCCCCCCTCTTTTTTTTTAAATTTTTTTTTAAAAGAATGATTTGTTTGTTTTTATTATCAGCAGAATAAATGGGATTTTGTCAAATTATTATATCCAATGGCTATTAAAATTGATATTTTCTGTAAAACTGACATTATATTTTTTTCTCCAACATGTGTAGTAAATAAAACTGAACATCACTCCAATACTAGATATACATGTACTAAAACGAACAGCAACATTAATGTGATGTCAATAAACCACTTCAGTAGCTCAGCTGGTAGAGTACTCGCTCAGTAAGTGGTAGGTATTAGGTTCCAATCCTGGCCAGGACTGACCCAAGACTTGAAAGTGACTATTTTTATGCCAAGCACTCAGGATTAGGAAATAAAAGTCATGGATCTTTTTGGATGGGAACTTAAAATAAATGAGGTCCTGTGTCACAGTAGGCATGGCAGATTAAGGAACCCTGTTGTATAATGCCATCAGCACAACACAGAGGCAAAATTTTGCATATTTCGCCTATAGCTGGCGATATCTTGATATAAGTGAAATATTCTTGACTGGGACATTAAACAGCATTACTCACTCACTCTGATGTCAATAACAGATCTAGAATATTCTATGTTTTACTATTTTTTGATTTCTGTATTTTTAAGCAAATTTCAAAAAAAAAAAAAAAAAAAATTCAATTGGATAAAACAATAAATGATAAAACTGCGTAAATACTATAAAATAAATACATGTATTAGTAGCCCTCTGATATTGTAAAAATTAAAATCAAGCAAACTATAATCTGGGATAAAAAACAAGCTTAAAAAAGTTAATTCTAAATCATGTAGGGAAGTAAAGATAAATCATTAAACCTAACAACTAAGCTATCTAATTACATGTAAACTTCAATTTTATGCTCATCTACATGAAGTGCAAAAGAGCTGATGGTACATCAAGGCTGCCACATCCTTTTTTACAGGGTCTGGGGCCCCTTTGAATTTGGGGAAATAAGCATTGTTTTATGCAATACTCTAAAGACAAAATGTACAATAGAAGTGTTAAAGTTAAAGTACACTGTATATCTACATAGTATCTACAAAAAAAGGGGGAAAATTATCCCTGAACTTGGGAAAAGGGCTTAATTTCAATCATAAATTAAACAGAACATTAGCCCTGTGTGTCTTTGCAATTGCCCAATGAGAAGTTTATTGTGGAATCCTCTAAAAATAATGCATTTATACAGGCTGGTCATTTAGTGACATCAGCAGTTATTCCCCCTATTTACTGGTATTAAATATACAAGTAGTGTCTTATTCAACAATAGCTCCGTAAGTGGAAGGTCGTGGGTTCCAACCCCGGCCGGGTCTGACCCAAGACTTGAAAATTGGTAGTGACTGTTCTTTCGCCAAGCACTCGGCATTACGAAATGAAAGTCACGTTTCTTTCAGATGGGAACTTAAAATAAACGAGGTCCAGTGTCATGGCAGGCATGACACGATAAAGAACCCTGCTGTATAATGCCATCAGCGCAACGCACAGGCAAAATTTCTGCACTTTCGCCTATAGCTGACGACGTCTCAATATAAGTGAAATATTCTTGACTGGGACGTTAAATACCATTACTCACTCACTCACTCACTCTTATTCAACAATAGAACATTTTTATATGTTTAAGCTCATGTTATCCACCCCTAATTTATTAGCTTTAACCCACTTTTTTACAAAATAAAGTACTTTTCAAGGTTAGGAATATAGTTGTTGTTAAATATTCTATAACAGATTTTATTTTTTCAGGTGACTGCCAAATCATAATCAGGGACTTACGTGGAATTATGAAATTATGAAGTACGGAATTGCATACACAACAAATTGAGGATGAAAATTAATTAATGGTTTAATATACACAAATGTAGTGGAATATACAGATTAAAAATCAATAGGCACCAAGGTGCACAAGCCGAGATGCAATTTAATATTTTATAGGTTAAATAAGTCCAAGGCCCATAATTTCATTAAAAATAAGTGAACTGGAATAAAGCTCAAACTTGACCTGTAACTCATTATGGTAGACCAACATATCAAATTTGAGCTCAATATCTGCAAGCACTTAGAAAAAAAGTCTGGAAAACTACCTGGACACCCACCCACAACCTGCCTGCCCACTCACATCACCAAATTAATAGCAGAATACGACTTCATTGCAACTTGGCTAAAAAGACTTGTTTTTTTTATTGGAAGGTCAATCTGATTACAAATATGATGTGAAATGTGTAATTTTTATCAAGATTGTGTCACAAATACATATGTAAAAGATGAATCTTCTATCTGACATACAGTAATATGTGTAAAGTGTTACAGAGGTTCACTTGTTGAAATGGTGTTTACACCCAAGTTGAGATCATTTCTCTTACATTGAGAAGGTAGGTAAGAAGTGGTAGACATAATCTGAATGCTATATACAAGTATTTGTAGCAAACCAACAAACTTCTGCAAGCAAATATGGTCTTTTTCACACTTTGTCAGTTTACTTCCCAAAGGTCAGTGATTTACAACTGGTACGTAAAACATGATCACTCCAATTTATTTCAGTGATAAAATTTTAATGTGTAACATAAACAAAGTTCTATAATAACTTTTCCTTCAATGGTCAGGCCTTTATGAACTCTTTCTTATGATAAATAAATAAATAAATAAATAAATAAATAAATAAATAAATAAATTTTAAAAAGTCTCTGTCAAAAGATGCCAACCTTTCATTAGGGGATGCATTAAACTTAAAAGTTCTGTACAAATTCTGCAAGTTATTCTTAATCCTGGAATCTTTATAATGTTGGTTTTGTTGTGTGTGAACAGTTCAACTATATCATGAGTTTTTTTTGTTTTTTTTTTTGTTTTTTTTTTGTTTTTTTTTTAAATATTTTTCCTGTTTCATTACTGTCATTGTAAAACATCTTTTATAAGATGTAACATGTTCATGTACATGTTGTGTTTATGTTTACAATTTCTTGTAGAAAATGTTTTGTAAAAACTGAAAAGAATTCTATAATCCAGACCTCCTACACGATACTAAGGAAATTTTATATTTTACAATTTTATAATAAATTCAATGTACATATTACGATACTGGAATATACAGTTCTCATTATTGGCTTGTTAACACAAATTGTGTTAACTAATAACTACTCAGTTATCTCCCTTCAATAATTTTTTTTAAATTCATTTTTTTAGACTATTTGTATTACTTTTTCTGTAAAAATTCAACTTAGTCATTACACAGGCTGATCAATTTGATGGATTCATTCATTGCTGGTTATAGACAAACAGAAAAAGAAACTGAATTGCGAATGTTTTGTGGTCACGTTTTTAAAAATTGTCAATTTTTTAAAAGGAAATTAAAAATACACCATTTTTAATTCTCTAAAACTAACATCATTCAAGTTGCTAAAAAAATGGAAGTTGAATGTTAAATTTAGAAATTACCAAATTATTATGAAAAAATAAATTCAATTGATAAACCTGATAATCAAATTTTTAAATATTAAAAAATATTAAATAGATTACAGTACTTACTTTCATCTTTGGCCTATAATAATAGAAATAAAATAAAAATAAATCATTAGAATGAAATAAAGAAGCATGTAGATCTAATACATGTACAGGTACTTGATACCAATGGGTCGTGGACATTGGTTAAGGTTGCCAACTTAAAACATATTTCACCACAAAGTAGTATGAAGTTGTAAAAGGTGATCATTTGAGAGAGAGAGAGAGAGAGAGAGAGAGTAATGTATATGTACATGGTTTCTAGGCATAGACTTTGCTCAAGTCTCACTGTGGGTACAACAGTACTTATCAGATCAAAATTTAAATGTATTATCTCCCTTACAACAGTATGAGAAATAACATAGCAGAACAAATAATTAAAAACAAATTGTGAAAACCTAATTGTCTCATAAATTATTGCTTCTAATCGATAATTGCAATGCCCTACATCAAATATGAACACAAATCCCGAAAGTAATATAGACATTTACACAAAAATTTTGGATACAAATTTTCAATATCAACTGTAGTAGATCTTAATGAAGTGGATCCGGTATTCAGAATGTTATATGATTTCTGAAATATTTTTGATAAATATTTAATGTATTTTATAAAAGAAAATTCTGTATAAATTTGCAGATATCTGAATATACAAAAACCAAAAAAAAAAAAAATAATACGGGTAATAAAAATTAAAAATAATAATAATAATAATAAATTAAAAAAAAATAATAGACAAATTAAGCCTAATATGCAGAATTCTGAATATCAAATATATATACTAGTATATATATATATATATATATATATATATATATATATATATATATATATATATATATATATATATATATATATATATGTATGTATGTATATATATATATATATTTATATATATGTTTAGTACCAGTATTTTCTTTATGAAAAAAGAGATGTTTTGGGTGAAAAAAAAACCAAAGCTTTTTATGCAGGCTAGATAAGTGAAATACAAGTTTGTTGTATGAGTTAGTGCATGATAATTGTTTATTTCCTAATTAACAACAGATGTTAATTATGCTATAGTAAGTCATAATTAATTAATAAGTACAAGAGTATATATGTAAAGTCGTAAGATACTAATAAATGTCATAACATAAGTATTACCCAACAGTACATTTACATCGGATAAATAATCAGTGTTACATGCATATCATCACCTTTGTGACCTTATCATTCATTCATACTGAAATAACCCCCCCCCCTTTTCTCTCTCCCAAACAGGTAATTATAAGCTTAACATTCAATCTAATGATACCCCTCCCCCACCCCCTCCCACCCTTTTTTTTTTTACTACACATCTCATATGACATCTTTAGTATTATGAATGAGGAAAAACATCATCAAAGAAAACTGTCTAAGATAAAAAAAGCTAAATTCCTGACTCCTGGTGCACAAGTGAAGGTGACTTCATAATTATTTCCAACCACAGAGATAGAGATAGATAGACAGAGTGTGTAAAAGCTATAAGTGCTGAAGGTGCAACTATAAATATAACACACCTACAAACATTTACATTTCGTATTTCAGTCAACATAATAAAGTCAACAAAGGAACATTTATACAGAGACCACCTGTCTTAAAAGCAAAGCTACTTTACAATTTGCAGATTCAAGGGGGGGGTGCATTGGGTTGCAACCCACTTCCTTTTGAAAACTTTGAGAGAGAGAGAGAGAGAGAGAGAGAGAGAGAGAGAGAGAGAGAAATGTGGCAAAAAAAGGTCCCCAGAAATATTAAGAAATTCAGTTTTTGCTGGGGGCTTTGACCTGGATCCAATAAGAGTCTTTAGCATGCCAAAAGATCCTTTGCCACTGGGGGCTTAAGCCTTTAGTGCTTGCAATATTTCACAATAAAATTCTCAACCCCCCCCCCCCCACCTTTTTTTTTTTAAAAAATATAAAATAAAATTCTGGATCCGCCCCTGCTTTAGATATTCATTTAGTTTGGATTATTTTTTATATAAAGTAATCTTTTCATTCTAGGGTTGTGTGCAGTATTGACAATATATTTTTAATGGATGGTTTTAGATTGTCTATACAATCATATAACAAGAGAAAGTACCGGTACTGTTTATAGAGGTTTCACTGCATACAGCACTTTTTAAAGTTGCATTAGCATTTTTGCAGCTTTTTGTGGTTTTTTCACATATTCACCTGTGGTTACTATATCTTGAAAATGGCTTATTTAGGATTTTTACATGTTCAATTAACTGGTCCTTATTGACAGTTCAACTTTAAGAGCAGAATTTACATAAACTTTCAGGTATGGCACACGAAATAAAATTAATCACTTGTAAATAAACACAAAACATAAGGACACACAATAAAGAAAAATAAAAAAAAAATATATTAATTTTTGATTGATACAATTCTTAATTTTTAAGCAATAAGTACTTTTTTATTAAAATTTTTAGCAAGTTTTAATAAAATATTTTTAAAATTAATTATGAATTAATAAATATTATTTTTTAATTTAAATTTCAACCCTGATGTCAAATTGAAACATCTTCATGTGAATATTTTACAAATTTATGAATGAAATTTTCAAAAAAAGTAACTATAGAAATGCAATATCATATGTAAACTATATATACTTACAGGCATTTTGAATCAAGATTGTTTTGATAAAAAATGTTCAAGTCAATAAGAGTTCTAATATTTGAACCAGGAAATTAAAGGTCACTTTTAACGAGGAAACAACTTCTTGGTACACCTTCCTCGCACAACAACCACTGACTGGATTGACTTCCCCCAAGGTTAGAGATGTATATAATGATATTGTCAGTGTCTCAGGCTACATGTAACTAATAATAAGTTATATCTTAATGAGCACTGTTTTCTTTTCTCTTTGGGATGCAGATTGAGGCCAAAGTAAAAAATTGTTTTGTATTTCATGATTAAATTTTTTTGACTGGATTGACTTCCCCCAAGGTTAATAATTTGTTTTGTTTTTCATGTCTTCCCATGGGTTTAGATTTAATTATTTTTTCAGTATCTCAGGATGCATGCAAAGAAAAAAAAGTTATAACTTAATGAGCACTGTTTTCTATTCTCTTTGGGATGCAGATTGAGGCCAAAGTAAAATTTTGTTTTGTTTTTCATGATTAAATTTGACTTCCCCCCAAGGTTTGGAATAATATTGTCAGTGTCTCAGGATACATGTACCTAATAACAAGTTATCTCTTAATGAGCACTGTTTTCTTTACTCTTTGGGATGCAGATTGAGGCCAAAGCTAAAAATTTGTTTTGTCTATCACGATTAACAATTTTTTTGTTTTGACTGACTTACACAGTTAGATGTTTAATAATATACAGGTATATATCGGTGGTATATAATAATATTGTGGGTGTATCTGGATATAGATATATCTGATAATTATATATTTCTATTTACTGTTTTATGATCTCCTTTCAGGATGCTCATTTAGGCCAAAGAAAAATTTGTTTTGTTTCTTGTGTTCACCATTCCCTCAAAAATGCAATTTTATGGACTGATTTAAAGAAAGAATTTTGAGATTATTTTAATATGCTGAATAAGCTCAAACCTCCCCTGTATATTATAACCACATTTCTTTATTTATTTTTTTAAAAATTTTTTTAAATTTATTATTATTATTATTATTATTTTTTTTTTTGTAAAGCAGTGTTTAATCCAGTGTGTCACCCCAAATATAAAGGCTTTGGTAACGTGAGGCCCATTCAAGAGTGTGTAAGTAGGCTTTGGCTTTGGTGAGCATACCAATCAGGATCAAGTGACCTGCTATCACTATTGTAAGATTGTTTGCCTTAGATTCACGATGGCGATTCACGGACAATTTATAAGAAATGTTTTAATAAATTTTAAAAACCAACATATTTCAGTGCAAGTGTATAGTATCTTTCTAGAAGGGATTTAAATGATAGAATTAATTAAAACTCATATACAAATTCCCAATTTTCTTTATATTTTGACAATTTTTCTCCAGGCAAGTGTCTGTGTCCAAATCAAAGGGAGATTATTTTTAAAGCATCAGGATGATTGTGATGATCCAATTATGACTTAGATTAAATGTTATTGCTCACATCTGTTCAATAGACATAAAAAAATTTTCACAGTGGAATACATTCACACTGTTGAATAGGCCTCTTATAAATGGGTAACCTTGACCCATCTAAAGTGTTGAGACAGTTTGATTTTATCTCCTCTCAATAAGTTTTTTATTTACTTATTTATTTATTTATTTATTTATTATTTATTTTTTACAAAACCAGATTAGTGTTAATCTGTTAAAACAATTAGGTATATAATATGTCACAGTAATTTGTCTTTACATGCCATCAACACTAAATTATGAAATAATTTTGACCTCATTTTCATTAATATGGTCTAGTTTTTACAAGCCCTGTGTTAAAATGAGTCCTACTTCTTGTCCCAGTTTCACAATAATCCACTTATTTTAGTGACACTCAACTCAAATATTCCCATTTTTCTTTCATCAATATTTTTTTTTAAGTTTTATGAGACAATGTTTTGTTTTGTTCAAAAACACTAACAATTAAAATATAACATTAGAATATTTAATTTTAACTGTGTAATGTCTTAAAAACTCACATTGTAATATACCCAAATTTGAGTTGAGTATACACTCAACTGAGTGAATGATTGTGAAACTGGGGCCAGTTTTAAACTGAATGTTGTGTAAAGGAATTTTTTGTTTATTTACAGATTTTTTGAAGGGCTTTCTGTAAACAATTTTACATTTATAAATTTTCATTTTCACCCTAAATAATTATAAGTTTATCTGAGTTTTAACCTGAAAATTCAAAGTTGAATGAAGCAATTGTTGGTATGTAACTAGAAAAATAACTGGTTAGTGAAAAACAAGGGAGATAATTTAAGAGGGAGATAATTTAGAATATAAGAATTTGTGCATTGTTAAGCAGCTGTACATTGTGCAATAAATAAAAGATAATGATAAAAAAAAAAAAAAAGCTACTTCTATATAAAGATGTACATAAAGCTATTGTGCATGACATTAACCTGATTTTTAGATTTCATTTCCTTTCTAGTTTTATGACCTCTGAACCCGGCTTGTATTTTACTTGCTGCATTATGAATGTCTTGGTCATTATCTTTTTTATCGCCTTTCTTTAAATCATTATCGCCTTTCTTTAAATCGTTATCACCCTTGTTCAAATTCTTATCGCCTTTCTCTAATTTTCCCTATGTACCAAAAACATCAAAACCAACTTATGAAAATCCTGTATAATTATGTTTTGAAATTGGTTAAAAAGTGCCATAAATATTTTCATTTCAATTCATATATATAACTGTTGGAGACACTATGTTTGTGTCAGTGAATTGTGCTTTATTTTCAAAGAAAATCCAATAAAATTGAATTCAATGATTTTTTCACTAGTTTGAAAAGAATTATAACAGGGAATTGATATGCGCATCTGCAATTACCATGAAATATTTCTGCATTCAGCAAAAATTTGCAGCTATGTGAATTTACATGTTAAATAACAAATCAAATGGTGGTTTTCTGTAACATAAATAACGTAATGTATCACTAACAATACCACTGTTGATGTAAACATTACCATTTTTTACATGTAAAATCCCCATAGCAGCAAGTTTTCTTTCTACAAAAACATTTTATGGTAGTATCAGATTTTTATTTCTAACTAACTATGTACGAAGCTTTTGTGCGTGACATTAACCTGCTTCTCAGATTTCATTTCCTTTCTAGTTTGTGACCTCTGAACCCGGCTTGTATTTTAGTTGCTGCATTATGAATGTCTTGGTCATTTTCTTTTTTATCGCCTTTCTTTAAATTATCACCTTTGTTCAATTTGTTATCGCCTTTCTCTAATTTTCCCTATATACCAAAAACATCAAAACCAGCTTATGAAAAATCCTGTATGATTGGGTTTTGAAATCAGTTAAAAAATGCCTTATTTCTTTTGATATTTATTACTGTTGGAGTCACTATTTTAGTGACAGTGAATTATGCTTGAATTTTCAAAGAAAATCCAATAAAATTGAATTAAGTTCAGTATTTTTCACTCATTTGATTGAGTGATATGTGCATCCGCACACAGTAAAAAGTTGTTGCTATATGCATATTACATGTTGAAAAACCACACAAATGGCTTTTTCTTTACGCATACAATGTTATGCATTCTCAAGAATTTCACTGCCAATGTAAATGTCACCATTTTCAATATATAAATGCTCATAAAAGTTTCTTTCTACATTAATATTTTATGGTAATCACCAATGTGCATAGTGAATTTTAGTGGCAAATAGACTCAAATAAGAAAAATTATAACTTAATTCAAATTCACTGGAATTCTAAGAAATTTTGCATAATTCTTTGTCACAAACACAGTGACTCCAACAGTAACTTTAATCATCCATTTTATTTGGAGTAATTTGTTCTTATTTTGCAAGAAACAAAAATCAGAAACAAATATTAGTTTTAACAATACAAAAATAAAAAACAACTACACAAAGAGCAAACAAAACATTTTTCACTCAAGCAAATGGTGCATCACCATGACAACACAATCATCTAAAGTGACATCTGATGTTTATTAATGTTGATATTAAAATTAACCAATGGAATTCAACTCTGCAACATGTGATACCCACAACATTTGTGTAAACTACAGTAACCATGGTAACTATAATGACAATCTCTTCATAAAGAAACCTGTCTGTCAAACACTTGGGCCTAGGGCCACATGTAGAAGATAATCTCCGTCAATTTTGTTCAAACTCTTGGCATTTAGAAATGAAAGTCACAGGGTCCTTTGGATGAGACCTTAAAAACCGATGTCCAGTGCTATGGCAGTTATGGCACACTAAAGAACCTTTCCTGCACATTGCCCTGAGTGCACTGCAAAGGTAAAACTTTCTGATTTCTGCCACTTCACTTATAGCTGGTGTTGTCTAGATATAAGTGAAATATTTTTGACTGGGATGTTAAACCCCTTTAAATCTATCTATCATATGAACAGGTTGTCTATAAAATCATATTTCTAAGTGAGGGCCTCAGTGGCCAAGTGGTCTAAAGTGGTCTAAATGACACTTTTATGGATCACATCACCTAGGTTTGAAGGTTTGAATCCCACTTGAGCAGATCCTAGTGTGAGAAAGTTTGTTAGTTTGCTTGCTTAAGTTTTTCTTCAGTTTCCTCCACCATCCCAGAACTGACCATCTTGATATAAATGAAAATATCTCGACATGGGCATAAACAGTCAGTCCACTCCACATTTCTAAGGTTTTGTCAGTGTATATGTACATGTACATGTATATACATATAGGTATATATAATTGTATTACATGGTATATATATATATTAAAAGAATCAGGTAATTGGAGTTTTTCCATTCAGTGTTGTGTTATCTTGTGAAAATCAAGACAAAGAATGTTTCCACAAAGAGTAGAATCATAAATCCACACAAATATTAAGTGATGTTTCCACAAGCAGTGGGAATATAGATGTAGATCCACACAAATATTAGTGAGTATCTTGTTGCAGACAGATGAATCCACATTCAATATAACAAAAAACAGTCACTTGATTAGGAAAAATACTAGCCACAACTTATTCTGTGTAGGGCTCACAAACAAATTCTGAGTATATTATTACACTTGTTAATGATAGAAGTTGACCGATAATACATGTTTGATTTCAACAGGTCCATAATTATATATATACTAACCTGTACTGATTCAGTGTGGGAAAAAAATCTCTCTCTCTCTCTCTCTCTCTCTCTCTCTCTCTCTCTCATCTACCAATCAGCGTCTGCCTATTTACTCCATCTGCAACTATTTCCCATCATTCTCTCTCTCTCTCTCTCTCTCTCTCT
Organism: Tegillarca granosa; assembly: GCA_029721355.1. Classification (NCBI taxonomy): domain Eukaryota; kingdom Metazoa; phylum Mollusca; class Bivalvia; order Arcoida; family Arcidae; genus Tegillarca; species Tegillarca granosa. The sequence continues at coordinate 17,186,131 of CM056606.1, read as the reverse complement.
CTCTCTCTCTCTCTCTCTCTCTCTCAATTAAGAGTTTTGAATCTGACACAAGTTGCTTTATTGTTAAAAACACTTCTTTACACTTACTTTTTTCTTTCTGTCACCGAAGAAAGCCATATCTAGTACTTGTGTAATATCATAGAAAATTTCGTCAATATCTCTGTCACCATTGAACTGTAACACCAAAAAGTTGCATTATAATTAAAAATGAATAAACAGCAACAGTTAATTTTTTTAGATCATAAAGAGATTAAATCATATCATTGTATGAACCGTTGATTACACGTAACTGTGATTGTAGGATATCATTAGATTTTTCTGACACTAAAAGTATTTTCAAACATATAAAAAATAATTTTAACTAAGTGAAATATGCTAGTTTACTAATGGGGAAAAATAATCAAAACTTGATCATTCACCCAACAAATTTACTTAATCTAATCAAAGCAAACCACTAAGTTTTTTACACTGCCCTACCCCACCACCAACTAACTAATCAATAACCCAGCCAGAATTCACCAACCCATGTATCCATCCACCCTTCCATCAATCTCTGTTCGGTATTTTATCAAGAGAAATTATTTTAGTAATGCCTTTTCACATCGAAAAGAAATTAAAATAGAGTTATCTCCCATTGATAATAAATGTTTTTTTTTTCAACAATTGAAATACAATGAAAGCCTTTTTTCTGGTTGTCTGACAAAAAAATATTAGGACTTAATTTCTAATACACATACCACAGTAAGTTTTCCCTGATCGTCATAATGTTTCAGGACAGGTAATGTGTTATTTTTGTAATAGCTAATTCTGTTAGCAATAGCGTTCAAATTGTCGTCTATTCTCTTGGTATCCTTACTGCGTGCAACAAGTCGTTTCTGCATGTAATACTCCTCACAGTCCAATAACATTACAAAATTCAATCCACCAATCTGTAAAAGAAAACATCTGCATTAGTAATTGTGATTCATTCATCCATTTATCCATCCATCCATCAATCCATTCATTCATTCATTCATTCATGCATGCATACATGCATTCATCGATTTATCCATCCATCCATCTATCAAATTATACATCTATCCCTTCATTTTTTCATTAGTTTGTTTGTTTACTCATTCATTTATCCAACTATTCATATATTTATCCATCCATCCATTTATCCACCCACACATTCATTCATTTGTTTATTAATCAATGAATCTATTCATCCATCTATACATGCATGCATTTATTCATCCATTCATTTATTTACTTACACATTTATTAAATTCTTCCACTTGTTGTGCATTTCTAGGATAGCCTTCTATAATAAATGCTGTGGCATCTTTGTGTTTGTTTAAGTTTTCAACTATAAGTTCAACAGTAACATCCTGTAAAACAAAATTTACATAAAATAAAATTTACATGAAATAACAATTTACATAAAATGAAATTTACATGAAATAAAATTTACATTAAATAAAATTTACGTAAAACAAAACCATAATGCATTATAGTACCATCAAACATTCCTCAAACAGTAACAAAAGCACAAAGGTTAAAAAAATTCTCATAAACTTGACCCCAATAAATATGTGTCTGCAATGAAAACAACTTCAAAAATAGTTAAAATAGTAGCGAAAGCACAAATGTCAAAAACTAGGTCATGACCTTGGACTTGACTTCATTCCAGAAAATATTCAAACTGAAAACCATATGTGATATTCGTTTCAAATGGTGAATATATAGCTATTTAAAGTGACATTGAATTGTCACCCTTTTTTCAATTATTTACATATTATAACAGTCTTTTGTCTTTTCAAGTTGAAGGGGTCATTTTTAATCCTCTGATAATCTACATGTTTTACAAACCTCAGGGGCCATTTCTCCTTTTTCTACAAGGGATCCGATAGCACCCCACTTGTCTTCAGCGGATCCTTTGTCCAACACTGAGGAGCGTAATAAATCCCCAATAGATAGATGGACCATACCCTTGTATCTCTCTACAATCTTCTTTCCTTGTACGCCCTTACCACTACCTGGACCACCTATAAATTATCAAATAATTCATTTATATAACATCTAAATATTCAATTTTGAAAATTGAAAAAATTATCCATAAATGCATAAAATAGCAATCTTTAAAACATATTTTGATGTCACCTGAAATCATCCAATTATTGCATGACGACTTTGTGATGTCAAAGACTAGTGGTGTAAATCACAAACAGGATTAAGATCAAAAACCAATTTCACAAAATATGTATTTTAGTTGCGTGATCTATTATCATCCAAATGTTGTATATAATTTTCAAAAAAATTAAAAACCTATTAATTTTCTATTTTAACAATCTGGACTTTTGATTAAAGGCTATACAGACACATATACTGAATGGACTTGAAATACATGTATACAAAATTTTTACTCCATTTGGAGTAATTTCTAATATGAACACAAAAATATTCCATCAACCTTCAAGCCTGGTTGTTCAAAGTTCATTAGTTAAACCAAATAGTTATTGGCATAACTAAAATTTTATACATTTATTAAGAACATACCAGCTAGATTGTTAAAATAGGAAACAGTTGTTTGTTTTACTATGATGTCTTGGATAAAATAAGAATGACAAAAATTTTAACCAAGCATAAATATTCCACCTACAGTAGTTTCTAACAACAAGAATTCTTCTTTATTTCTTATTCCTTCTTTTTCTTATTATATATTAAGTATTTTGCCATGTTTTTGTAATTCCCTGACCAGGTATGATGTAGGAATGATGTAATAAAGAACTTAAAGAAGAAGAAGAAGAAGACTTGAAGAAGTAGAAAGGAAAAGAAGAAGAAAAAGATTTGAAGATAAAAAAGAAAAAGAAAAGAAGAAGAATAAAAAGAAAAGAAGAGGAAGAAGCATAAAGAAGAAGCAAGAAGAAGAAGTAGGAAAGAGAAGAATAAGAAGAAGAAGAAGAAGTAGGAAGGAGAAGAATAAGAAGAAGAAGAAGTAGGAAGGAGAAGAAGAAGTAGAAAGGAGAAGAATAAGAAGAAGATTGTTTTCAGAGGCTTAGAGATTACACATTATTGCCTATGAACTTTCAAAAAAGGAAGAAAGAAAAATATTGCTATGTCATACCTGCCAAGAACAATATAGGACACTGAGGAAGATTAGGTTTTCTTCCTTCATCTTTGTTGACTATTTCTGGTGGTTGTGGCACCCCAACTACCATGTTAGATAAATCAATTTTCTTTGTTGGTGTACTATCTGAAGGTGTCTTTTTTTCTGACGTATCTGGTGATTTTGGTTCTGGTTTCAATGATGGGTGCACGGCTGTAGGCACTAAAAAAAATATAACATCACTGTACTGTAATATTTCTTGTCATTTTGAATCACACAGCAAACCTCACCACTCTGGTTCAAATCCCATTTGGAACAGTCCCTAGTGTAAGAAAGTTTGTCAGTTCCCTGCTGTGAGTTGGTGGTTTTCTCCAGGTATTCATGTTTCTTTCACTATTCTAGAACTGACTGCCATAATATACCAGTAAGTAAGAGAATCTTACAACTCGGGCAAAATAAAAAAACAAAACAAAAAAAAAAAAAAAAAACAACAAAAAACAAAAAACAAAAAAAAAAAACAAAAACAAGAGGCCCATGGGCCTTAACGCTCACCTGAAGATATGTCCAATATTGTTTGCAAAGTGCAGTAGACAATATATCACGTACAGAAACTTTAAAAGTTTTCTCAAGTTAAGAACTCCCACAAAACTTAATCAGAAATATATCCAATCATATTTCATTCATAAGTAGCTTATATAATATGCATGAAGTAACTGTAGTGCAATGAATCATTTCCAAATCATTAATCAATTTCAGTATACTAATGCAGCTATGTCCTTGACCTTTCAACATATATGACCTTGAACCATATATGATTGTCATGTCAATACCTATAATATTCTAATATACATGCCTATGTATGAAATTAATAGCTTTCAAGATAATTAATAATCTTAGTATTCCTATGTTGATATGAACTTGACCTTTGAACATATAACCTTGAACCATATATCAAAAATGATCGTTGTCGTAATACCTACAATATTCTAATATACATGCCTATACAAAAAGTTATTAGTTTTCAAGATAATTAGCAATTTCAGTCTTCTTTTGCAGCTGTGACCTTGACCTTTCAACATATGATCTTAAACCATATATCAAAATGATCCTTGTCACAATACCTACAATATTCTAATATGCATGCCTATACAAAAAGTTATTAGTTATTAAGATAATTAGCAATTTCAGTCTTCTTTTGCAGCTGTGACCTTGACCTTTCAACATATGATCTTGTACCATATATCATAATGATCCTTGTCACAATACCTACAATATTCTAATATACATGCCTATACAAAAAGTTTATGGTTTTCAAGATAATTAGCAATTTAATTCTTTTTTGCAGCTGTGACCTTGACCTTTCTACATATGACCTTGAACCATATATCAAAATGATCGTAATGTCAATACCTACAATATTCTAATATGCATGCCTATACAAAAAGTTTATGGTTTTCAAGATAATTAGCAATTTAATTCTTTTTTTGTAGCTGTGACCTTGACCTTTCAACATATGACCTTGAATCATATATCAAAATGATCGTCATGTCAATACCTACAATATTCTAATATGCATGCCTATACAAAAAGTTTATGGTTTTCAAGATAATTAGCAATTTAATTCTTTTTTTGCAGCTGTGACCTTGACCTTTCAACATATGACCTTGAACCATATATCAAAATGATCACCATGTCAATACCTATAATATTCTAATATACATGCCTTTATAAAATGTTATTAGTTTTCAAGATAATTAGCAATTTCAGTCTTCTTTTGCAGCTGTGACCTTGACCTTTCAACATATGACCTTAAACCATATATTAATGATTGTTGTTGCAATACCTACAATATTCTAATTTGCATGCCTATACAAAAAATTAATAGTTTTCGAGATAATTAGCAATCTAAGTCTTCTTTTGCAGCTTTGACCTTGACCTTTAAACATATGACCTTGAACCATATATCAAAATGATCGTCATGTCAATACCTACAATATTCTAATATACATGCCTATACAAAAAGTTTATGGTTTTCAAGATAATTAGCAATTTCAGTCTTCTTTTGCAGCTGTGACCTTGACCTTTCAATATATGACCTTGAACCATATATCAAAATGAACATTGTCCCAATACCTACAATATTCTAATATGCATGCCTATACAAAAAATTAATAGTTTTCAAGATAATTAGCAATTTAAGTCTTCTTTTGCAGCTGTGACCTTGACCTTTAATCATATGACCTTGAACCATATATCAAAATGATCGTCATGTCAATACCTACAATATTCTAATATACATGCCTATACAAAAAGTTTATGGTTTTCAAGATAATTAGCAATTTAATTCTTTTTTTTGCAGCTGTGACCTTGACCTTTCAACATATGACCTTGAACCATATATCAAAATGATTGTCATGTCAATACCTACAATATTCTAATATGCATGCCTATACAAAAAGTTAATGGTTTTCAAGATAATTAGCAATTTAATTCTTTTTTTGCAGCTGTGACCTTGACCTTTCAATATATGACCTTGAACCATATATCAAAATGATCACCATGTCAATACCTATAATATTCTAATATACATGCCTATACAAAATGTTATTAGTTTTCAAGATAATTAGCAATTTCAGTCTTCTTTTGCAGCTGTGACCTTGACCTTTCAACATATGACCTTGAACAATGTATCAAAATGATCGTTGTCGCAATAACTACAATATTTTAATATACATGCCTATACAAAAAGTTAATAGTTTTCAATATAATTAGCAATTTAATTCTTTTTTTGCAGCTGTGACCTTGACCTGTCAACATATAACCTTTCAAGTGATTTTCCCATTGCTTTCTATGTGAATTTATTTATATTCTATTTAAGAATTACCATAAATGTATTCCTGCCATAATTTTAATTAATTTTCCCTTGTAAGATGCAGAATTATGTCTCATTTTATAACATTTTGTTTGATTTGACTTTTTTTTTTTTAATTGTAAAAATCATTAGTGGAACAAATTTCAAAATTTAAAGGCACAATATATTTCAACTAAAACATAAAACTGAAGAAAATGGACTGCAGAAATTTTAGCACTCCTTTAGAATAAGACGATTTTATTTTGACAATCCAAGAATCAAAACGTTAGAATCTCAGCCCGATTTCAGACACTGCTACAATCCACTTTTAAAATAGGATACAACTGGATATAATCAATATAATTTCAATGTCTAGCAATGTAAATCACATATCTGCTCTTTTGAAGTGAAATGTTTTTGTAAGTTTTTAAAATAAGTCAACTTCATATAACTTTCACTCTGAGGTTCATATCTAAGGTTTTTTTTCAGAAATATTCTTTAATAGTGCCCAATCGTCCTTCCATTTCAGAAACAAAGTCTTTGTAGTCTTCAAGATCTTTATATCATATGATAACGTAAATATTTGTATTATCAACCTCCATGCAATGTTGATATAAATACAATTCTGTCATTTTTTTTGCAATTAATATTCAAGTTCTCCCAAAATAAAATATATAAATAGCCTCATATGTTGTTCCTAAACAATAACCTGAGAAAGGAAATCTAACAGCACAGACTGTTCAATATATCATCCATAGTCAACATTATCATGTCACCTGTAGGCTACTTGTCAAAACAAAACAGTAATATTTGAGAACTTACCATAGTCTTTCTTCCAGGCTCCAGATATCAGATTTACAAACAATTTTTCTACATCTTTACACACTTCTTTTACATCACGCTCTGCATCAACCTAAAATTTTATGATAATAACAATATTAATAATTAATAATGATATAACAGAATCATAATCAACATCACCAAAAAATCATCATCATCGTCATCATCATCATCATCATCAAAACAGAAATGAAAATAAATGCATGTACATGTACAATGTAATACTAATAATAACAATAATAATAATAATGTAGCAAAGTCTCTCTTACAGGTACCTTTAGCATGTCAGCCCAGTGGTCTACTGATGAAGCCAAAAAGACGGATGGAGTTCAAGCTGAAGTTCCAAAAACAATGCTTATCATGCCAGCCAGATAATGCTCAATTATCCTATAGGTACCAAATTTAATGAAGGAATGTTCTCAGTCATGAGTGCGTTTGAAACCTGGTACCTCTGGTCAGCCAGCCAACAGTTGATCTATGATCACACAAAAATGGGAATCAGCCCTGACATACAGATCACAGCACCTTTCACCTGGTGACCGAGGTAAGAATTAGACTTGGCAGATTATAGTTTATGAAAGTTAATCAATTTGCTTGATGAAGGTTAGTAGTTTTCTTTTCGAATTCTGGTTCCTTTCATTTGTTTTTACCGACAGCCTCAATATAATGAGAGAATCTTGACTTTAGTGAACAAAATCTTTACTCCACTCCAGCTCTTTTTTTCTTAAAAGGAAAATGTCTTTTTAAGTAAGCATAGAATGGAGACACAACATAAATATATATATATATATATATATATATATATATATATATATATATATATCTGAATAACTTACAATATGGACCATTCCTAAGTCATCATAATGTTTACATGTTGGCAGTGTGTTTTGTTTGAAGGCAGCTATTCTTCTTGATATGGCTCTAAGGTTGTCTTCCATATTGTCAGTTTCAAACCCTCTCTTCAGTAAACGTTCTGTGCAGGTATGTTCCTCTGCATCAAGCATAACAACCATATCTAAACGTCCAATCTGAAAACAGAACAATCTACATCAGACACTGGACAATAAATTTTTAATGTGTTTCTTTAAAATTCGAGTTGCAAACAAGAGTAAAATGCCCCCTAGCAGGAATACAAACCATCATGTGCCTAGGAATGGAATGATACAGGTTTTTGACATATTCAAGAGTGAAGTTTACCCAAATGTCAGTGATTGAATCAAACAGCTTATCCCCTAAAACTATGTTTGGCTGTATAAAATTTTTTTAAAAATTCAGAAAAGACTAACAAGCCACTTTACACTTACGTCTTTATCATATTTCTCTTCTTGGTTACATTTACCACCTTATCATATTCCTCTACTTAGTTACACTTACCATTTAATCATATTCTTCTCCTTGGTTACACTTAACTCTTTATCATAATCCTCTACTTGGTTACACTTACCACTTTATCATATACCTCTACTTGGTTGCACTTACCACTATATCATATACCTCTACTTGGTTACACTTACCACTATATCATATACCTCTACTTGGTTACACTTACCACTCTATCATATTCTTCTACTTTGTTACACTAACCACTCTATCATATTCTTCTACTTGGTTACACTTACCACTTTATCATAATCCTCTACTTGGTTACACTTACCACTTTATCATATACCTCTACTTGGTTACACTTACCACTTTATCATATACCTCTACTTGGTTACACTTACCACTTTATCATATACCTCTACTTGGTTACACATACCAATTTATCATATTCATCTAATTTGTTACACTTACCACTTTATCATATTCCTCTACTTGGTTACACTTACCACTTTACCATATTCCTCTACTGGTTAACTTACCACTTTATAATATTTCTCTATTTGGTTACATTTACCACATTATCATATACCTCTACTTGGTTACACTTACCACTTTATCATATTCCTCTACTGGTTAACTTACCACTTTATAATATTTCTCTATTTGGTTACACTTACCACATTATTATATTCCTCTACTGGTTAACTTACCACTTTATAATATTCTTCTACTTGGTTACACTTACCACTTTATCATATTTCTCTACTGGTTAACTTACCACTTTATAATATTCTTCTACTTGGTTACACTTACCACTATATCATATACCTCTACTTGGTTACACTTACCACTCTATCATATTCTTCTACTTTGTTACACTAACCACTCTATCATATTCTTCTATTTGGTTACACTTACCACTTTATCATATGTCTCTACTTGGTTACACTTACCACTTGATCATATTCCTCTACTTGGTTACACTTACAACTTTATCATATTTCTCTACTTGGTAACACTTACCACTATATCATATACCTCTACTTGGTTACACTTACCACTTTATCATATTCCTCTACTTGGTTACACTTACCACTTTATAATATTCTTCTACTTGGTTACACTTACCACTTTATCATATTCCTCTACTTGGTTACACTTACCACTTTATCATATACCTCTACTTGGTTACACTTACCAATTTGTCATATTTATCTACTTGGTTATACTTACCACTTTATCATATTCCTCTACTTGGTTATACTTACCACTTTATTATATTCCTCTACTTGGTTACACTTACCACTATATCATATACCTCTACTTGGTTATACTTACCACTTTATAATATTCTTCTACTTGGTTACACTTACTTTTTTATCATATTTCTCTACTTGGTTACACTTACCACTCTATCATATTCCTCTACTTGGTTACACTTACCACTATATCATATACCTCTACTTGGTTACACTTACCACTATATCATATACCTCTACTTGGTTATACTTACCACTATATCATATACTTCTACTTTTTTACACTTACCACTATATCATATACCTCTACTTGGTTACACTTACCACTTTATCATATTCCTCTACTTGGTTACACTTACCTCTTTATCATATACCTCTACTTGGTTACACTTACCACTTTATCATATTCCTCTACTTGGTTACCGTCTCTTGGGTAACCTTCTATAATGAAACCTTTAGCATTTTTATGTGCAGCCAAGTTAGAGACAATCAAATCAGCTGTAACTTCCTGAAAAAATAAAGTAATTAACATGATATTAAGGTCATTAGGTACAGTTTAGCATTTTTATTTAAAAAACTGGTAAAAAAAAATTGAGTATGAATTATAAACTTCTATTGTGACTTTGGTTGGATAAAATTTATTTTGTATTATATACCTAAAAGCATATTAGTGGTTGAAAATTGCAGAACTCTTTTATAATTAAGAAAGAAGTTAAAAAAGTTTAAATGTACCAACTGGCCTTAAAAGACACACTAAAACAAGAGCTCTTCAAACTTTTATGAGACTGGGATACTAGGTCCATATAATAAGGACAGAACATGTATAGGAAATTTTTGGACAATATCAAATTATTATAAATTGAGATCCATAATAGGTGTTTTATACAGTTTATTGATACACATAATGTTACATGTATTTCATGTCAGATCAAGACATTTTTATTTTACATTGTTAATTGTATTATTCTTAAGAATGCCTAAATCAAAATTTTAATTTAAAAACAAAACATTCTCAATTTTAAAAGATCACACTTTTTCCCATTAAAAATGGTTTCAATTTTGTTAAAATGGTCATACTAAGACCTAGGCGAAATGATATCTATCTAATTAACAGATAGACCTACTAATGAAATGGGTCCAAAATTGTCCCAAAAATAATCATACTTTGAGTTTTGAACACATTAATATGCATGACTAACAAACAATTAGACTTCCTGAAAAGTGTCCTACTGTATTTTGCTATATCAAATATCTCCACAGGTCAACACATCCATTTTGAGTCATATCAGTGAATGGATGAGACTAAACTTACCTCTGGAGCCATTTCTCCTTTAGACATAAGACTATTGACCATAGTCCACATCTGGTCAGATGTTCCTTTTTCAGATATCTTCTTCCTAAGTAAGTCACCCATGCACAAATGAACCCAGCCGGGATTCTTTTCTACAACATTCTTTATCTGTGTTAGTTTGCCACTTCCTGGTCCACCTGTAGAATTTAAATGGTATTTCATGGTTAAAATAAATAGACTAAGGCCACAATTAAAAATATCTTTGTTTCCCCTTACCCTACCCTTACTTCTGATATTGGGTAGGTAGGTAGGCTTTTTTTTCCCCCTCATAGTTTTCTTTTGCTGGTTAGGAAATATTCTTCACATGTCACCATGTGTGGTTACTAGTAAATCTTCATCACTACAGCATTTGAATTATAACTGTATAATTGTCTTGACAGTATAAGCGTCTAAGATGGTTGGCGACTAAATCGTGAAAAGGAAAGAGAAACGAACTGGAATCTATTAGCACAGAATCGCGAAAAAAAAAAAATCACACAGCATTTTTCATTAAAATGTTTTCAGTCAGTGGGATTTTTTACTGTTGGTTGCGCAAGGGGAACAAACGATATTTTTATTTTGGCCTAAATATAATTTTTATTTTATATTTTTTAATAATCTTTTACTGTCTCAGCAGAAACAAATACCTATTCCAAAAAAAAGTTAAAAAAAAAGTTCTGCAACCTTGACCTTGATTTAACTATGAACCATGAAGATCATTTGTGTCAAAGTTTATGAAACTATGTAGGGCAGTAACAAATTGCGGTCAGCACTATATTTTTTCAAACATACCACTTCTGTGACCTTGACCTTCAAGATATGACCTTAAAGTTGGACAAAAAAGTTATTTTTTATCAAATAAAATGATTTTTCTTCTTTAAAAAGTGATGATTCAGACCAAATTTTCAAAAATCTTGACCTTCAAAAAACTGACCTTGCTTTAGATCAAAACATACCAATGAACCATGAGTATCATGTTTATCAAGTTTTATAATAATCCCCCAAGACAGGAAGGTGCTATGTATTCCTAACTAAGACACAAATTTACATGGATAGATTGATGGGCAAATGGATATACAAATATTTAAATTTCTTTTATACTTTTCAAACACAAGGCTGTTTAGGGAGAGCTAGGGCTGTAAATAAATGGTAAAAATTGCACAGGCAACTGGAAACACATTTCGTGTCCCCAAATTATTTTATACAGGGCCACAATACCCTTCAACTGATATTGCACTGAACTAACCATTTTTTTCCTTGATGTGACTGATATTAGAGTTGTTTTTAGGTCTTAAATTTAAGTGTTAAAATACAGAAGGATTTTTTGCTACTGTTTGTAAGTTGACCTTGACAATGTCTGCTATTTAGTGTGAAACATAATTTAATGCCTTTCTGATAAGGAAATTTATTTTCTTTAAAATGTGCAGATCACAGCTTGTGTAAACAAATCTAAGTATTTTCCCAATACAAGGGCAATAAACACAATTGTATATTATACAAATCTTTATATTTCACTAAAAATCAGGGCAATAAAAATGTGTATATTATACTGTAAAATCACAAATATTCGCGGGGGGGATTAAATTTCTTTATTTTCGTGGGTTACTGAAAACCATGAAATTAAATGTCATTAAATTTTAATTTCCATTGCCCTCAATGGGATTTATTTTCACAAAACTGAATTCCACGAAAATTTCTACCAACAGAATTTTTTAAAAATGCAAATCCACGAAATTTTAACCCAACGAATATTAATGATTCTACAGTAGTATTAAATGTACTCAGACCACTGTTTGTGAAGTGTTTCTACTTTCTCTTTTCACTGTATTTTTAACAACAGATTTTCATGAAAAAATCCATTAAATCTAAATAAATTCATTTTTTAATATATTGCTCATTTACTTGAATCTAGTCAGCTAAATTGCTGTGCAAATTTTTATTACACATTCAGTAAAAAAGAAAATGTTGCCATAATGCAGAGTTTATATGTTAAATATGGTGATGTTTACACTTTGTTGTTGTATTGTATCACATGTAAAACAGGATCCACTGTTTGTCTGTTTTTTTTCAACATATAAAATCTAACTCGAGCTATGTTTCAATTCTTCGTAGCCAAAATCACCTTTGGCTACTAATTTCTGAGAAATTCTATCAAAAGTACCCGTAACCTTTTTTAGCAAATTTGTGGAAAAATACTTTAAAAAGGACTATATTTTCACAAATTTTGAAATTTGACTATAAGTAATTTTAAATTTGTGGAAACTTGGGTAGAGGGAGCACTTTACTCTGTGCAGAACATTTTATGGTAGCTGCATGTGAATGTGCATTCTAAATTTTAATTAACCCATACTACTAGACTAAAGTAAGGGAACAATATCCAACTGTATTAACATTCATTAGTTTTTTTATTGAAATTTTTAAAAACCAGATCCACTAACAGTCAATGGTTCGTGTAACAGACAGAGAAATCAAGATTTTTAGGGCTTTTGATTCCAGCCACAGCTGAGCCAAGGGGTACCTGTCTAGTTTAAATTCACACTACTTCCTTCTGCAATGGACTAGCTGGTATTCTATCCAAGGAATAGTTTGATGCATACAGTCCCTTCATGCAATCAAAAAATCAACAAGAGTTAATTTGATAATCATTTCATGCTCAGAAAAGACAAGACAAAAGTTGTGTAATAATGCTGATGAGGCTTTAAACAAAAATCCATCCACTTACTTACTTAGACCAGAGGGTCCTTCAGATGAGACCTAAAAAAATGATGCCCCATGTCACGGCAGGCATGGCACATTAAAGAACCCTCCCTGCACATTGCCCTAAGCCAACTGCAAAGGTCACAATTTCTGCCACTTAACCTAAAGCTAATGTCTTCTAGGCATAAGTTAAATATTCTTGACTGGGACGTAAAACCCCATTAAATCAACCATTCAATCACTTAGACTAAACAATCTCTGAAAGGTCACTTACCCATAAAGAATACAACTGGTACACTTGGAGCTTTTGTTTTAGCAGCGGGAGCAGGGGCAGAACTTGCAGCCTTATCTGGTGAACTCTGACTGATCGGTGGTAAGGGTGATCCTTTTTTCTCTTCAATAGACTTAGGTTCTTCTACAATGAAATAAATCAAATTAAAATATTAATTTCAATTAATCTTGGTACAGTTTAACAACATGAAAATTTTCTAGAGAACTGTATGATACTGGGGTAAACTATTTAGTTATGCTAATTTTACAAAAAACTGTAAAGGGTAATTTATCTCCCTTTTTGATTTTTTAGTCAATTGGTATTAAATCTAAATGTTTTATTTATCTGTTATTTTGTTAAACTCTAGACATTAAAATAAGTAGAAGTCAATTTGTATTTTTTTAAAACCTTCTTTTTATATAGCACACAGTGGTTTTCTCCAGGCACTTTGGTTTCCTACGCCATCACAGAAATAGCTGCCTCGGAATAAGTGAAAGAGTCTTAACTGGGGCATAAAACACCATTACTCTACTTAATTCTATCACATAGCAGACATTCCTTAATTTAAATCCCTTCACAAACCCAAGCATGGGTCTGAATTCTTAAAATGGGACATTCTAAAGTTACAAATGAAATAATATGATGAAGGAGAAAAAAGTTTATAAAAAATAAACTTTGCAGAAACCATTTTCATCAACAGATATTAGAAATGTTGATCATTCAATCATGATGAAGTCTAAAATACAATTTGTATTGTCAAAATTTGAGCCTTTAAATGATAAATCTGAAAATTTTTAGGCCTAAATTTGCGGACAATATTAGTCTTAACTTTTAAATCATGTGTGAGAAATGTAAATTTCTTTGCCAATTGAAGACTTTGGGTTTCAGTTTAGACAGGGTTTTTTTTTTATTACATTCCATGAAAATTTAAACATATAAAATCAAGGTGCACTTTTGTTTGTAATGGAATTTTACATTCTTTTATATATTTTTTTCTCTATTTGATCTACATAAAATGTACCGTAAATAGAATTGCTTTGTTTACATTGAGTAATAAATAAATCTAATAAATAAAACATGTGCATGTACAGAATATGACTTAAATGACCCTCACTAAATAAAAATCTATTGATCGGATCAGATTAATGGTCACTGGGTCACTCATTAATCACCATTCTCATTCATTTTATACTTTACACAAATATTTACAGTGTTTGACACACATTATTATTTACTTGCACTTTGAAGACAAAAGCAATCAATTTCATTGTTTTTAAATGTGACTTCTATTTCAATTTTATCGTCAATTTCATGTATCTTCATTAATGTCTGATTGATTTATATCGACATGTCAATTTCTGAGTATCAGTTTATAGCAGAGACATTAGCATGTCAATTTCCTTGGAAATTAACATCTTAGGAAAAACCAAGTTAATATGTAGTTTTCGTTTTCTTTGAAGTGCATATAACAATGTTGAGATCCAGGGCTAAAGTGTTAGTGATGAAGTCACATAACATATGCACAATGAGGATTGTAAAGCAGTATTGGTGTTTTACACTACAATCAAAACTTTCATTTTGAGGCAGTTGGTTCTGGTATAGTGAAGAAAACTGGAGTGCTTGGAGAAAACCACCAACCAATAAAAAACGAACCTACAAATGTTTTCACAATACCTTCTGCCTGAGTGGAATTAGAACCTAGGAAGTGAGAGGCACTTTGCACACTTAAGACCATTCGGCCACCAAGGCCCCTACTAGCATATTAAAAAAATGAACTCAGTAATGGGGTTTTACACACCAGTAAAAAAATCGAGCAACTCAGGTGTTTGATGCTGGAAGACGCTTGACTATTCAGAGAAAACTAACATCCTCTGCAAGTGAACTGACAAACTTTTTTACATTGCTTAATTTGATCTACCAAAGTAACAGGTGCTGCCATTCATAAACAAGCATTTTAAATCATTCTGCCACCTAGTTCCTTACACAAGGAGGAAATGGAGTTTGAATGCAACTTGGGAGGTTGGAGGTTTTAATCCCAGCCGGGTCTGACCAAAACTTTTCAGAAATGAAAGTCAATTGGTTCTTCGAAATGAGACCTTAAAAACCAGTACCCTGTGCCATGGCAGGCCTGGCATGTTAAAGAACACACACACAATTTTTTTAAAAAAATTAATCAGAACTATTCGGAAGATAATCAAAATAGCAGTAAAGCTACACCAAGGATTCAACTCTCATGTTTTTGAAGTTTAAGTAGCTCCAACATTTTTTTTCTAAATTAGCCTGCAAGTTTATTCAAGTTTTTAATTACCAGTAGCCTTAATAATAAAATTTTTAACTTATCCTGCAATTTATAAGCAGAGTAGAGTTAACATGTTTTACACCCCAGTTACTTATTATAGCAAGGTGGTCAGTTACTATGATGTTTCCCAGAAAAAAAAACACTGAAATTTTTAAGTGAACTGATATTTACAAGTTTGAAAAAAAAACTATTAGATGTTTACAAGATTTTATCTGGCTTAGTAATATTAGCTAAAAAATCTGCATGAAATCAGACAATGTCTTGAAATTAATTGATGGCACTTTTAATCCTAATCCTCTTTTCTGTCTTTATAAGCTTGAAACAAATTTGAAAACTTAGATAGTACAAGTTATGGCCTTAATCCCAGGAATCAATATCTAGCAAGTTTATGACGACGATCAGTGATGATCAATTAGGAATATGTATAACCTTAAAAGTATAGGTAATTACATGCAGGTAACTTAATGAGCTTTTTACCTGACTTTATCAAACAGGTAATCGCTGTAATAACAATTTACAGTTATCAGATAATTATTGATTGATTTATCAGGTAAAAACACCTGATGGATCTATCTAATCTGAATGTATCGATATGACAATAAGACATGGATTCAATTTCTTTTGCATACCGTTATCTTTCTAATGGGAATGTGGATTTGCTCAGGACAAAAATTAGGAGTTGAAAAAAAAACAAGAAAAACCGACAGATTAATTTATACTTTTTTGTAATAAAGGAGGTCAAAAGTTCTCTTACTGATGGGAACTTATCCAAGACTTAATAATATAAGTAATCAATTTTTCCCTTATTTTTTTCCCCATAAAACACTGATATAAGAAATGAAAGTTATGATTCCATATTATGTGTAAGATGACGGACCAAGGCCAAGTGTATGCTATATATTGAACCATTAACAAACCAAATTCCTCATTGCTTTGTAGTAAAATTAAATAACAATATATTATTTCTGTCAAGATTTTCTCACTTATTTAAAATTCAATTCTGCAATGGCAGAGAAAACCAGACTTCCCAGGTAAAACATTTGGTAAGATGAGTTATGCATAACTGTTCATTTCATACTTCATCAATCTGGTGAATTTTAACATGTATATTCAAAAATATTTGAATGAAACACTGAGGCCATTTGATCATCTTATTACAAATGTGATTAAAATCTATGTGTCCATTAATGGCAGTCATGGCATGTTAAAGAACCCTCCCTGCACATTGCCCTAAGCACACTGCAAAGGTAAAAATTTCTGCCACTTCACCTTTAGCCGGTGACGTCTTGATATATTCTTGACTGAGATGTAAATCCCCATTGAATTGAATTAAAATCAAAATATGTGTCCATAATCTTGACACTTGACATTTTAATTCATTTTAAATACAAAAATTTAAAAAATTTAAAAGTCAATCAAAATAGTATTATCTTATTCAAGAAAATTACAAAAAATATTGCATACATTTTAACCATATTGAACTTATGTCACCTTTGTGTTATTGATAAAAATTTACAAAATCAATTAGTTAAAATTTAATCATTGATAAATACAATTTTATTGTATCATTCCAATACATATAGCTAATCTTGTATCTTTCGATTGTCAACGGCATTCGCATAATGCTGGGTAATGTAAAAAAAATTCTATCTGGGCCTTGATCATTGAAATAAAATATTTAAATTTGTGTGTGTGCTATTGAAGTATTATGTAAATCAAACACATTGTGATTTGAACAAACCTTGAACTCAGATAGTGATAAATTACAGGTGAATAAACAATTTACATACAAACAAATAAATAAAAACAGTTTTTGTGAAAAAATACAAACAAATTTATGTCAAAATCATTGGGTGTGGTTGCATGAAAACATTATGAGTTTGAAAATACTGTAATATCTGGATGAAATATGAATAAATTCGTTATACATGTAGTACTTTTAAATATGGGTGGGGTTAAGGGCAACCCCAAGGTAATATCAAAAAGGCAAATCACCCTTTTGCCGTCTCCCACTTGCCTCGCCTTGTCAAAATTTGGTGTCTAATCGTGTTTGTCAATCAACTGTTTGGGCAGATTTCTACATGGCACATTTTACCATTTAATCCTCTGCCTTGGTGGTTAAGTGGTCTAAGGCATTCACTGACAGATCACAGTGCTTATCACTTCCTAGATTTGAATCCCAGTCGAGCTATTTCTAGTGTGAGAAAGTCAATGTCAGCATTTTTCCTCAGCTTATTTTTGTTTCCTCCACCAGAACTGACAGCTTCAATATAAGTGAAAGAATCTTGATTGTGGTGTAAAACACCAGTACTACACTCCATTTAAACCTAGCAGCGTGATTATGGATAGATCATCTGTCATTTTCATGAAGAGTTAAGGGGCCTCGGTGGCCGAGTGGTTTAAAGCGCATGCTTACAGATCACAGTGCCTCTGCCTGGTTCGAGTCCCACTCGGGACAGATCTTAGTGTGAGAAAGTTTGTCAGCTCGCTTGCCAAAGGTCGGTGGTTTTCTCTGGGCACTCTGGTTTCCTCAACCATCCCAGAACTGACCGCCTCGAAATAAGGGAAAGATTCTTGACTAGGGCGTAAAACACCATTACTCCACTCCACACTCCACTCATGAAGAGTTACATTAACTGTCAATCAAATGTATATGTATTTCCAATGAAAATAAGTTTTACCAGGAAAGTTTTCCTTCACAACCTGAATAGTAATCTTTTTATCTTTTTATAAGGGAAAACTCTGTACCTTGAAAAATTTGGTCAGTTCTAAAATGGTGAGGAAACTGGAGTGCCAGGTGAAAATCACCAATCTTGGGCAAGCAAACAGTGAAACTTCTTCACACCAAAATGATTTGTCCTGAGTGGGATTCTAACCTATTAAGAAGTGCTATGATCCATTATGTGCGCTTCAAGAAGATGAATGAAGAAGAAAAATAGGAAAAAGAAGAAGAAATGGAAAAAGAAGGTAAAAGAAGAAGGAGGTGGAGAAGAAGAAGAATTAGATCGACACTTCATCCACTGAAGCTCAATGAGCCTCAATAGTTCTGGGGCCAGTTCTTCAGAGCTCAGCTGTTTTAACCAGCTGTTTCAAACCCAATTAGGTAGAGATTTTACCTTATAAGTTCTTTTAAGTGACAAGACAACAAAAAGTTACATGATGCACACAGGAATCAAATTTTCAGACTGATTAAAATTTGAAAAAAAAAATCAATATGTGTTACAATCACTCCAAGCACTTTAATTTATTACATATGTGCAAATACAGATGTGTACACATGTACAGGTAAAATTACCTTGAATACCACTTGTAGTACTCGCTGCTGAAGAATCAGTTTCTACCCAGAAATAATCTCTACCTACCAGCAATATTCATGCAATTAATTACACTTATTAACTAAGTAATTCTTAAATAATTAAATTATTTATATTGAAAAATTATGATTTAATAAATTTACATATTTTTTCATATTTCACACCTGAGCGGTAAAACATTAAACTCTATCAAACTATTGTAGCACAATGTTTAAGTGGGGTTGATATTTTCCGGGAAAATGTCCAATTCAAGGACAACTAGCTTGTCAGCTTTTTGTGTCAAAGCCTAATTAACTATCACTTACATATAATATGCTATACAATATGTACAACAATTTTATTTTACTCTGTTAAACAAATATTGATCTTTATTTATAGAAAACATAATTCTGTTTCACAAAATAGGTTGTATACTCGTATAAACGCTTTAAAAAAAAAAAAAACATTTCAATGTGTAATGTTAAATGATAAGAATGAAGGAAAACCAGGTTTTAAATCAATATGATGATACACATTGAAATTTAAAGTCGAGTTATTACATTGAAATGTAAATAATACATATAAATAATTTCTATAAATTAGGGGAAAACAATAATTTTGTGTATGAAAATAATTATGGGATAATTAAAAACATGCAAGTGTATTTTTATTTTATTTATACACTAAATATCTGTTTACAGTTATTTACATTACTATAGCTACGTTTAAAACAACTGAGGCAGTTGCCTCTGTAAAAAATTCACCACTGTCTACCTGCTCGTAAAATCATGATATGTTTCATTAGAGATGTTCATCCAGTCAACACAAAAAAATTGGACAACATACAAATACTAAATATATGCATTTTTGTTAGAAATTATTAATTGAAATAATCTTTGGATGCACTATTTAAAACTACTTCTTCTAAAAAATTCAGAGGAAGCATGCCCCTGGACCCCCATAGCAGGCAATTTAAATCGTCATAGTGTTTTGGACTGACTCCTTTGAAGAAAAAAAACTGCCTCAGTAAAAATTAGAGTCTAGCTACGGTAATGATTTACCAAAACAATAATTTAGTTTAAGAACATTGGGAAACAAAGAATAACACTATGTAGGCTAAATATAGTCAGGAATACCCTGCAACTAGTTTTACACATATAACTTATCACAGAAACTGATGAAATGAGTCCACATGTTAATAGTGATTGCATGATCTTATTTATTCCTTTTTTTTTTTTTTAATAAATTAAGAAATGAATCTTCTTATTACGCTTTGTGTTATTGATCCTTACAAAAGGTTTGATATATACAGAAATCAATGCTCCAAGTTGTCTAGTAAATACTTGAAATTTTTAACAAAAAATTGCATTTTGCGACTACAAATTGTCATTTAGTCGCCATCATGGCTAAGAAAAATTTTTTGAGTTCGGCCACTGTAAAAATCTGGAAATCCTGCAATTTGTGTCTGAAACCAATTCTGACAATTAGTTTCTCCTAAACATTATTAGCAAAGTGTCTGAAAAAAAAGAGGCATCTTTATAGCGTCATGGCAACCAAATGGCGGCAACTGCTTTTTGATTTTGGGTTAATGACAATTAACTTTTTTTTTTTTAGTTAGCTTTTATCTCTTTTTTGCCAAAGGCAAAATGGACACCTAATTTTTTTTAATAAGTAGCCGTGTGGCTACCTTTTTGTGAAAACCCTCTTGTAGCAGTGGAAATAATATTACTTGCTTAACATCAAAAACAACTATTTTATATATGTAAACCGTGATCTGCACATCAGAAAAAAAATGAAGGTTTTATTATGATTAAGAATTTTAATTTCAAAATATGAAATGGCAAAAATGAATGTAAAAAAGCTGTAAATTTTGGTAAGATTTCTTCCATATTTACCTATCTTTCCTGGTGTTTTTGTCCTTGAACCTGGTCTGGATCCTGGACGGGATCTGGGTCTTTTTCCATTTTCTGGTGGGATTGGTGGTAATGGTGTCTTAGTCCTGCGGATATCTACAAATGAGCTCCATGTGATATTATCAGGTCCCTGTGCTTTAACTTTCTCTAAGCAATCAATAAGATATTGTATGTGATCAGTTGGTCTGTGGTACATCAATCCAGTCATAAGACTCTGTAATTCAAAAATGATAATCTCATCAGCTGTTTTTTTTTTTTAAATTAAAACAAAATAATTCACCCAAGTTTTAATAAGTACATGCATCTGTAACAGGAAGGAGAAAAAAATACTGGAAATTGAACCAGTGACCTCACACACTATATGTGAGTGCTCTAACAACTGAGCTACCCAGACTGGTACATTCCTATCCCATTTTTCTTGAGTTTCTCACGTCCTATGGGAAATCATGGACTTAATACCAGACGGGAGACTAGAGAGGTTGAAGATGTCAACTGGGGCTGCAACCCAAGCACAACCCAACGTCTCCCTGGCCCTAGTGATACATTTTCTAAATTATCTTTAGAAAGAGTTTGGTTGTAAGCTGATACAACTTTGATATCACAACTCTCAGACAACAATAGTCCGGCTGTGGTATCCAAATGGTCATACAGTAAAACCATGTTATTATTCCCTGAAAATTTTTACCCATTGAGCTACAAAATTAATTTAAGTTCAAAAGTCCCTTTCTTTTGTTGAGTGAGTTGGGTAATTTTCTGTCCCCTCTCAAGATTCTTTCACTTATATTGGGGCAGTTGGTTATGGGACAGTGGAGGAATTTGGAATGAACAGAAAAAACACAAGACATGGACGAGTGAAGTGACACATATTTTCTCACACTAGGATCTGCCATTGTGATCCATAAGTGTCCACCAAAGTCCATTTTATGATTTTCTGTCAAACCCCTTTAAAACAAAAACTGTTCAGGTCAATCTGTCTGATCAAATGTTGGTAATGAAACAAGTTTTTAAATGAACTTAAACTCCGAAATTCACTATTTCTTTAAAGTGTGTAGGTAAACTGTACATTATTATGGTTATTACTTCTTTTGAGGGAAACAAATGGGTCATTTAAATACAATATTTAACATTATTACAATGTCAATTTTTGTTTTGTTTTAGTTTATAATTATCATTTCATTTTATTTATTTATTTTCATTTATCTATTTTATTTTATTTTATTTATTTATTTTTTGTTTGTTTGTTTTTTCAATTTATTATAATTAAATAAAGCAATTTACAGACAGAACAGTCAATATTCTGCAACTGAATAGCATACTTGCACTACTGCATATTTTAACGATAATAAATCTATAGTAAAGTGCATCAACGTCATGCACTAGATACTATTAAACCCTCATTGTTCCACAAATATTTACTCTGTTTTTTCCTCTTGTCATGCATGTAACCAAAACAAGGGAATCAAAATAAAGATACATGGAAAATTTGTTATTAAAATACATGTTACAGAAATAAAATATAAATTTCAAATCCTAAATATGAATTTTTAAAATTGTTAGAATTAAACAAAAATTTTGTAAGCAAAAACAAAAATTTCATGGTTGAATCATGGTTGTCATCATGCTATAACACAAAATTTCTCACTTACTTCAAACAGGCGAGGGACTTCTCGCTTTGAAAGATACGACTTCGCATCCTCCGTAGTCATTTTTCCGCTACGGACTCGGATATATGTGGTCTTTTTTCGTGGTATTTTGGCGTTTAACAGGGTAAGGAATTAAAGATGAGTATCGCCAATCTCCATGAAACGGTCCAAAAGAGCACCTGTATCCAAGGACAACAAACCTTCAGAACATTTCTACTTCCGGTCTAGTTAGACGAAAAAATAGACCTAAGTGACACAGCATTTCATATTAAAATAAATATCTAACTATACTTCCAAAGTTCGTATTCGAAAAAACATTAAATCTTACTTCATATCTTGAAAATCATTAAATCGATTTTTTGTTTTTTCTAACACCGCTAAATTAAAACGTGCGTAGGAATATTTTGTTGATATCGAATAATGGCGGCGCCCATGATTAGGTTTTGTTATTCCAACACCGGCAAAATTTTGCTGATCTTGACATACTTAACGTCACTATGCGTCTGTAACCAGGTAGATTTACAAAAAGTTGAATTACTAAAACTCACAGAATCGTGTCAAAATTCAAAAGAGAGTGATTTTTAAATGATTACATTAAACGCCGATAAGGGGGGGGGGGGGGGTCTTCCTTTTCATGATCAAATTCAAATGGTTGAATATACTGACATAAAATGTGTTATTGGGCATTATATAATAGAGATTAATATGGTCAGTTGTTGCACCATAAGAACAGTAGTGTTAATTTAGAACTTTAGATAGACCCTTAAAAATAAAAAGAAAAAAAAATTAAGAAAAAAATAGGCATAAGAAATTACTGCAAGAGATACTGAGCCTGTGTTCAAGCAGGCAGTAAATCCAATGGGTCCTTTGTTAAATGATTATTCTTACGGATTGATTATTCACACGTACGGTAGAATAACGCATGTTGTTGGCTGGCATTATTCACATGTACTCATGCAAATTTTACAGCTGATATAAGTTATCGTACTGTACAATAATGTCGGCCTTATTCTTAAGGTATTGAAACTGTTCTTGGTTGTTTGGTCTTTTAGGGGAAATTTATAGGGACCTTTAAATACTGTAAAAGATATTGATATCAGACTAGTCCAAATTCCCTCTGACCCTGACACATTTTATGCCTGTATTTTGATAAAGAAGTTGTTCTGACCCTAAACACATCTGCATGGTATAAAGTGTGCTGGAGACAGAGGTCAAACACAGCTTCATACATATTACGGATAGAGGATGGTTTTCTTAATTTTGCATACTGCGCTCAATCTGGATAAGTGCATGCATCTTTGACAAGACTGGAATTACCAGCCCAATACACCAGAGTGTCACAAATCTGTAAAAAGATTTAGATATTGTGTGATCAGACCAAGACAGTACTTGAACCCTAGCATTCAGCATAAATTTACAGACATTTGCCCTACCAACTGCCCATTTTTCATTAAACATTTTTTATATACAAGCTTCTGGTCACACTATTAAACCATTTGAAGACTTTGACCATTTTTGAATTGTCCCAATAAATCCAAAAGTTTTTGGAAGCAAAGAAGTAAAATCTATAAATATCAGTATATTCTTATTTTCTTACTTTTTCACTTTTAAAGTAAAGATTTAGTTATAATTTTAAATGCTATTTATGATTTTTTCAAGTTGTTATTATTATTATTATTATTATTATTATTATTATTGCTGGGTATTATTATTAATATTATTTTTTTTTTTTTTGAGCTGGAGTGATATAGCATAAGGTTGATGTTGCCAAAGTATACTGAGTTCAAATCTCAGTTGAGACAAAAAGTTATTAATGCCTAATTTTTGTCAACTTATTTCTGGAAAAAATCTTTATGTAGGACAATATTGACAAAAAATAATTGTAAAAAGTATTTATTGAAATTTTTTCAATACTTGGCTAGTATAAGTACTGTTTTAAATTTGGACAAGTACAGTTTATGGTTTCATTCTTATTTTCCAGGAAAATGAAGAATTTTTCAAGAGTGGACATACTAACAATTGGGCAGTATTAGTGGACACATCTAGATTTTGGTTCAACTATCGTCATGTTGCTAATGTGCTTTCTATATATAGAAGTGTCAAAAGATTGGGTATACCTGATAGGTAATTTTATTTTTATTTCGATTTTTCTGATTTTGATTTTTTCTGATACTTTGAACATTTTCATTTTGGAGTTCACTTAAGGCTGTGAAAGCCTGTGTATATTAATCTTTCAATTACTTAGGTTGTATTTTACATATAAGTGGTAGGCGAGTAACTGAGTGATTGGGTGTTAAGGTGTTACATCAAAGTGACTTTTATTATTCCTCAGGTACATTAATTTTAAGGTGGGGGGGGGGGGGCATATAGAAATTGTTATGTCCTTCTGTCTATCTCTCTGTCTATTCCAATATTGTGTCGACTTCATAACTTCCAGATCTATAGATGAAATTCGAATTAACTACACAGAAATGTTTGCCAATATGAGGTGATGTGTTCTAATCAAATGTAAAGGACAGTTAATTATGTAACTCATTGCATTTGCAATTTTTCGTTTTCTACTTTTTGGTCCAGTTGGCTACGTAGAACATTGACTGAATAATAGCTGATTATATATACATATTTAACTTTCAAGAGGATTTTAAGTGGTAAGCTGTTTGGTTTACATTATACCGGTACACATATTATGATAAGTGGTTCTGGTCTACAAAACAGTCTTTCAAAATCATCATTCATTACATGTATTATATTGTTGTAATATAGAAAGGGCAACACCAAATTAAAATTTTATTTATTTATTTATTTATTTATCTATCTGTCTATCTATCTATCTGTCTATCTATCTATGTATCTATCTATTTATTTATTTATTTATTTATTTATTTATTTATATTTTTAACAAGAAATAAAAAATATTTCTAACATTTGTTATATGTTTATATATCTGTAACCATTGTTATATTTGTATTTTAGCCACATTATATTGATGGTTGCTGATGATATGGCCTGTAATCCCAGAAATCCTAGACCAGGTATACATTATATATTAAGCATATATATCATTATATAATATTATTTATTATTATATTATACAGTAGATTCCGCTTAATTGCAAAGTCGGTGTGTCAGAAAAAATTTATGCAATTAAGCGGAATATGCAATTAACGGAAAATGCCCCCTGGGCAAAATTGATTGATGAATATACATCGGATGAGGCCGTTTTTATTACTTATGGAGACACCATAGTCAGTGTACTGTAGAAACATCAGAAAATTAGTTATTCCTTTGAAAGAAAAAATATAATAAATTCGATATAAAAAAAAAAAATTTATTTAAATTGTATAAAGTTTTAAAAATTCTAGCTAATCGATTGATGGATACGCCGGGTGAGGCCGTTTTTTTTTTTAGTAAACATCATAGTCAGTGTACTGTAGAAACAGCAGAAAATTTGTAATTCCTTTGACATAAAAATAAATAAATAAATGATTAATTTAAAAAAAATAATTTAATTAAAATCTCAAGACGTGTAGTATATTTTCTTTACTAAATACAGATTTAAAATTCTAGCTGATCGTTTTAAACCTCACATTTACATGGGAATCCAAAATGTGGTACAAGTGCTTTTCTTTCAGACCATGGATCTGTGTTTAATCCTAGAATATGTATGTAACTGGAACATCTGTTGGTATTTAATACATTGTTGCTTAACACTCGCGATATTTGTATTTCTTGTTTATTTACTTCCTTTTAAAAATCCACATGTTTCCTTTTCAAGTTGCACACGACATTGAATTAAATTGTTCGAGTTATCTCCCTTTCACAGTACGATAATCTATTTTTAAATGTGACATAGAAAAAATCCAGTTGCTTGACAATGTGCACAATGCCCGGTAAAATTAATATTCAAACAGATTTTGTGTAAAGTAATTGAAAGATGTTTTATGTTGTTATTTATTTTAAACAAAGTAATATTTTAAAGGTTTGTTTATCAATTATTATTTATAAGTCAAATGTCACATCGCAAGATTTGTTCAGTCATAAATTGGAAATTCCTGTATCTACAGTAGGTCTGATCCAATGAAATTAAGCAATAAACGTCACTTCCTTAAGTGAAAAAATGTCTTTGATGTTGAATCTGTATACCGACAAAACTTACTACATAAAGGGTTTTTCAGCCATAAACGATGATTTCAACCATTTTATCTTACAGGGGAAATTAAAGCATTTGATTGAGGTATGATTTATTGAGTTTACACTGAAAGAAATGTAAATACGCGTTACTAAACTTGATCTGGGATAACAGTCACATACACATTCCTTAAACTTGTTAACATAATTAAAAAAAAAATCTTTTGGTTTTGTTTAATCTTTGTTTAAAACACCCAACACCACAGTTCCAGTAAAACCATGTCTTGGTTAAGAAAATTCAATGGAAATATATTTAGTTGAAAAAGATTGATATAAAACTTCTGACTTCTGTTACCTGGGTACAAATTTTTCACCTGTCATAGCCCTTTTTAATTGGTTTAACCTAATTAATTACGTTTCTTGACAAAAGCTTATTGACAGACCAATTGGATAACAACTCTACAAAGTAAACACTAATTAACTGGCTTCATATCTCACCTGGTGTTAGCTGTACACATGTTTATATAATGTAAACACCTCTCGAGTTTACCTTGCATTGTCGGCAAATATATTTTGTAATCATGAATCTTCAGACCAAGATTGCATAATTTTCAGAATTTTTTATGCAATTAAGCTGAATTAAGATTTTTGTTTATGAAATTAAACGTAAATTTTAACATTACTTAAATAGGAAATAGTTTGGTACAGAGAAAAATATGCAATTAACCGGTATGCAAATAAGTGGAATCTACTGTATATATATATATATATATCATTGTCATCAAAACAAGGTCTTACTGTGCTCTGTATAGTTGATGTGTAAGTTTTCTAAATGATTATGATGTATTTAGTGAGACGGCATCTCATATACAGTTGACACTTAGTTAATTTTTTATGTATTATGTCCTGGTATAGTGGTTAAATTGAGAGTCTTTACCAACATTTTTGACATTATTAAGGGGTTTTGTAATAAAGAAAAGAAATAGACATTGTGTAGTAGTCTGGGTAGCTAAGTTGGTAGAGCACTTGTCTATATTGCAAGGGGCCTACATGACAAAAAGTTGTTCACTGAAATTGCTAGCTATTAAAAATTCATCCAAGAGAATTTAGGGTGATATTTTTCATAAAACTATTTGGAACTTATGAATAACAAGAGATGAATATAGCAGTTTGGGTAGGTCAGTTGTTAAAGCACTCACCTATAGTACAGGAGATCCCAGGTTTCATCTCCATGCATACCCACACTGCAGTTTTAGCTCACCTGAGCATAAAGTGCTCAAGTGAGCTATTGTGATGGGTCATTGTTCGTCGTGCCTGGTGCTTCATGCGTTGTCCACGTGCTTTAACTTTTGATTGTTAACACTCCTGAGGTCAGAATTTTAGTCCAATCTTCATCAAACATGTTCAGAATGATCCTCTTGACAAAAGCTAGCTCAAGTTCGTATATTGGCCATGTTGGAACAATAAGTAGGTCACTAGATCAATTGTAGAAAACCTTGTTAACACTCCTGAGGCCCCAATTTTAGTCCAATCTTCATCAAACATTGTCAGAATAATTCTCTTGACAAAAGCTAGCTCAAGTTTGTATATGAGCATGTTGGGTCAATAAGTAGGTCACTAGGTAAAATAATAGAAAAACCTTGTTAACACTCCTGAGGCCCCAATTTGAGTCCAATCTTCATCAAACATTGTCAGATTAATCCTAGCCAGGTCCAAAAGTTACTAGCCAGAAATACAAGACTTTATATTTCCAAAACCAATCATTGTTTTCAAAAACTTACGGTTACCATTAACCGTATGACTGGTAACCGTATGACTATCCAAGTGATGTAAGTCATAATTTCTATTAATTTTATTACAAACAAGAGAAATCTAGGTCATCAATCGATATTACACAAATTGTTTACAAATTAAGATTTCCAATTGCTGACCAATTAAGTGAACTTGGAAGTAAAAATACCAGCCAGCTGGATAATTTTTGGTCACCATTTGGCGAGTGGACATAAACTTTACTTGCCAAATGTAATTTTTACTCGCATTTGCGAGTATTTTACTCGCCACTTGGAGCCCTGTATTGGTCATTTTGGGTCAATAAGTAGGTCACTAGATCAATTGTAGAAAAACCTTGTTAACACTCCTGAGGCCCCAATTTAGTCCAATCTTCATCAAACATTGTCAGATTGATCCTCTTGACAAAAGCTAGCTCAAGTTCGTATATTGGCCATGTTGGAACAATAAGTAGGTCACTAGATCAATTGTAGAAAAACTTTGTTAACACTCCTGAGGCCCCAATTTTAGTCAAATCTTCATCAAACATTGTCAGATTGATCCTCTTGACAAAAGCTAGCTCAAGTACGTATATTGGTCATTTTGGGTCAATAAGTAGGTCACTAGATCAATTGTAGAAAAACCTTGTTAACACTCCTGAGGTCCCAATTTTAGTCCAATCTTCATCAAACTTAGTCAGAATGATCCTCTTGACAAAAGCTAAAAGTTTGTATATGGGACATGTTGGGTCAATAAGTAGGTTACTAGCTCGAAATATAAGAAAAATCTCTTTTAAAAATAGAAGCTCCAGTTTGCCAAATCAAGCTGAGTGTACATCATACTCAGGTAAGCATCCAGGGCCTTCATGGCTTTTTGTTTCTTCATCCTATTACTTTTGAAAAATCAAAATTATTTGATGGTAAGTAAGGTGGAAAAGTTATCATTGGCATTAGAACACGGTCTTAGATCGTAGCATCTTAGAGACTATGTTTAGTGCTTAATGGTCGAGGAATCTTGCATGTTCAAATTTATTCCAAACTCTTTATGAGTTATCTCCCCTTAAGGGTTTTCAGTCACATTAATCTCTGATGACACTCATTTTATTTTTTTCGACTTGCACTTAACTGAAGTTTAACATTAATAAAACCATAATTGGTAAAGCAATAACTGTTGCGCTCATTATAATGTAATTAATATTAAACTCTAATTAAGCAATTATGCCCCCGGATTGAGTGACAAGACAACTGTATAGTGCATTCAAACTCATTTTTGGTCACATTTCTTCTAGAAATTAATGATCAACTATTTCCATTTATTTCTTATTATGTATACATCTTCCAGTGTTGCTAGTGTCACAATGCTATAGTGTTAAATTGTGTGTTGCAGATTATACATAAGTGTTTCCTTGAAGACCAAGGCTACAAAGATTTTGGTTCCCACCATTGGGCATTTTAAGCAAAAAATTCAAGTTTTAAACAAGCAAAATCCCCCCCCCCTACACACACAAACTTATAAATTATGATAATTAGTGTTACTTTGCATAGGTGGTGTACAATGAACTTGTTTGCAACCATATTTTCCTATGAGTTATGAGTATATTATCAATGTTGACTTTGCTCACACATTTTATTTTATATACAAGTTGGCTGTTATTTGTTTATTGATGATCAGGTATTTCCAATTTCTAAAGTTATCCAAAATGTAAAATCTAAATGTCAGAAGTCCAATAGATCACCATAGCCAGTTAAGTCTGATTTTCATGCAAATTGAAAAACATGTTTATGAAACCTTTTTTTGACCACATTTGTTTAATAATTTTATTGTTTCATTTTTTTCAGGAACAGTTTTCAACAATGTAAATCAAAATATAAATGTTTATGGTGATGATGTTGAGGTAGATTATCGTGGCTATGAGGTAAATAAAATTTACTTGTGTCTTTTTTCTTTTCTTATCCTAATAGCACTTATGTAGAAACTGAGGTGGAAAGGTTGTGTGCCCCAAATACACACTTTAGACCTTTCACCAACCAGTCCCCCTCCCTCCCTCCCCCCCCCCCCCCCCAAAAAAAAAAAAAAAAAAAGTCAAGCACTTTAAATTGATGTTATTATATATAATTTTGTCATTGTGTAATTCCAAATTTAAACACTGAATCATAAATGGTGGTTAAGTGGTCTAAAGCTTGTTTTTACAGTTTAAAGTGCCTCTCTTTTCTATCATGTGTGGCAATTGACTTATGAAGTTTATTGGTTAACTTTCCAAATGTCAGTGCTTATTTTCTATCCTTTTTGGGCAGTTTAGTTAGACAGTTTGTCAGTTTACTTGCCAAAGGTCAGTGGTTATTCCAGTTTCTTCCACCATCCCAGAACTGACCACTTCAATATAAGTGAAAGAATCTTGACAAGGGTATAAAACACCATTACTGAACTATATGAAAGACAAGCCTATAGTTTTTTTATGAGATTAATGCATTATACAAAAATTATATGTATACATTTATAAATGTAGTTAAACAAGTTTGTGATTCACAAGTCAGATGATTATGGATGAGTTGATGCTATATTTAAAATTGGGTAACCAATACAGCTATGTTAGGTTCTGTTATTTAAAGAATTTATGTTTCTCCTTAATTTTAATATTGCAGTGCTATTTTATTTGTTTTTGAATACCTGTTTTTTATAGGTGACTGTTGAGAATTTCATTAGAGTGTTGACAGGGCGACTTCCACCGAGTACACCACGGTCAAAAAGACTGCTATCTGATGAAAGAAGTAACATACTGGTTTATATGACAGGTATTAATTGTCTTTTCTCATACATGTCAGTTTGTAGAGTGTTTGCTTCATATGTGGGAGGTCAGGGTTTGAACGCCGGATTGGTCTGACCAAGACTTGAAAATTGGTAGAGACTGTTCTTTCACCAAGCACTTGGCATTTAGAAATGAAAGTCATGGAGTCCTTCAGATGAGACCTTAAAACGATGCCCCATGTCATGGCAGGCATGACACATTAAAGAACCCTCCCTGCATATTGCCCTAAGCAAACTGCAAGGATCAGAATGTTGCAACTTCACCAATAGCTGGTGTCATATTTATATAAATGAAATATACTTGAGCGGGTCGTAAAACCCTATTAAATCAAAACGTATCTCTCATACTCGAACAAACATCATGAAGTAGGCAGGTTATGTAAGATCATTTTATGTTGTCTGTCAGAAGTTTCTAAAACACAATCACAATATGCAGTTCGCCTTTTTTTTCTGTAGTGTTAGACTTCAAAAAAATCAAAGTCAATTACTATTGGTCCATAACTGTCACATGGTTTTTTCTAAATATTTTTTTATTCAAATCTTTCCTCATAAATATAACAGTAAGATTGAATTAAAGAACATTGACCTAACCAAATTTTTTAATTAAGTCTTCGCTGAATTCTTCTGTACATAGAACAGATTTTGATAAAAAACTGAAATTTAATGACTTCAGTGATCCAATAAGGCCTCACCCAAGATTACATCAGGGTATTTTAAGGTTAATAAAGGTCAAATGAATTAATATGCAAATCACATTTCCTTAATACATGTTGTTGATTTATAGAAATTTGAAAAAGAAACTGATGTCTAAAGATGGAAATGATATAGTTTAAAAAGTTTTGATTTTTTTCAATTAGGAAAATGTAGGAAAGAGCAATAAGTTAATTGGGTTTTCATTGTTGTTTGGATTTTTCAAGGGTGATCATCATGAATATTCGAATCATGACATCATATCTTATATTGTACACTAGGGAGGTGCATAAGGGATATTTTGGACATAGCAAATTTGTTATCTTGTTAAAAAACATTAAAAATTGTTGTATGCACAGAATTAAGAAAACTTTTTAAATAAGTCTGGTTATTTTTCCCCAATTAGGTCAGTAAATTTGACATGGATTTTTTTATATTTTTGAATGATTTTAATTAAATATGAAATTTTGCTCTCCACATATGTATATGACAAACAATTATGGACTAAAAGTAAATCAATTTTTTTTTTTTTTTTTTAAAATGATTAGTTTTAGTAGCAGCTTTGGGATAAAAGATTTATCTCCCTTCTGTTTAATAACACAGCCATCTGTTGTTTTTTTTTTCTAAAGCTATGTTTTCCTGTTGAATTTCAGTTATAAAACTTAACTTTTTTTGTCATTTTAATATTTAGGACATGGTGGAGATGGATTTCTAAAGTTTCAAGATGCTGAGGAAATCTCCAATGTAGAATTAGCTGATGCTTTTGAACAGATGTGGCAAAAACGAAGGTATGTGTTATAATACTTACTATGAGTCATAGACCATTGTAGGATTTAATATTTGGCAGAAAGAGTTTATGAGAAATAGCGAAAGCTGCTTTTTAGACAGTCGTCAAGCCATTTTTTTAATTTTTTATTTATGCAAATATATATATTACATGCATATAGATTGTTGTATTTGCTTCACAGTTAATAAGGTATGGTATAGCTTGTTGCCACTATTGGAACTGTTTACAGCAAAGCAAGCTGCTTACAGAAACTTACTGACTTGGGAAATTGCAGGCTTTTGCATATCAAGGGTCACAAAAATTGTAAAGGCCTTTTTCACAATTTTGTTTATAAGTTCGAAGTTGCTGTGTCAAAACTTTTCTTCGATAAATTTGACGGCCCATTTTTTTCTTGTTCTTTTCATTCTAAAATTTGTTTTTGTATGTAGTAGGTTTAGCTTGTCAGACAAAGGGGGGTGGGGGGATTGTGATTTTGACATGGACCAGTATGCTTGTGTTTGATTTGAACTCAGACTGCCTAAAATCTAAAATCCAAATTAAAATGTTTATTAAATTTAAATAAAACTTTTTTTTTTTCTTTTTGAAAAATTGGTGGAAATTTTTGATGTTGTATTTCATCTTTTTATATTTTAACAGGTACCATGAGATATTTTTCATGATAGATACATGTCAAGCAGAATCCATGTTTCAGAAATTTTACTCACCAAATATATTGTCAGTGGCCAGCAGTAAAGTTGGAGAAGACTCTCTCTCAGTATGTATAATATAAACACCACACTAATTTGCATCTTTTTTACACAGTTATAAATTGGGACATTTTCATGACAGTTAAATTTTTTAAACTTTTCAGTTTATAGATATTCACATATGTTTATTATTAGATGATGGTAAGTACAAATGCAAGCGAAATACATGCATACTTAAATATTTGCAAAATTTGTATTTTTATTTCCGCATCTTGATACTCTCACAAATTTGGGCAAAAATAAAACAACCATGCAAATTTCCCTATTTGCAGGATTCTCATTTATTGTCTTTTTAAGATATTTTAAGTGGTTCTTCTCCATTGAGCTGAGGGGTCAGTCAAGTACTTCTGATAGCTAATTTGCGCTGGTAAATAATTCCTTTATTACAACTGTGCACACGATGTAGTTTTGACAAATTACCTTTCAAATGGAGTTGAATTGAGTTGAGTAATGGTGTTTAACATCCCATTCAAGAATATTTCACTTATATCAAGATGTCGGCAGCTTCAGGCGAAAGTGAAGAAATTTTGCCTGTGCGTTGCGCTGATGGCATTATACAGTAGGGTTCTTTATCGTGACACGCCTTGACACGGGACCTTGTTTATTTTAAGTTCCCATCTGAAAGAATCATGACTTTCATTTTGTAATGCGGAGTATTTGGTGAAAGAACAGCCACTACCCACTTTCAAGTCTTGGGTTAGACCCGGCCAGGGTTCGAACCCATGACCTCCCACTTACGGAGCGAGCTTTCTACCCTTTTCAAATGGAATAAACTCTGCGGTGAATAAACACACACATGTACACACACACACACTATAAGTATATTTAGATTTAAATATAAAATTCCTTTTGTATCATTTTTCTTTATCACGATTGATCTTTCTCAAGGAGTAAACTTTAACCTGAATATAAAATGAGTGATGTCTTTGGATTAAACTAAATATTTGAACACAATGTATATCCTGTAGAATCATTATTATTCATTGGGTTAGAATTTAAAGTTTAGTTTAAAATTTGTTGGGAGAAAATTTTGTTGAAATTTTATGAACCCATCGGGAATTAATGATGTTCATTTCAATTGAATTTTCATGAACTTTTCTTACCCTTGAAAATAGTAAATTAATCCTCAATGAACATACATGTTTTTACAGTATATTTTAACACCCCGAAGACCATTCAGAGGAGTAAGAACTATAGATATACCCATTGTTTTCTTTTTCAGCACATGTAGATCCTTCAATTGGAGTATATGTTATATAGATATACATATTTTGGTCTTTTTCAGCACTACGTAGATACTTCAATCTGAGTATATGTTATATAGATATACTTTTTTTTCAGCACCATGTAGATCCTTCAATCGGAGTATATGTTTTAGATAGATATACATATTGTGTTCTTTTTTCAGCACCATGTAGATCCTTCAATCAGAGTATATGTTATATAGATTTTTTTTTTTTCAGCACCACGTAGATCCTTCAATCTGAGTATATGTTATATAGATATACTTTTTTTCAGCACCACGTAGATCCTTCAATCGGAGTATATGTTATAGATAGATATACCTTTTTTTTCAGCACCATGTAGATCCTTCAATCGGAGTATATGTTATAGATAGATATACTTTTTTTTCAGCACCATGTAGATCCTTCAATCGGAGTATATGTTATATAGATATATTTTTTTTCAGCACCACGTAGATCCTTCAATCGGAGTATATGTTATATAGATATACATATTGTGTTCTTTTTTCAGCACTATGTAGATACTTCAATCGGAGTATATGTTAGAGATATATTTTTTTTCAGCACCATGTAGATCCTTCAATCGGAGTATATGTTATATAGATATACTTTTTTTTCAGCACCATGTAGATCCATCAATCGGAGTATATGTTATAGATAGATATACATATTGTGTTCTTTTTTCAGCACCATGTAGATCCTTCAATCAGAGTATATGTTATAGATAGATATACTTTTTTTTCAGCACCATGTAGATCCTTCAATCGGAGTATATGTTATGTAGCTATATTTTTTTTCAGCACCACATAGATCCTTCAATCAGAGTATATGTTATAGATAGATATACATATTGTGTTCTTTTTTCAGCACCATGTAGATCATTCAATCGGAGTATATGTTATATAGATATTTTTTTTTCCAGCACCATGTAGATCCTTCAATCGGAGTATATGTTATATAGATATACTTTTTTCAGCACCATGTAGATCCTTCAATTGGAGTATATGTTATAGATAGATATACATATTGTGTTCTTTTTTCAGCACCATGTAGATCCTTCAATCGGAGTATATGTTATAGATAGATATACTTTTTTTTTCAGCACCACGTAGATCCTTCAATCGGAGTATATATTATAGATAGATATACTTTTTTTTCAGCACCATGTAGATCCTTCAATCAGAGTATATGTTATAGATAGATATACTTTTTTTTTCAGCACCATGTAGATCCTTCAATCGGAGTATATGTTATAGATAGATATACTTTTTTTTCAGCACCACGTAGATCCTTCAATCAAGTATATGTTATAGATAGATATACTTTTTTTTCAGCACCATGTAGATCCTTCAATCGGAGTATATGTTATAGATAGATATACTTTTTTTTCAGCACCATGTTGATCCTTCAATCGGAGTATATGTTATAGATAGATATACTTTTTTTTTCAGCACCACGTAGATACATCAATCGGAGTATATGTTATAGATAGATATACTTTTTTTCAGCACTACGTAGATCCTTCAATCGGAGTATATGTTATATAAATAAACTTTTTTTTCAGCACTACGTAGATCCTTCAATAGGAGTATATGTTATAGATAGATATACTTTTTTTTCAGCACTACGTAGATCCTTCAATCGGAGTATATGTTATAGATAGATATACATATTGTATTCTTTTTTCAGCACCATGTAGATCCTTCAATCGGAGTATATGTTATAGATAGATATACTTTTTTTTCAGCACAATGTAGATTCTTCAATCGAAGTATATGTTATAGATAGATATACTTTTTTTTCAGCACCATGTAGATCCTTTAATCGGAGTATATGTTATATAGATATACTTTTTTTTCAGCACCACGTAGATCCTTCAATCGGAGTATATGTTATAGATAGATATACATATTGTGTTCTTTTTTCAGCACCATGTAGATTCTTCAATCTTTCAATCAGAGTATATGTTATATAGATATACATATTGTGTTCTTTTTTCAGCACCACGTAGATCCTTCAATCGGAGTATATGTTATAGATAGATATACTTATTATGCATTAGAGTTTTTAGAGACAGTAAAACCGGGAAGTAAAAAGACAATTGGCCAATTTGTAAGTACATGTAAAAAACTTTTTTACGCTTTACTGTACACACTCTGTTATATATCCTCTTGTGTGCTGGTGCAAGTGTTAGTTATACCCAAATTGTGGGTCTCCCTCATACCCATTGTGCGGATGTTCAGATAAATCCCTCTTTGATTGTGTCAGCATGACTGCTAGAATTAGCCTTTGTTGTAATTGAACATACATGTATTGATGTGATATTTATATTTTTTCAGATACACTGAAAACTGCAACAGCAACCATCTGTTTATAAACATTGTTTATCCATAAAAATCACTGTTGAAAGGTCCCCTTGCCTCATATTTCAATCCAAAAAGAAAGAAGCTTTCTTATAAAGACCACATGTCTCTTAGTTCCATATTTCTTCTAAGTACTGTGGGTGCTCTATACATGTAGAAATAACTATGTTAATTTGTTGTTTTTCAGTTACGAGTATGTCCAAAAAGTCAGTGTGTATCAACAGTTAGTGTTAGAAAAGATTTGTTTTCACGGGACCCACAAAAAGTCCCCCTAACAGATTTCTTTGGCAGTGTGAGAAACGTGGAATTACTTACAGAAAAAATAAGTTTAAATACATCACTAGAATTACAGACAGGCCAATGCAGGTAGGTTGACAACATGTATATACAAAATATACATTTCTTAATTTGTATCTAAACCACACCGGCTACAAAAACAAATGGTGATTGCAATAGCTTGCAGTTATAAAGATCTCCATGGCAATAAGACATTAGTGACAGTTTTCCAGTGTCTTTGATCGCTGTCTAAAAATATCAAGATTTTACACGTTTACCTGTATCTGTGTAAAGGTTGAGGTAGCAAGACAAAAGACTTCTTATATTTGAATAACCCTTGACATGACCTCCGACTTTAGGTCCTATGTCAGGGATTTAATGTAAGAGTTGGTATAGAAGACAAAGTTTATAAGAAATCTTTTATTCAGTTTTAAAACCAACATGCATTTTTATAAATTATATTTCAGTGTAAGTGTATGGTATTTTGCTTAGCAAAACTCATGTACAGATACCAAATTTAATGTATATTATACCATTTTTTCTCCAGCCAGTGTCCCATTTTTTCTCCAGCCAGTGTCCATGTCCGAATCTAAGGGAGATAACTGATAAGACATATGGGTGATTAAATTGACATTGATTAATGCAAGTGCTTTTGTCTGTTCATTAAACCCACAAATAGTTCATGCTGGCACTTTGGTTGAACATGCAAGACATATAAATGTGAGCTTTATAAGTTTGTGTTATCTAGTATGCTTTTAATATGTTCATCTTTTCATTGCAGCAAAGATACATGTAAAGAAGAAGAGAAATCTCCAGAAAAATTAACATATGCAAATCAGTTTCCAATGCCTGTATGACATGGTGACGAGAAATCTATAGAAAAATTAACTTATGCAAATAAATACTCAGTATCCATTTCCTGTAAAAAATGGCAGACTAGAGAAAACATTTACAGAATAATACAAATACACCTAGAAATCCATACCTAGTTTGTCATCCAGGATTACAGTCTGTGTTGTTTTATTTGTACTAGAAGTTTACAAGTACATACTGTATTGGAAATTATTTTGTTTATCTCTGACAGTAAGACTGAATTTCCAAACATAACCACTAACTTGAAACATTTTTCAAAATCACATCATGACATTCTATTCAAGTGACCATCCTCTTTTATCATACCCTTGTAAAATTAAAGTTCTGGGAGCTAAGGATTACCTTGTATGTATTTTTTATGCCTCAATATTGGTATGCTTTTTATAACTTTATTGTCTGTAAATGGATTTTTATCAAACTTAGCACAAGTATAAACCAACATGAAAAAATGTGTCACATACAATATTAGGACAAAGGTCAGGGTTACCAATTCATGTTTTTGCCTATGTATGCTATGTTAGGGACACTAGATATTGATCTCTCAAGAGACCGCTCTAGTGTGGGATAACATTAAAGCTCTCCTTTCCTTTTAATACAGAAGTTTTCTTAGCATTAAAGCTGCATTAAGTTTACCCATTATTTGAAAATAAAAATAAAAATTTTTGTATCAATATGAATTGGTTCTTACTGCGATCTTTGAGATCCTTTTAAGTTCATTCTTATTATCCAATAATTAATGTAAATCCTAAAAGTTAATTATCAGTTTGGAGCATGCACAGAAGTCCAACGTGTAAGTAAACAAAAGCATCAAAAGAAAGAATCCAAGAATTTAAATTGGTCATGCTCAGATGGTAAAACGGCTTCAAATAAAACAGTAGTTTGGCTTGGATACCCATGACAAAGTGACAGCATTTTATATTTAATCGACTTGTGTGTTTATTTACAATGTTACTGCTTCTGAAATTGTCCTTCTTTGCTGTGTTTGTTGACTTTGCCTCATTTTCAATAAAGAATCACATGATCAGTGTTCTGAAATAAGATCATTGGTAGATCAAACTAGTAGGTTTCCCCACAAAGTAAAGGTTTTATTATAGTTTTTGTCGAGCCTGGCATCACCATAAGTTGAAACTTAGGTGTTACTTTTCCAGTGTAGGTGGCATAGGCGGCGGCGTGTCAAAATGTGAAAGTTTGTTAAAGTCAAAAACTAACCAGGCGAGACATTTAATTCCATGGAATTCTTGTTATGAGTCATAGTCAAGGAAGATCCGTCATTTTATATTTTGCGTAGGAAAACTTATTGCAGCTTTTAAACAACCTATGGGTTTAATATGAAAATTATTTAATACACGTTTTTGTACCTTTTTGTTTTGTTAGCATTGTAATAATGTGTGTTTAGGGTTGGCAGTATTTAAAGTAAGTTTTTAGCTCACCTGAGCACAAAGTGCTCATGTGAGCTATTGGTATCAATAGAGGCAGGCCCTCCGTCGTCCGTCCGTCCGTCCATCAACAATTGCTTCAAACGACTTCTTCATAGAAACCTCTGGTCACATTTTGTTTAAACTTGGTCAAAAGCATCTATAGAACATTGCCTTTCAGATTGTGTTTTTGGTTGCCATAGCTACCAAATGTAGGTCACAATGACCTACATAGTTAAAAACTTAAAAAAATCTTCTTCTCCAAAACCACTTCACTGAGATAAAATCTGATGTGATATTTGGCATCTAGGGCGTCTTATTTACCAAGTTTGTGAATTTCAATAATTTTTGTGAAAAATTAGGTTACACGTTTTTGCGTTTATTTTTTGTATTTTGTTAATAGTACTTTTTTACAAAAATTACAATAATGAATAAATTTAGGTGAACTCTTTTCCCAAACATCATTTTCTTATGTGAAGAAACATATGTTTGACAATTTTCATGAAATTCTGTAAAGCACAAGTCGCTTTTTTCTACCTGTTTCATTTTCAATTCTAGCAACCCAAGGGTTGAGGGTTCAAATCCCAGTGGAGCCACTTTTTTTTTTTTTATTAATTTTTTTTTTTTATTTTCTGAATATTTTGATGAACAATGGTGCATGGAAGAGATTTTATGAATTTTTACTGTAATTTTTTTTTTTTTTTTTTTTTTTTTTTTTTTGAAATACATGTGATACTGCAACCCAAGGGTCGAGGGTTCAAATCCCAGTGAAGCCACATTTTTTTTAAATTTTTTTTTATTTTCTGAATTTTTATGACTTACAATGGTGCATGGAAGAAATTTTTGAATTTTTACTTTTTAGGTTGCCATAGCTACATTGACCTAAATAGTTGAAAACCTAAAAAAAAATTTTTCTCCAAAATCACTTCACTGAGATAAAATCTGATTTGATATTTGGCATCTAAAGCATCTTATAAACTAAGTTTGTGAATTCCAACAATTTTGTGAAAAATTAGATTACGTGTTTTTGCGTTTATTTTTTATACATTGTAAAAAGTACACAAATGTACTTTTTACCAAAATTACAATATTAATAAATTTAGGTGAACTCTTTTTCCAAACATCATTTTCTTATGTGAAGAAACATGTTTAACAATTTCCATGAAATTTTGTAAAATACAAG
The DNA here is from genome assembly GCA_029721355.1 of Tegillarca granosa. Lineage (NCBI taxonomy): Eukaryota > Metazoa > Mollusca > Bivalvia > Arcoida > Arcidae > Tegillarca > Tegillarca granosa. The sequence continues at coordinate 17,145,047 of CM056606.1, read as the reverse complement.
TCGCTTTTTTCTACCTTTTTCTTTTTCAATTCTAGCAACCCAAGGGTCGAGGGTTCAAATCCCACTGAGGCTACTTTTTTTTTTTAATTCTGAACTTTATGACTTACAATGCAATGGTGCATGGAAGAGATGTTATGAATTTTTACTTTTTTAGTGAATTATTATTTTTGAAATACATGTGATACTGATATGAAGATTTAGCTAAAACCTTGAATTTTTTTTGTTGTTTTTTTGGTTTTTTTTTTTTTGTTTTGTTTTGTTTTGTTTTACAAAATCATTGTTATGTGACATTATTTAAATTAATTGAACAATTTTTTTTAAAAATAATTTGCAGTTGAATTTTACCTTTTTTTTTTTTTATTTTTTGAAATATTTGAATTAATGTGTCAAATCTGTAAAGTCTTTAATCCGGATCTGAAAATTGCTCATGTGAGCTTTTGTTATGGATAGGAACTCTGCCATCCATCCATACATCCATCAAAAGACTTCTTCTCAGACACTACTGGTCACATTTCATTCATATTAGTCAATAGACCTTCAGACCATTGCCATTCTCATTTGTGTTTCTGGTAGCTTTGGCTACTAAAAGTAGGTCACAGTGACCTATATAGCTAAAAACCAAAACAATAAAAATTAGGTTATCTGAAACCACTTCTATTGAGGCAACATGTTATGAATTACCAGGTATTATCAAGACATACCAGTTACATTTAAACTAGGTGAGCAAATTAGGGCCATCTTGGGCCTCTTGTTTTATAGTGCTGAATTATGAAAGTGTGTGTGTGTGTGTGCGTGCATATTTCAAGTTGAGAATTTGGACATCATGAGACCTTATTTGAGAAATTATGCAAAATTCAGACAAAGTCATTTGTGTTTGGAAGATACATGTAGTTGTAAAAATATGTTTTTGTTTATTTTTAGTTTTTAGTATTTTTTATGAAGTACAATTTACGTGAAAATAAAGTAACAATGAAAAAAGTTAATTTTTTTCCTACCTACCTATCCACATATGGATGGCATGGGTCGGAAAACAGCAAACAAAGAATTTTTAAAGTTAGACCTAACAATGAAAAAAGACTAATGTTTTATTTTATGTGAGTGAAATTAATCAAAGTCTATGTTAAACAAGCATACTAAGAGTATTGCAAAACAATACATAGTCCCCTACCAGTCACATATTTCACTAATCCCAAAGTTTTAGGTAAAATGTACTCATATACCAAAAAAAAACAATTCATTATCTGCAAGCATGTAGAAAAAAGTGCAAAAAACTGAAATTTCAGTGAATTTTCAAAGTTCAAAGGGCCATAACTCCCATAAAAACTAGTGGAATAAAACAAAACGTAAACTTGATCTGTAACTCATCATGGTTGACCTGCATACCAAAAAACAATTCATTAACTGCAAGCATGTAGAAAAAAAGAGCGGAAAACTGAAATTTCAGTGAATTTTCAAAGTTCAAAGGGCCATAACTCCCATAAAAATTAGCAGATGAAAACGAAACATAAACTTGATCTGTAACTCATCATGGTAGATGCATATACCAAAAATCAGATCATTATCTAAAAGCATTTAGAAAAAGAGCGGAAAACTGGAATTTCAGTGAATTTTCAAAGATTAAAGGGCTGTAATTCCGGTAAAAATTAGCAGATGAAAACAAAATGTAAACTTAAATTTTAACTCATCATGGTAGATGCATATACCAAAAATCAGATCATTATCTAAAAGCATTTAGAAAAAAAGAGCAGAAAACTGGAATTTCAGTGAATTTTCAAAGTTCAAAGGGCCATAACTCCCGTAAAAATTAGCAGATGGAAACGAAACATAAACTTGATCTGTAACTCATCATGGTAGATGCATATACCAAAAATCAGATCATTATCTAAAAGCATTTAGAAAAAAAGAGCGGAAAACTGGAATTTCAGTGAATTTTCAAAGATTAAAGGGCTGTAATTCCGGTAAAAATTAGCAGATGAAAACGAAATGTAAACTTAAATTGTAACTCATCATGGTAGATGCATGTACCAAAAATCAGATCATTATCTAAAAGCATTTAGAAAAAAGAGCAGAAAACTGGAATTTCAGTGAATTTTCAAAGATTAAAGGGTTGTAATTCTGGTAAAAATTAGCAGATGGAAACGAAACATAAACTTGATCTGTAACTCATCATGGTAGATGCATATACCAAAAATCAGATCATTATCTAAAAGCATTTAGAAAAAAAGAGCAGAAAACTGGAATTTCAGTAAATTTTCAAAGATTAAAGGGCTGTAATTCCGGAAAAAATTAGCAGATGAAAACGAAATGTAAACTTGAATTGTAACTCATCATGGTAGATGCATATACCAAAAATCAGATCATTATCTTAAAGCATTTAGAAAAAAAGAGCGGAAAACTGGAATTTCAGTGAATTTTCATAGTTCAAAGGGCCATAACTCCTGTAAAAATTAGCAGATGGAAACAAAACATAAACTTGATTTGTAACTCATCATGGTAGAGTCACATACTAAACATTAGTTCCATTTCTGCAAGCGTGTAGAAAAATGTGCGGAAAACTAAAATTTCTGTGAAGGGCCATAACTCCGGTAAAAATTAGCAGATGGAAACCAAACGTAAACTTGATATGTAACTCATCATTGTAGACTCATATACCAAAAATCAGTTCATTATCTAAAAGCAATCAGAAAAAAAAGTGTGGAAAACTGAGCATGACGGACGGACAGACAGAGTGCAAACCTAAAGTCTCCTTCGGCTTTTGCTGGTAGGGGACTAATAATTAGTGACATTGTTGGTATCTGTGTTGCCTTATACTACATGTAAAGATGATTGACATAAAAAATAGAGACTGCAAGTCTCATTATATGACAGTGGGTCTGAAGTGCCAGGCTTCATGTGGAAATGGTCTAATGTGCAAATAATACAGATAAGTTCCTCTTGCGTGGAAGGTTGGGGTTCGAACCTCTGCCGGGTCTGACCAAGACTTAAAAATTGGTAGTTACTGTTCTTTGCCAAGCACTTGGCATTTAGAAATGAATGGTACAGGATCCTTTGGTTGAGACTAAAAACTGATGCTGTGTCACGGCAGGTGTGGCACATTCAAGATCTCTACCTCCACATTGCCCTAAACGCAATGCAAAGGTAAACATTTCTGCCACTTTACTTATAGCTGGTGAGGTCTGGATATAAGTGAAATATTCTTGACTGCAACATAAAACCCCATTAATTCAAATCAAACAATCGTCTTGCCTCCTAGATTTATATCCCACTGTAGGAAGAGGCCAAAGTTAGACAGTATGTTGGTTCAATTTTCTCTGGGCATTCTGGTTCATGAGACTAGTGTGATTTGCAATGTCTGGATATAAGAAGAGACCAATTACATACAAAAAAGAACATCAGTAAACCTTTTACCGATTTGATGTAAATGATGGCACCACTAGTTTTTGACATCAAATATACAGGAGCACATTCATATCTGAATATCAAAAGTTGGGACACTGTACCAGCTTATTCTTTAAAATAATCTTCTATAGAAATCTATTGGACAATGGCTGTAACTTAACTTACAAAATATCCAGACTAACTTGCCTTTTTTTAACAATGGAGGTCATGGGTTCAAACCATGGCAAGTTAATAAAAAAGACTATAAAAGAATTTGAGATTATGCTTTTTTGCCAGGCACTTGGCAATAAAAGGACAAGGAATCACTTGATTCCCTTGATGCCTAGATAATGGACTGGGCAACTTCAAGCTGTAATCCAACTAGGGAAGACACTAGTTAAGAAAGTGTACCAGTTTGCTTACCAAAGGTGTTTGGGTTTCCCTGGGCATTCTGGTTTCCTCCACCATCCCAGAACCAACTGCCTCAATGTAAATGAAATGATCTTATATAAATGTACAGAGAATTCTTTTTAAACACAATCAAAACCTTTCTTCAAGTCACCTGCATATTAGGGTCACATAAACAACAAAGTACAAAAGTGCTATCCTTAGTAAGTTTAATCATAATTTCCTTTAGCTCTTTACTAGTATTTATAGTACAGTAAAACCTGCCAAAGAAACCACCTCTTTATGAAGACCACCTGTCATTACTGTAAAACCTGCTATACCAAACACCTGTAACTGAAAACCACATGCTCATTTTGGCATTGTTTTTAAGTTTCTTTCTCTAAATTTCCTCAAAAAAGAACCTCAAAATAAAGATCACCTGTTTTTTTTTTTAAGTCAATAGTTCTTTGGTTACAGGTTGATCATTTTTTGGAGGTTTTACTGTATTTTAAATACTGTAATACAAAATACAAACTTAACTTTTGTTTTAATTATACAGAAAAGTTACAATCATCATTATACGATATAAATACTTTAGCACAAGTTAATGAAATAATACTTCCTCTTTCAAAAAATAAAATTGATCAAAATTTCACCGGGTTTGCATGATGATTTGGTTCAGTATAGATTATTCACTTTGTTTCATACATGTATCTTCAATGTTGTATTCATTCTGTCTTTTTAGCAAGTTGACCCACATTCTGTGAAAAAAAAAAAGTCTTAGTATGTTACACCACTTAATTGCTCAGTTAGTAGAGTGCTTGCTCAGTATTTTGAAGATTTAGGTCCAAACTCTGGTGGGTCCTTCGGATGAGACCTAATAAAACCGCCCTTTATCACGACAAAGAACCCCGCCTTCAGATTGTCTTAACGGCAATGCAAAGGTGAAAATTTCTACCAATTCACCTTTAGCTGGTGACTTCTTGATATAAGTGAAATATTCTTGACTGGGACGTAAAAGCCTATTTAAGCAAATCAAATCATATCAAATCCCAACCCTGGCTTGGTCTGATCATAAGAAGAGACTATCTTTTAGCCAAGTACTCAACATTTACTCAACAAAATGAATCAGTTTGTCTGTTTTTATGTTCTTTAAAAAAGTGTTCTGTGTCAATGTAGGCATGAAACACTAAAGAACCCTCTACTGTCTCACAGAAAACAATGCCACATTACATTGCTTTTCTAAAAAAAAAAAAAAAATCTGCAATTTCATTTAAAAAAATGTGGCATTTAAAAAGATGGGAATAATCTTGTCTGAGATAAACAGCTCTTTGATTCACCGACTAATTGACCAATTGGTTGATTAATGAGTTATTCAATCAAATCATAAGTCATTTAACCAATTAATCGGTAATTCATTCAGTGAATCTATCAGTCAGTCAGGAAGTCAGTGATTCAATGGATCATCAATCAACTAATCAATCAGTGAGTCAATTAATCAATCAATCAATCTTTTAGATACCTGTCTCTTACCTTGTCTTAGGATTACTTTACTTCAGGATTAAATACACTATCTATAAGTGGCTTACAGTCAACTGAAACAAATATAAAATTAGAAGTTGTCTTATAATTTTATAATGAGCTTCCGATCAAATGTATTGAATATCAGTACAAATTCTCAAAATAAATAAATCTTATTGTTTCCCATGACAAAAAAGTTAGTAGAGATTTGTTAAGATTACCATGGATCATGGTTCCTGTAGTGAGAAATAATTCGTAGAGATTAGTTCAGACTACCGTGGTTCATTAAACTAAGATTTTTGAGGTACATTCACAAATTGTATGTACAAATTCAAATTTAGCAGCTCATAACCATAATAAATTTCTAATCAAACCCTCTTATCCTTACCATAATATAAAAAATATCACAGATGATTTAACAAATTTTCATGTTTCCGTTCAGGTTAGGTTTGAAATGGATTTGTATTTATTGCAATCAAAATAAATTTATACCCTAAAATTTAGGATAATAAAACTTATATTGGCTCAGACCAATAAAAATCTAAAATATCTTGTTGTCTGAATGATTTATGTCTTTAAGACTGACTGGATGTATGCAAGTCTGAAACACTATATCATTCATTTTGGTTATATGAATGAGTAATATCTGAATGACTGTTTGTTTCACTGGTTTTTTTTTCCAAGTTTGATCCATTATTACAATAAGTTTGGAAAATGAATCGAATAGATCTTGCAGGTTTATGAAAGCCTGAGCTTATTATATATCATATATTTTGTTACCTGAATGAGTAACATCCAATAGACTGGCTGGATCTATACATGTCTGTGCCACTATGCTGTTCAATTTTGTACGTAAATCTGGAGATATTGTCTTATTTCTGGTTAATATATGAAGTCTTCGAAAGTATGGAGCACAGGATCCATCAGGCAGGACTTTCATACAGGAGTACGGGATCAATGCTGTATCATAATCGGTATAGAGTATCTTCCAGGGAGCTGTAATATATATATATATATATATATATATATATATATATATATATATATATATATATATATATATATATTTGTAGACATTGTTTATACTATTCACCAAGACCAAATTTAAGGCTACTTTTTTCAGTCTTAGTTTGTTATTCATTTATCACTGAACTGCCTAGAAATGGCATTTATAGATCTTTCACTTCCAATGCCATGCCCTGCCATGCAAACTGAATAACACAAACTAGCTATTGCTTGACGGCAGTTCAATGGTTATACTGTAAACCGTGAAATTTAGCGGCAGTTTTATTTTATAGCAATTGGTGGAAGAGTTCAACCGCTTAAATAATACTGTCACTAGAATTTTACACCACTAACGGACAAATACTAACGATCCCTGAAACGGTCCGTGATAATGTTTAATTGTTATTATTGTTGAATATTATGCCTATCCCCCATCATATAATAATATTAACTATCAAAGAAAAGAAATGTTTTTTAATCACATTTAATTAATGAGAAGCTATATTGATCTACACAAACATAAAAATGAACAATATGATCAGTCCAAAGAGTCTAAAGAGAATGATATGTGCATACACATAAAATTAATCACCTTAAATCCTAAAAATCATTTAATCCACTAAAAAACCACAATTGTTTTAAAAATCGGCGTTTTTGGACTTGGAAACAATGGGGACTCTCTGGATAAACCGCCACATTTTTATAAATAGGAGCATGTCTACATGTACAGAATGACAAAGAGCAAATGTATGGCTTCATTTACTTAATTATTACTACTCATCACCTGTTCACAGGTAATTATGCATGTATATAAACTATTTTTCATAGTATCTCTATATAAAGGTAATTTAATTAGGATTTATAATATACATGTAGTCGGTTACAGATGTAAATTTTGGGGTCCCAAACAGGGTAATCACTAGTGCTAAAATAAAAATGCACTAATACGACTGGCACCTTAAAATCACTAAATTTCTATGCGCTAATATTAAGCAGTTTACAATATTCAAATTTCAAATTGAAAATCATCGCTTAGGACATGCATATTCAATGGCTGGAATAGCCAATTATAACACTATAGGTATGTGTAACAGAAAAAAAATTGTAAATCATGTGATTATTGGTAATTATACCTCGTTATTAAATATGTTTTATTTCAATTACAAAAATAAAATAAAATAATCTTAAGTGCATTAACATTTGTGTAAATATCCAGTGATTTGTTACAGTACTATTTGAGGGCTCTATCATGTTACCTGTGGGAAAGGCAGAGGAAAAGGCAAAAGTTTGTAGTTGTTGCAGAACTCTTATGTCGACTTTCTGCATTGGTTAGAGTGAAGAGGATAAGTGAATAAATAATATTAAGACCTATCAACATTTTATTTTTCCCTTTATAATACAAGTTAAGACTGCAGTGCTAGAGAGTGTCTAGTTATGCTTGGTAAAACCACTATGCCACATTAGAGACTTAACCGCAATCTGACGTGATGAACATCTCCAAACTTCAGATGACAAAGGTTTTGATGAAATTGTTATAGCTCATTTTTCAAAACATTTTCTTTTTTAATAATCTTCTTATTTATCTACCACTACAGTAGCTCAGTTGATAGTATGCTGGCTTGGTATGTGGGAGGTTGGGGTTCAAACCTCAACCGGGGCTTACCAAGACTTGAAAATTGGTAGCGACTGTTCTTTTGCTTAGCACTCTGCATTTAGAAATGAAAGTCAGAAGGTCCTTTGGAGTACACCTTGAAAAACAATTTCCTTTATCAAGACATGCCTGGCATGTTTAAGAACCCTCCTTGCACATTGCCCTAAGCACACTGCAAAGGTCAAAATTTCTGTCACCACCTATAGCTGGTGACATAATCCTGAATAGGATGTAAAACCCCATTAAACCAAATGAATTCAAATCACTTATTCAGTATTGTATAAGTTGATGATGCCTACCTGCATGTGATATTTCAGCACCTTTTAATTCACCCAGAAAATCAGCCGTAGTAGGAGTACATCTTGGTTTGGTCAGTCCCAAAGCTGGACCGACACAAACATTATCTTCAGGTCTGAAATTTAAAATTTCGTTGAGTTTTAACAATCATCTGCTTAAAATTAAAAATAAGATTGAGTATAACAATATTATCTGAAGCAGAAATTTTAAAAAATCAATGGTAATTATTTCCCTTTGTTGGAATTCGTGTCTAAAAACCAAATGTGACAGCAGGTACAAACTACATGTAAATGTTATTGAGAAGAATAATTTGATCTGCAATACTGATAAAATCCTTAAACACAGACTGTCAGTAATAGCTTTATGACAAAAAGTAACAGTTTTATAACAAAAATACCTGTTAAATTTTGATATGCCATATTTGAACATTTCAGAAAATCATTCCTCATTATTGACATTAGGGGCCAAAAAGTTTGATAGATAAAAACACCGAACAGTTGAAAATTAATGAATCTAAAGTTCCAAAATTATATAAATCCCAATCCATCCAAGGACGAAACAGAAATTAAAACTAGCTTTGGAAGAAATTAAAATTGTCGGCAACCACCATGGCAGAATGGTAAAAATAAAAAATATCATGAAGTAGTGCACCTCTCACTGTTGGTTTGAATCCCAGTTGGGCAGATTCTATCGAGAAAAAGTTTGTGAGTTTTCTTTCTTACTTAACTTTTTTGTACTCGTTTCATTGACCTTCTTTACTTAAGAATGTTATTATCTACCTAATGAACATTTTTAATGACTGATCTACGAAAACATGATTTTATACAAACTTACCTTGCACCTGAATATCCCAACTTGAATTGATCAGCTTGATAATATACAATCATAGAATGCCAAGTAAATATTGGACTGTAAGTGTGTGCTATCTCATACCAGTAACCATTTATCTAAAGCATTATATTTGTTGAAAATTAGATTTACATAACAAAAATTATGAATAAATGAGTTAAAATTTGACCTCCAAATCAAACTGTTCAGGAATGATTGTTTGCACAACCACAAGATGGCATCCTTAGGACAAAGTTTATAAGAAATGTTTATAACCAACATGCATTTCAATTTATATTTCAGTACAAGGGTATATGGTATCTCTCTAGAGGGGATTTGAATGAAAGGATTAGTTTAAACTTTTGTACAGTTGCCTGATTTAATTTATAGTTCGACATTTTTTCTCCAGTCAAGTGTTGGTGTTCAAATCTAAGGGAGATTATTTTTAAAGCATCTGACATAAGAAATGTATGCACAAGCACAGTGGAAAGTGACAATTCCCTTGAATGGGCCCCAGGTTCTAACATGAACCATGTGATACCCCATTTGAGATCAGACTGAGCTTCCTTTAGCCTCCTGAGACTTTGTTTTTGGCTCTTCCGCATTAAATTTGATTCCTGGCATGCAGGAAGAAACAATTTTATTTCTATGGTTTGATTTTGGAATTTCAAAAAGTAATTTAACCCAAAAAGTCAAGGGTTAAATAGTAGCCCTGATCAGTTTTAAGCGATTATTTGAATACAGTAAACCATCATTATAATACACCTTGTAGCTTTTGTCCCCTTGCTTATTGAACAATGCTGTGAAGTACATAAGTCCATATTAATTTTTTCCTTATAAATATCCAACAATCCATCACTAAGTCGTTTATAACACTAAAATCTGACTGAACAAATGGTGGCCATGAATCCAGGTTTAACTATATTTCTCTGTATTTGGACAAACAGACCAAATCATCATCATCCTCGTCATCGTTGTCGTCATCATCATCATCACCATCATCATCCATCATCATCATCATCATCATCACCATCAATCATCATCATCATCATCATCATCATCATCAATTATCATCATCATCATCATCATCATTATCATCATCATCCAGTTTAGATTATCCAGGCCTTTTATTATTTCTTTTTCAAGTGTTATGGGGCTGAATTAACATAAGTAATATTTTACAACTAAGTGTAACTAAATTGAACAAACAATTTATGACAAGCTAACTGACAAATTCTCATTCTAGGATCTGACATTCAAGCCTAGGAATGGGAGGCGTTTTGATCCACAAGCCAATGCTTTATACCATTTGGCCTCTATCATCTTATCATACAATGTAATGTATACATGTATATAGTGAATCTTACCCTTGAAAAATTCAGATTCTGTTGAAGTGGAAAGTTTTCGATGGCACAGTTAGATACGGTGAAGTTGTCTAATGGTGGGTCCGCTACAGTGGTGCTGTGATCTAACAAATCAAAGTATATAATTAAAACATCTCTAATCAGATTTACTTACAAGTAGTTTTATAGAAGCAATTATTTCATATTATATAAATATAACATTCATAAGAGGGTGATATTGCATATTTTCACCCTGAGGAACCATTGTCAACCGAGGCAAAGCCGAGGTTGACAATGGTTTCCGAGGGGTGAAAATATGCAAAAAATGATTACTGTACCAATCGACGGTTGTCGTCTGTCGTCTGATGACAGGTAGTCTTGATCAAGGAAACGCTTGCATATGAATAAAATGTATATTAATAAAAGATTGTATCCATCAAACGTTTAGCTTCTTGTGATCGAAATGCGTTCGATTGTGTGATTTAGGATTCCTTTTGCGCATGTGATATTTTTTGTAATATTACCCGTTACCATAACTCCTCAACTAATGTTACCCTGAAGCACACGCGCCATTCTTTATTCATAGTAAATCTAAGGGTGATATTATTTTATTTTCAAACAGTTAGTTATCCAATCAAATTACTTGAAAATTACATGATGTATAATAAAATAATATATCTTTTTGTCCCCATTTAAATGTGCATGTGTGCATGTGTGTATGTTTACGCACATGTATCTATGGGTGTAATAGAAGTTTTTTGTACCAAGAATTAGAAAACTGAACTCAACGACTAACACTATTGTTTCCCGTTAGGTCCCAACAATCTACATTTACATTTTTTTTAAAATAACTAATGCTATGGATGCTATGTCTAAATTGCCTATAAGAGTTTTACTCAATTGTGTGCATACATGTACAAATGGTTTACAAACTTACTTAGTGGACACTAGCTATTCAAGAAGTCAAAATTTGACAGTTTGCATTACTTTAAGATAGTAATGTAGAGACCACTTAAGTCCAGTTGTTAATGGCCGTAGTTTTGTTTGTTTTGTTTTTGAGGGGCCTCGGTGGCCGAGTGGTCTAAAGCACGTGCTTATGGATCACAGCGCCTCTCACTGTCAGGGTTCTAATCCCACTCGGGACAGATCCTAGTGTTGGAAAGTTTGTCAGTTCGCTTGCCGAAGGTCGGTGGTTTTCTTCCTGTACTCTGGTTTCCTCCAACATCCAAGAACTGACCGCCTCGAAATAAGTGAAAGATTCTTGACTGGGGCGTAAAACATCATTACTCCTACTCATCCTCCTTGTTATGTTTTTGTTTTTTTTTTTTTTTTTTGGTGTTACAAAAGATTTCACTCAAACCTACCTGTTACCTGTGTCAAATCTTCCACACCAAGACAGAGACTTTGAATTACTTCGTTTACTTTATCTGTATTTACTTGGTTACCAGTTTTACTCAGAACGAACACTAACATATCCTGAGAGTTACATGATCCGTCATCTTGTACCTTCTTACAAATATAGAACACTGCATCCTGGTAGTCTGTATACAAAATCTTCACAAATGCTAAAAAAGAGAATCATATAGAATTTTTATATATGATAATAAAAAATTAAAAGACAAAGATTGATTCAAAACTGAAAAAAAACTACCAACTCTAAAGAGCTGTAAAAAATAAGCATATTAGCACAAGGCATATAACTCTTCTATGAGGTCTGTGGCAACATTTTATGATATTTGTGGAAAACTTTAAAAAATGTCTACAGTCATTAACTTGCAATGTTGTTGTAGTTAAACTTTTGTCAAGCTGCATATGAGAATGGGGATTCCTATGTGTGTGTCTCAACTGTTTAGCTCTGTATCAATATAAGTTCAATGATTTAAGATGCAAATTGGCAACATTGCTAGCAAAAGTAATGGCTAGTATGCTAATGGTTGATATAGCCACAAACAAATAAAAGTAGAGAGTAGCTATAAGATTTTTGAATACATTTTTTAACTATGGTTGGATGTAGGTACTGGTGTACTGATTAATTTTTGTAAGATTCATAAAAATGACTTTTCCAGCATGCCACAATATCAAATCCTTATCCCAACTGTGAGACCAATAGGTAAAATATGTTTCAGTGCCACTCGTCACAATTCTGTAATTTTTACAGCAAAACTTATGTTTTGTGATTCCATAATAGATAAGAATGATCCTCACATATACAACGGATATTGCGTGGTCCAATCCATTATATTTCATTGTAAATTTCCTAAATCAAAAATGTTTCATGTCAATTAATTTGTGCCAGATAGTCTGTACTTTTTTTCATGTAGTCAGATGGTGCTCAGTGCAAAATCAAGTGAAATATATCAAAATTAAACATTTGCAAATAGGTTTTATTTTTCACGTTTTGTTAAGCTTGAGAATTTACGTGAAAAAAAAAGATGCATTTTGTTAAGCTTGTGAATTTACGTGAAAAAAAAAAAAAAAAGATGCAAAAATTTACAATTTACAGCAGCTGAAACACTGTTGTCATATTAAACAATTATGAGTATGTAACAAAGTAAATTAATTAATTGTAAATTGCTCACATCAGTACAATTTGATCATTTGTACCTCATATGACTAGAAAGAATTTTTTTTCAGAATTCAAATATGGTGTATCATATGTACAGTAAAACTTCATTAACTTAAGGATTGTTTTTCAAATGAAAATGAATAACTCATTAATTTGTCATCCAAGTTGCTTTGATTATTATTGTTTTTTGAAACTGAATACACAAACTGTATATAACTAGAGCTAAAAATTAAACTACTTGTACTTTATGCTTCATGTTATTAAGTTTTACTGTTGGTTATGATTTTAATGATGTTACCCCATTGCACTAATGCTGGTGACGTATATGACGTGAGGAAGTCCGCTGATGTAGATGAATGACACTGAGACTCCAAAATTGCTGTTGTCACTTGACTATAAAATAAAAAATAAGACTATGATATTATAACAATATGTTGAAAAAAAATTTAACAACAAACACATTGTCCTTAAACTGCTCATCTGAGAAAAATGGGATTGTAAAATAAGATAAGGAATAAAGGCCTATAATTGCTCACCTGGAAATATGTCTAATTATATACCCCAATGCAACTGGCAGCCTTTTAGTACAAATTGCTAAGGTTTATCCAACTTTGATATTCCTCATCCTAAGGATGTTGAATGAAGGTCAAGGTCAAGAAAACGTGGTGAAACTTTATCCAATGATAAAATAATTTAAGTTTCTGAGCTTTTTAATTTAAGGGAAAAAATGTGTAAAAGTTGTACTATTAGAGAACAATAAACAAATTCAAAGGTTAATGCTAGAAGGTCAAGTTCAACCAGATTGGTTGATAGGGCTTGGGTTTGTCAAATTCCATTGTCATTTTTTTTTTCTGGTTTTGCATAAGAACTTTTTCAAGTAATATTTTAAGATAAAGTAAGAAAACTATAAACACTGACTTACATGATTGTAAATGCATTTAAATAGTTCATTCTGAGCATTTTAGGCAAGTTTAATAAACATGTTATTATTATCATCCTTATCAAAACAATTTTTCTTCATATGATTAGATATAACTCAAACAAACCCTTCTGCCTGTTTTAAACTCATGATCATGCTGTTTTCCTGACGGTGTGTAAAAGTAGCTATCCTGTAAATGTGTTGACTTGATTCGGCAGCTGAGTGATCCAAGAAGGACATGATCTTCCACTCTCCCAGGAACTACAAATAAAACAACAGACAGCTGTCAGAAAAGCTATGTAGCTTTATACTAAAAGATTTGTCAACAAGAATAGTCAAAAAGGCTGTGTTGCTTAATACCAAAAGATATGACTATCAAAAGAATTGTCAGAAGGGCAGTACAGCTCACCTGCACATATAAATAATCAGCAGCTTTTGTCTGAAGGGCTGTGTAGCTCAACTGTACATCAAAATAATCAGTCAAGTCCATGTATTGCCATAAGGGCTGTATAGCTCAACTGTACATCCAAATAATCAGTCAAGTCCATGTATTGCCATAAGGGCTGTGTAGCTCAACTGTACATCCAAATAATCAGTCAAGTCCATGTATTGCCATAAGGGCTGTGTAGCTCAACTGTATATCCAAATAATCAGTCAAGTCCATGTATTGCCATAAGGGCTGCGTAGCTCAACTGTACATCCAAATAATCAGTCAAGTCTATGTATTGCCATAAGGGCTGTGTAGCTCAACTGTACATCCAAATAATCATTAAGTCTTCATATTGCCTAAAGGGCTGTGTAGCTCAACTGTACATCCAAATAATCATTAAGTCTTCATATTGCCTAAAGGGCTGTGTAGCTCACCTGTACATCCAATAATCAGTCAAGTCCATGTATTGCCTAAAGGGCTGTGTAGCTCACCTGTATATCTTAACTTTCAAAGACTTGATGTGATGATAAAGTAAGTTCAGGCTTTAGCTAATCTACATTAAAAATCTTATATTGATGTCATCTGTTATTTTATAATTATTGTCACAACTGAAAACTTACATTTTTTTAAATGTGATTCTTCATAAGTTTCTCTCTATCACAAAATCTTGTTATGATGCAAATAACTGACTCAACATAGGTTGGCTGGTTTTTGTTTTATGTCACATCAGCAATCTATCAGCAATTCCTGACAAGACCATTTCAATTAATCTCTGGGATTCATGTGGTGTGTGAATGTGTAAGTGTTTCTGGTTTGCATGCACTAAAGAGCACTTATAGGTATCTAGTATGCTACACCTACAGATATACTATGAAAACCATTAAGTCCAACTAATCTCAAGCTAACCAGAAAGGCCTTCTAACAAGGAAAAAAATGTTCTCAATTATAGAGGATCATGGATCAAACCCACAGCAGTGAGATGTCTTGAGCTTGAAGGTAAACACCTAAACCACTCAGCCTCAATATGAGGCAATCAATATAGATAAGATGTATATAACTTGCCTGATTGATATCAAACTCTTCTTGTCCATGTAAAGATTTTACCAAAGGTACAGTGCACTTATTTCCTGAATATAAAGAAGATATAAGGTCAATCATCAAAAACTTGAAAATATAACACTTGTTCGTTAAAGAAATAAATAATAAAAAAAAAAAAACCTCAAATTTTAATCTTTTGTTCAAAATTTAATTTTTAGTAAACCTGTTTTGGTGTCAACCTTTATATAAAGACCACCTGTCCATCAAGTTTTTATTCCTTAACTCAGTTACTCTGCACACTTATAACTGTAAATAACTAGAGAATCTCACAAGAATGTTTATGTTTAATGAATACATTATTATTATTAATTTGGAATACATTTGTATGCAATGATTTATGTGCAAGTTTAAGAAGCATTTTTTAATGAAAAATTAATGAGTTGAGTTGAGTAATGGTGTTTAATGTCCCAGTCAAGAATATTTCACTTATATCAAGACATTGCCAGCTATAGGCCAAAGTGCAGAAATTTTGCACTGATGGCATTATACAGCAGGGTTCTCTATCGTGCCAGCCCTACCGTGATATGGGACCTGGTTTATTTTATGTTCCCATCTGAAAGAACCATGACTTTCATTCTATAAATTTCCAAGCGCTTGGCAAAAGAACAGCCACTACCCACTTTCAAGTCTTGGGTCAGACCCGGTCGGGCTTTAAACCCACGACCCCCCACTTATGGAGCGAGCACTCTACCAATTGAGCTACTGCAGTGGTATATGAATTTAATGAATCCAATATTATAAGAACAATAATGTTTATATATAATGATGTATTTATTGACTAATCCAAAGTAAAAACTTTTTTGCAGTTTAAAGTTGAAAATGCCAGCAATATGTAGAGCCACATCAGATGAAAAATTGATTATTTTTCTAATATTACAACAATAGTATGACTAAAAAATCCCCCAGGAAACAGAGTTACATAATCGGTAGCTCAGATGGTAGAGTGCTCGCTATGAAGTGGAAGGTCATGGGTTTGAACCCTGGCCGAATCTGACCCAAGTCTTGAAAGTAGGTAGTGACTGTTTTTTCGCCAAACACTCGGCATTATAAAATGAAGGTCATGGTTCTTTCGGATGGGAACTTAAAATAAATGAGGTCCCGTGTCATGGCAAGCATGGCACTATAAAGAACCCTGCTGTATAATGCCATCAGCGCAATGCACAGGCAAAATTTTTGCCTTTAGCTGGTGACATCTTGTTATAAGTGAAATATTATTGACTGGAACGTTAAACACCATTACTCAACTCAACCCTAGAGACAAAATGATGCAATAAATGATATTATGTTGAAAAACACTCTGAATTTAAAGACAATTTTCTAATGTTTTGACCATATAAATTATGATTTGAATAAACATATACTACCTTTATTTCCACTTGCATCTTCTCTGTGAATGGATGATGTGCAATTAGCTGGAATATTAAAAAATATATAAAAGATCAGTAAAAATCAAGGAACTGACTGGAGTAATTAAGTTTTACATCCAAGTTAAGATCTGTTTAATTACATAAGTCTGATAATTTTATGATATGTTGGAGGAACAGAGAGTATCCAGCGAAACCTTCTGATCTTAACCACCACACTGATAGCTTCTCACACTAAAATATACCCTAAATAGTATTGTGTGTAATCAAACTTATACAACTTTGCTTGCAACAAATTAAAATGCAGACTAAACTTTAATATACATGTATTAATTTTGTTGAAATTTTTATTCTCAACAAAACAAATTGTTTGTGTTCAAATTTTACTCCAGTTATTTAAAAGGTTTTTAGTAAGTACCTTCTGTCCTAACTTTGAGACAATTTGCATTTTTTAAATATTGGGTAAAATTTAAACTTTTTAAATAAGTAGCAGAAAGACAGGTGTTTTAAGTTTCTCATTGCTTTACATTTCATCTGTAAAGAACCTTTATATAAAGACCACCTGTCTATATAGCTAATATTTTTTAATTTCCATGGGTGGTCTTTAAATATCAGTTTTACTTTACCTTCAAATGCTGTATCATGAAGATCGCTGGGCTTCATACAATATCTAGACAACAATGATGTTATACGTTCACGAGTTTCTGTATCAATATTTCTGGTTCGTCCGACAAGAGTTACTTCCCGTTTGTTATGAGCACACGATCCATCATCCAGTCGTTTGTAGCAGGCATAATACATAAGGTAATTATTGTCAATGTATATCACCTTCATATGATCTAAAATGTAAAATCCTTCAATGTAACATAATATAAAAAGGTAAGCAATATTTCTTGGGTACATATTGTAATGCAGTTCTCTTAGAAGGTGGATATCTAATGGTGTTCTGTCAAATTATACTGTGCAATTTGGCAGGTTAAATTAAACCTTAGGTACAATATACAAAATATGTCAATAGGATGCACCAGCATATAAATGACCTTGACCTTAATCCACGAGTCTGCTAAAACGACATCTATACTTGGATTTAATTGGACTAATGGTTTTTTACTACCCCATCAAGATTCCTTCACAGATATTGAGGCTGTCAGTTCTGGGATTGTGGAGGTAATCAGAGTGCCCAGAAAAAAACACTGACCTTTGGCAAGCAAACTTAAACTTTCAAACACTAGGATATTCCCAAGTGAAATTCAAACCTAGACAGTGATTGACACTGTGATCCATAAGCACACTTTTGGCCACAAAAGGCCCCATATTTGTACTAGGAGTGGAGTGGATGGAATTTTACAACCTAGTGAAACATCTTTATAATGCTCCTTACAAAGTTATTCACCATGTTTGTTGTTACATTACTGTCAAAAGGTTTATTTTGTTTTTCTATTTATCGCCAAACCCCTTATTTCCCGGGAAAGTTTGACTTCAAAAATGATGGGAATGAATCAAGGTTTTACTATAAAGGCAAATGTTCCCCTCACGTAAACTTACTCCAAGGAAACATGCTGTTAGAATCTCCGATTTTGGCTAACATGTCACCAGCTGTGTACTCTGGTCCTCTGCGCTTGGTCATACTTGATAAAGCAGTGTGACAGACACCATTCCTGAATTATACATGTATGTATCTTTATACAACTATAAAATACATATATTAAATACAGAAATACTGAATTTCCATTAATTGAAAAAAAAGGAAAAATTCCTTTCCTGTGATTTGTAATCTTTTGTGTTACATGTATTTCACTTGTTCATATATAATGAAGGAACTTATTTTCCTTGGGGGGGGGGGGGGGAATTATTTGTCAAAAAATTTATGGCATCAGCAATGGCTTACATGAACTTATGAAACAGTTAAACCATTATGATGTAATATTAACTTTTGCCAATAAAGAGCTATAAGGAGAGAAAAATGTGGTACCTTGATCATAATCAAAGACTGACATGAACTGTCTGAATTTCAAAGACTTAATAATGTAAATGTAGAAATGAAACAACGTTAGAGGCAAACAGACTGAATATCAAAGACATACATTGTGCCAGCATACTGGCTCAATTTCTATGATAACATTGTTAGCATCAAACAGACTAAAACTGTGCCAACATACTGGCTGGATATCTATGACTTACACCATTAGCAGCAAACAGACTGGATGTTAAAGACTCACACTTTACCAACTTACTGGCTGGATTTCTATGATAACATTGTTAGCATCAAACAGACTAACACTGTGCCAAAATACTGGCTGGATATCTATGACTTACACTTGATATCTATGATAAACACTGTTAGCATTAAACAGACTGAATATATAATGGATGGATAAATGAGACTAACATTGTTAGCATCAAACAGACTAACACTGTGCCAACATACTGGCTTGATATCTATGATAAACACTGTTAGCATTAAACAGACTGAATATCAGACTTACATTGTACCAGCATACTGGCTGGATATTTCAGATCCTCTCTCGGTGTTAAAGTAGTAGATGATAGACTCCATGTCATTAAATGTAAAGCGAGTTCTGGCTATTTCATACCATAATCCTGACATCTGTAATAATAAAATCAAAGAAGTAAATCAGGATCGTATGGTCCCAAAATAGTGAATTGTTTAAAAAAAAAAATAGACAAATTTTTAAAAAAAAAGAAAAAGGAAATAAGTATTTTTAAGGGGCCTCAGTGGCAGATTGGTCAAAAGCGAGTGCTTACGGATCACAGCGCCTCTCACCACCTAGGTTCGAATCCCATGCGGGACAGATCCTAGTGTGAGAAAGTTTGTCAGTTCGCTTGCCGAAGGTAGGTGGTTTTCTCTGGGCACTCCAGTTTCCTCCACCATTCCAGAACTGACTGCCTCAAAATAAGTGAAAGATTCTTGACTGGGGCGTAAAACACATTACTCCACTCCACTTCAGTATTTTAATTATGTTAAAGTGCAGAAAAAAATTAAATTTTACAGATTTTCATTATATTTATGTCTTTTTTCTTTTTTCAGTGATTCACAGTATGATGTTCTTTTCTGAATTGTTATCATACTTTCCCAAGAATGGTTCTCATAACACCAAGTAAGCTTTTAAAAAACGATGGAGGGTGCTATGTAAAATATGTCCAAAAAGGTCGTTAATTGATGAAACAGACTTAATTGTCATATTTGTGACATCATATTGAGGTAACAAGTCCTCCAAAGATTAAATTGTAAGTAAAATTTTGACAAAGACAAGTTTTGACTAAATTTTTAACTTTAACTGAATATGTTATCTAAATTTTTAATTTTATGGTAATTTTGGATGTTTAGTTAAGTTTTTTCCACATTTAATATGATTATAATTATTTTCAGGGAAATTTAAAATAAGAAAAAATATTAAAGCTGTAGTTGCCAGTAATTCTTATCAAAAAATTAAATCAAATAACTCCCAGTATCCCAATTCAATTATCAGGGGGCCTCGGTGGCGGAGTGGTCTAAAGTGCACACTTACGAATCACAGTGCCTCTCACCACCTGGGTTTGGATCCCACTCGGGACAGATCCTAGTGTGAGAAAGTTTGTCAGTTCGCTTGCCGAAGGTCGGTGGTTTTCTCTGAGCACTCCAGTTTCCTCCACCATCCCAGAACTGACCGCCTCGAAATAAGTGAAAGATTCTTGACTGGGGCGTAAAACACCATTACTCCACTCCACTCCAATTCAATTATCATGATTAACAAGGTATTACAAGTTTGTTTGAATGGTATTTTATACTCCATGCAATTTTTTTTCACTTACTTCAAATGTGGTCAGTTTTGAAAGATTATGGAAGGAAATTGTATACCCTGAGAACATTTTTAACCTTTCAAAAGTAAGCAGATATATTATTAATGACAGTATAGGAACTCAATGATTCAAACCTTGACAGTTAGAGGACCTGCGATCGTTGTTTTAAACTTTTTTCTTTGAAGCCACATAGAGCACCCCCCA
Organism: Tegillarca granosa; assembly: GCA_029721355.1. Taxonomy (NCBI): domain Eukaryota; kingdom Metazoa; phylum Mollusca; class Bivalvia; order Arcoida; family Arcidae; genus Tegillarca; species Tegillarca granosa. Next base: position 17,124,255 of record CM056606.1, on the reverse strand, counting down.
TTGGTAAAATTTAGAAACCTCAAACATATATGACAATATGACAATAACCACATTCAGGACTCACAAGTGTAGTTTCAATGGATCGGAATTTTAGAAGTCATGGCTTTTTTAGCAAGCAAGAAATCAAAATAGTTTTACAGGTTTAAATGAAATAAAATGTAATTTTCACATCATGTACCTGACTTGGAACAAAATCTTGCTGTACTGGAAACTCATCTAACAAACATGTTGATGGAATAGCCTCTGGTACACCTAAAATTAAGCACATATAGATATATATATATATATTTACAATTGCTATTGTCTTTCTTTCTATGACTCTATTACTCTTCCTTGCGGTCATATGCTATGAACGCTGATGACCTTTCTGAACTTTCTGACGTCATGACGTTCAGATATTCCATTTTGACAATGTGGAGGTTAGCAGTAAACTGACATATTAAAAAGGTGAATTTTAGGATATATCATCTGAAATTGAACTGAAATGGTTAAGTATATATATATATATATATATATATATATATATATATATATATATATATATATATATATATATATATGTATATATATGGAGAGAGAAAGACAATTTTTTCTTCAATTATTTGTTATTTCTATTTAAATGTATCTTGTTAATTTTACTGTTGTTGACATTTCATTGATGTTTTCACTATTTTAGACAGTTATCCTATTCTAAGGGGACATAATCAGGATGTGATCAATATAAAACTGCAAATGGCATGAGTCTAGTACTTCCAGGTCAAAGGTTCCTCACCCACAAATGTAGTACCAGTATATTTTTAAGTTTTTTTTTTTTTTTATTTTTTTTTTTTTTTGAATGAAATTAAGACATGTATGGAAAGGGTGGACCTTAAACTTGAAGAAACAGCCAGAGTCAAGAGTGTGTTGCACCTTGAAGAGGTGGTGGGATATGAGGAGTAAGGTGCCTTGATTACAGCCATTTTCAATCTGACACTGGATTCATATGCAGCCCATTTACTTGTTGCTAAGGTAGCAAAAAATTTCTCTGGTCAAACTATGACGAGCTTTTGATATGTTATTCAGCTCATTTAGACGAACATTTCCATACCATCATTTAACCTCCACTGATACTTGTGTCATTTTGATATTCCCTATTATGTTATTATGTAAGTCTATTGGAAAATAATTGTAGAATCGTGCCAAATATAGTAGAAACTCAGTTTGAGAGATATCTTAGTCCACTGGCAGCCAACCAAATAAATCTGGAATAAGTGTTTGAAAAAAATTTATATCACCTGTTTCAGAGTCTTCATCATTCAGTAAATTTATCAAAATTTCTGGTATTGTACAAAGACCTACAAGAAAATTAAGAAAAATTGACCAATAATATCACGATATGATTAAAAACGCCCACGAAATAACATGAAAACTTAAAAATACATGTATGTTACATATACTATGGATACATATTTGTTCCAACAGTCAACAGTTTTCTTACTTTGTCATTTTTTGGCCCTATTTTAAGCCAGTCTCACACAGAACACATGGCTTATAGGGTTGGCCACCTGTGTAAACCGTACATACAACCGAACCAACCATGGCCTTATCCGAGTTATACTCGGGCAATTCGAGTATATCCGTGAAAGCCGTGTATGATTTTTAAAACTTTTAAAAAACTGGCACGGGTGCCATGTCCGTGTATGATCATATTAGCGATCATACAAGACCGTGTGAGACCGTACAAGACCGTATATTCAACCGCACATGAAGTCCACTCCACGAGTGAGCTCAATCGCGTCAATATCGTATATAAATCATATATATCAAAACATACACGAATGTGTGATAATTCGAGCATAACTCGAACAAAAGTCAGTGGGATGGTATGTAAACCCTGTTAATGTATAGTTAATCGAGTAAAAGTCGTGTTTAATTGTACTAGGCCATAACAGACCATACTAGACCGTACTTGGAACCGTACAACAATCGTATCAAAATCATTTGCAACTGGTGTTCAAACCGTGAGAAACCTTGCTTGACTGAGTATATCCATGCTTTGTTCGTACATACTCGTGCTACATTCGAGTCTAAATCGTACCAACTCATCCCCAGGCACGGTTGGAGCTCAATACTCATACCAGTCAACCCGTGTATAACCGAGTATACCCTATTGGAACCGTGTGCCCAACCGTGTTCTGTGTGAGACAGGCTTTAGCTTCAGTTATAGTTAAAAATCTAACAAAAACCAAGCTAATTTTCAAAATTAAAAAAAAAAAGACTATAAAAATGTTTTTAAAAATCAAATTAAAAATAGGTTCATGTAAAATGGTATTTTCATTTTCAAAATTTTGGCCAGTACATGCCAATTATCACAGTAACAAGAGATTAAATCCATCTTTAAAATTTAGAAACAGTCCTTGTCCAGCAGTTTATACGTTAAAGTGACATACAGTCTAGACTGCCATAGCGACCCCCTGCTTTCAGCGACTTTCTGTCTTAAACGACCGTAATTTGACCCGCCCAACACATTTTACTATGTATTTTGGCTGTATTAAGCGACTTCCTGTCTGATCCGACATGCGACTATGTTTTTTCGGTACCAATGAGGACATTTACTTGTATTAAGCGACTTTGAGATGTTCCCCACAAAGGGCAAGTAACTCGTACAATAAAGACTGGTGTCCATACCATGCACAAATACGTTCATTAAACTTGTACAATTTTTACGGGAACCTGTCACTGCGATCCTAATTAACAAATATGGCGGAAAAAAAGAAGAGAGTTGTTATAACATTAGAAGAAAAAGTGGCTGCCATCAAGCGTTTTGACCAAGGCACACACGCATGTAGACTTGCCCAAGAGTTGGGTGTTGGTAAAACCCAGATAAATATATATATGTACATGTGCATTTGTATTATTATTAAATCCTATCATACTGTGTAATACAATACAAAGGTATAATATGACCCGGCTCTCAAAACTTGAAACTGTATTAAGAGACCCCCTGTCTTATGTGACCTTTTGGTACTGGTTCCCAGGATGGTCACATAAGACAGTTTTCACTGTATTTTGGTTCATTAGGTAACATTCATTACACTACAGATGTCACCCCCACTCTCTATTACTGACATATCTGAGATAATTAGATGACACATATTATGCTACAGATGACACACCCACTCATCATTACTGACATCTGAGATCATTAGATGACACATATGAGGCTACAGATGACACACCCATTCACCATTTTTTACATATCTAAGATCATCAAGTTGGCACACACATAATACACTACAGATGACACACCCACTTACCATTAATTGACATTTTGGGATCATTTGATGACAAAAATGATTACACACCTACTCACCATTATTGACATATATGGGATCATCAGATGACAAACATTACACTACAGATGACACACCTACTCACCATTATTGACATATATGGGATCATCAGATGACACACATTACACTACCAATGACACACCTACTAACTATTATTGACATATATGGGATCATCAGATGACACACATTACACTACAGATGACACACCTACTTACCATTACTGACATTCTGGGATCACTTGATGGCACACATAACACTAATGATGACACACCCACTTACCATTATTGACATATCTGAGATCATTAGATGGCACACATAAACGATTTTGTATCCACAATTCAAACTCCTCCCTCTTTTCTGAAGGCAAATCAGTATTCTTGTCATGTGACCAAATTTCAATTTGATGGTTATTTGGTTTACAAGTTCCATCTGCCTGTTTGTTGAAGCAGATATACATTATTGCATACATATCATCCATATACAGAACTTTTAAAAATGCTGAAATATAAAATTATATACATGAATACAAACAGGTTAAACCAAGAACAAAATATAGTATTCATGGTAGCCCCCCTTTGGTAGATAATTCACCTACATGTAAATATAGTGTAGAAGGTACAAGGTTCAAGACCTGGAACCATATTTTTGTTGTTTTTTTTTTTTTTATTATTTTTATTTTTTTTGTTATTTGGTGGCCAGTATGTTCCTCAGAAGTTGTGGACTGGTCGATTTTGCCAAACAAAGTTCATCTGAGGGAATTTAAGTGCAAAAACTTTCAATTTGCAAAACTATGGAAAAAATCAGACATTAAGGGAAGGATTATAGCAATCTAGCTATTTCAGGTGGAAAAAGTTATCCTGAATTTGAGTCCAAGTCTATAACCCCTGCATTTTTTCCATCATGTTACAAAAACCAAAACTTCATTATAAATGTCAACATTATTTTTAAGAATACCAGCTCAAGGTAATTTTTGTCTAAAATTTGCCCTATATACATGTACAAATATCCTAATTGCAGGACTAGAAGATGTAAGAGTTGTAGGGACAGCCGTTTTTGCCTCTTTAAAACTACAAGCTTAAATTTCAAAATATTTACCGTTATTAGATCCATGTAACCAATTATAAACTGCAGTACTGGAAGATGTTGCCTTGAAGGAAGTCACAGGAGTGCAGGCCGTGCCCCTTTAAAATTAAAATATTTAAATGTAAACTAGACCAATGTCGAGGAAGGGTCCCGCATAATACCTTCTGCTTATGAACAGGTACCAAGTATTACAAGCAACTTTCATCAACAGAATCATTTAGAAGATAACTTGAAGAAAACAAAATGGACAAACAGATGAACGGAGGGAAGGATGGACAGACAGACAAGGGATTACTACAGATACCAGGTGAGAACCATAAAGTAAGGACTATCACAAGCAAGTTTCATCAAAATCCCACCATTCCTTCAGAAGATAACATGCTTAAAACATTCAGCAAATCACATAGTATGCAGGCTCATTAAATATGCATGGAATTTGTTGAACATCAAACTTTAGTAAGGGACTTATATACCAAGAAACACAAGCAAGATTCATCAAAATCCCATCATTCCTACTAAAGATATTATGTGGAAAACATTCAGCCAATCAGATTGCAGCAGCCTGATTAAAAATGCATGGAACTTGTCAAACATCAAACTTGAGTGAAGGACTTATACACTGAGTATCACAAACAAGTTTCATCAAAATCCCATCATTCCTTTAGAAGATATCGTGCAGAAAACATTCAGCCAATCAGTTCGCAGCAGCCTCATTAAATATGCACAGAATTTGTCAAACATTAAACTTGAAGAAAACAAAATGGCAAACGGATGAAGGGACAGATGAATCCACAGACAGACAAGGAATTACTACAGATACCGAGTGAGAACTATAAGGTAAGGACTATCACAAGCAAGTTTCATCAAAATCCCACCATTCCTTCAGAAAATAACATGCTTAAAACATTCAGCAAATCACATAGTATGCAGGCTCATAAAATATACATAGAATTTGTTGAACATCTAACTTTAGTGAGGGACTTATATACCAAGAAACACAAGCAAGATTCATCAAAATCCCACCCTTCCTACTGAAGATATCATGCAGAGATCATTCAGCCAATCAAATTGCAGCTGCCTCATTAAATATGCACGGAATTTGTCAAACATCGAACTTGAGTGAAGGAGTTGAGTTGAGTAATGGTGTTTAACGTCCCAGTCAAGAATATTTCACTTATATCGAGACGTCGCCAGCTATAGGCGAAAGTGCAGAAATTTTGCCTGTGCGTTGCGCTGATGGCATTTTACAGCAGGGTTCTTTATCGTGCCATCCTACCATGACACGGGACCTTGTTTATTTTAAGTTCCCATCCGAAAGAACCGTGACTTTCATTTCGTAATGCCGAGTGCTTGGCGAAAGAACAGTCACTACCCACTTTCAAGTCTTGGGTCAGACCCGGCCGGGGTTCGAACCCACAACCTTCCACTTACGGAGCGAGCACTCTACCAACTGAGCTACCGCAGTGGCGAACTTGAGTGAAGTACTTATGTCCTTAGTATAACAAGCCAGTTTCATGGAAATCCCATCATTCCTTTAGAAGATATTGTGCGAAAAACATTCAGCCAATCAGATTGCAGCAGCCTCATTAAATATGCAAGGAATTTGTCGAACATTGAACTTGAGCTAGGGACTTATGTACCAATTATCTAAAACAAGTTTCAGAAAAATTCCACCATTACTTGTCAAGACATCGCGCGGAAAGCGAAACAGACAGACAGATGGACAGACAGACAGACAGATTGACAAGGTGATTAGTAAAGGGCACCGGCATTATGATGCGGGGCCCTAATAACTATAAACAGTGATATTGGAAGAAGTCTTAAAGGAATGAAATCACAGGAAAACAAGTTGTGCCCAATTAAATCAAGGTATTTAAGCAATTTTACTGTTCATAATAAAAGAATTCAATGTCCTAACAAAGTACAATATTTGTAACAACAACCCATGTTATTGATAAGTTTCTGTGTACTTGGTGAAGGCAAGTTAAAAAACCATTAATATTGGTCTCAATATAAAGAGCAAGTTGAGTTAAGTGATGGTGTTTAACATCCCAGTGAAGAATATTTCACTTATATCGAGAGGCTGCCGGCTATAGGCAAAAGTGCAGAAATTTTGCCTATAATGGGTTGTACTAATGGCATTATACAGCAGGGTTCTTTATCGTGCCATGCCTGCCATGACAATGGACCTTGCTTATTTTAAGTTTGAAAGAATGCTGAGTGCTTGCCAAAAGAGCAGTCACTACCAACTCTCAAGTCTTGGGTCAGACCAGGTCAGGGTTCAAACCCAAGACCTTCCTTTTATGGAGCGAGCAATCTACCAACTGATGTATACAAAAGGGACATCTACAAAATGATGATGTGAATATAAAGTCTTGTAGTTATGACATAGAAATTCAAACATGTCTATACTTACGAGTGTCCAGTAAATATCATGTTAAAATTTCTGTTGTCATCCAATACAAATTTAAAGGTGCTGGACGACCAATCAGAATTACCCCATAAATATGATGTCTGATATACTGTGTACCATGTACCTAAAAACTTAATAAAGAAAACAATTCCATTAAAGACGATTAAACAACAAAAACAACCCCCCCCCCCACACTCTTCAACCAATCATCCAACTAAACCTCACCTTGGAGACCTCTCACTGAATGGGCTAAAGTAATGGCTTTTCACAGCATCTCTTGTCAACTCAGTTGGAACCTCATTTGAACAGACATAGGTAATTTTCAGTTCACCATAGCTAAAGGTTAACTGATTCTCTCTGCATGGACACTCTGATTTTCTCTGCCATTTTAGATCTGACCCCCTAAATTAAGTGAAAAAACTTGACTGGACATATTATATCATTACAAAGCTCCAATGAAAAGAGTCATTAAATTATTACTAAACTAGCATAAGCAAAAGTCTGTTTACAGGTAGAATTACTAAAAGTTGACAAAATATATCAAGAATATGAACAAAAATCAATATTGCGTTGGAATGTACATGTTCAACCAACATGCTACAATTTATCAGGTGATATACTAAATTACAGTCCACAGACTTTCTTACCTGACTTTCTTGAAAATGTTCAAAAACTGGCACAATATCAATTGGACAAGTGCTACCTGAAAAAATATGAAAAAAATACATACATAAAAAGGGTTAATATGATTTTAAGGCCTCTGAATTTCTCATTTAAAGAGTGCATGAGTTGAGTAATAGTGTTTAACGTCCCAGTCAAGAATATTTTACTTATATAGAGATGCCGCCAGCTATAGGCGAAAGTGCAAAAATTGTGTCTGTGCCTTGCGCTGATGGCATTATACAGCAGGGTTCTTTATCTTGCCACGCCTACCATGACACTAGACCTCCTTTATTTTAAGTTCCCATCTAAAAGAACCATGACCTTTATTCCATAATGCCAAGTGCATGGGGAAAGAACAGTCAAAACCAATTTTCAAGTCTTGGATCAGACCCAGTCAGGGTTCCAACCCTCAACCTCCCTCCCATTTATGGGGAGAACACCCTACTAACTGAGCTACTGCAGTGGTGGCAAATGAAATGCATTGCTATATATGAAACATAGTTTCTGATGTTGAAGTTTTAGAAATGTTTGAAATTCCTGTAAAGTTGTGGTCATATATATTGGTTTTTAAATACAGTCATAAACTTATGTGTCACCAATTTTCTGTTTTTTATTTATAGAAACAGTGAGCATCTATGAAGTCAATCAAGCTGAAAACCACTTAACCTAGAGACCTTTCACAACCAATTTGGTTTCTTTTGGTCAAGTGGTTTCAGAGAAGAAGTTTATGCAGGCACACACAGAACCAAGGATGCATAGACACACAGACACTTTGCCATGCCATAAGCCCAGCTTACAAGAATTCCACAGACTAAGATTTAAATGTCTTGCATGGTAAGTTTTTAAACAAAGAGAAAATACATTGCTTTAACATAAACTTTCACATTTTGACATGTCACACCGCCACCAACACCACCAGAAAAGTAACACCTAAGTCTCGCCTTATGGCAATGCTTGGCTTGACAAAAACTATCCAAAATATGTCATAGGTCATAAGTAGCTAAAATTCATCATATTTTTGAAATTTGATGCCTGCATCATTTGTTTAAAATCATAACTACACATATCAATCAGACAGAAATAATCTTGTCTTAAATTGACAACCAATTCAAACCTCATTTAAATTTCATTTATTGTAATTTTGGAATCAAATTAGATTCTTATCAAATAAACTTCTAAGAAATTTATTACTGAAATATCTAATCGAGATATTTTTGTTCTCATTAAAAAATGATTTTTAAATAATTTACAGGTGCATTTACAATTTTCCTTTTGAGGCCAACTTCTACACTTAAACAAAAACCACTTGTAATAAGATAACCTCATCTAAAATATCCATGCTATTTTATGCTAATCAGAAAATGTTTTTAATGCAGAAAGGTCTTTTACAGTTTCAAGTTTTTTGGTGCTCCATATTTCAAATTTTGAAAATTTAGTCCTGCCTGTTTCATTAACGCTATGTATAAAATATCTAAGGTCTTGCAAATTCATTGGAGAAAATATTTCTTATTTCGAAAGTCTTTTAAGTATAGGAATGAGAGTTCCTTTTTGACCTTGTGTTTTCATCATACCTTCCTCCAGTGTAGTGACCTCTGTCCAAACTGATGAAGGCCCTCTTCCCTGAGCTGTCTCGGCCATTATCAATGACCTGTACAAGGTGCCTGGTTCCAGATTTGTGGCAACATAAGAACGGGTACTAGGATCCAGATCTGTGATGTCGCCACAAGTTCCCTTGGCAATGACAAGACGGTAATTTAATATTACACCATTCTGCTCATCAGCTGGTATTGGATCCCAGGTAAATAACACCGTCTAGAATAATCAGATATATCAGGTTGATTAGGTAAATACTGTGAAGTTTGAGTTAGTATAAAACCCTTATCCCAATGTGAAGTAATTGAGAGTATGACATGCCCCTTGGTTGGGATTAGAACTTATTGCAGGGTTACCCTGAGCAGCTTTATATGTACCAAATTAGGTGGAAGCAATGTGAAATTAATCAAATTAATTTATTTAATGTCTTGCTCACAGACAAAGCTTCCTGTTTGCAATCTAGCTAGATATCAAATTTATTACTCTTAATCATTTCATACGTCATGTCAGGTGCTCTGGCCATGATGTCATTTCTTGATTGTGCTGGCTTTTGTTAAGTCCATGTGACAATTTGTGTGACTTCTATTATTATTTTGTAGAGATTTAAATGTTTAAAACACATAACATACAGTGATTTGTCAGCATAATGTGTAATCAACACTCTCATAAAATTTCGGAGGCCTCAATGGCTGCAGAGTTTTTTTTCATGAAGCTCAAACTTAGGGATCAGAGCATCCATCACTCAAATTTGAATTACAATTTAGCAAATCTTAGTGCCACAGCTTTTTCAGGTTGCTTGCCAAAGGTCTATTTCTCCAGGGACCTCAGCCTCCTCTAACATTCCTGAAATGACCAACCACCCCAGCTTCCTCTTACATTCCTAAACTGACCAGCCACCTTGGCCTCCTCTAACATTCCTGAACGGACCAGCCACCCAAGCTTCCTCTAACATTCCTGAACTGACCAGCCACCTTGGCCTCCTCTAACATTCCTGAACGGACCAGCAACCTTGGCCTCCTCTAACATTGCTAAACTGACCAGCCACCTCAGCCTCCTCTAATATTCCTAAACTGACCAGCCACCCCTGCTTCCTCTAACATTCCTAAACTGACCAGCCACCTTAGTTTAACATTCCTGAACTGACCAGCCACTCAAGCTTCCTCTTACTTTCCTAAACTGACCAGCCACCTTGGCCTATTCTAACATTCCTGAATGGACCAGCCACCTTGGCTTCCTTTTACATTCCTAAACTGACCAGCCACCATGACCTCCTCCAACGTTCTTAAACTGACCAGCCACATCAGACTCCTCTAACATTCCTAAACTGACTGGCCACCTCAGCCTCCTCTTACAATCCTGATCTGACCAGCCACCTCAGACCCCTCAAACATTCCTGAATGGACCAGCCACCTTGGCCTCCTCTAACATTCTTAAACTGACCAGCCAACTTGGCCTCCTCTAACGTTCCTAAACTTACCAGCCACCTTGGCCTCCTCTAACATTCTTAAACTGACCAGCCACATCAGCCTCCACTAACATTCCTTAACTGACTGGCCACCTTGGCCTCCTCTTACAATCCTGAACTGACCAGCCACCTCAGCCCCCTCTAACATTCCTGAATGGACCAGCCACCTTGGCCTCCTCTAACATTCTTAAACTGACCAGCTACTTCAGCCTCCTCTAACATTCCTAAACTGACCAGCCACCTCAGCCTCCTCTAACATTCCTGAATGGACCAGCAACACCAGTTTCTTCTTACATTCCTAAACTGACCAGCCACCTTGGCCTCCTCTTACATTCCTGAACGGACCAGCCACCCCAACTTCCTCTTACATTCCTAAACTGACCAGCCATTTGGACAATGGTAATTAAAAATTTTCAATGACATTTAATTCCGTGGTTTATCACTTGCCAATCAAAATAGTTAATTTTAATCCCCGAACAAATATTTGTGATTTTACAGTATTACAATTTTACTTACTGTTGGACTGAGTGCTTTAATAACAAAATTCTTTGGAGGATGCCCTGGAACATCCGACTTTGTCATGGTTCTGATTGTTGCTGCTTCTCCCTGTCCAATGGCATTAATGGCCTTTATATTGACTTCATATTCTGCAAATTTCTTTAATGAAGTCAATGTAATTTCTGTGTTGGGAGTATCAATGTATGACATCACATTTCCACCATGAATTTTATAAAATATTCTGTACTCTATGATAGGTAAACTGGTTGACACGGGTGGTTGCCATGACAACAATATTGAAGTTGATGTCAGATCAGTTATAGCAATAGACTCAACAGTACCTGGTACAAAATTGATTCTATTCCTGATTACATTATCTGAAAAAGAAAAACAATATCTGAATAAATTCTAATGAGTGGAGTGGAGTAATGGAGTTTTACGCCCCAGTCAAGATTCTTTCATTTAATATTGTTATAATTATGTAATTTACATTGTCAAACATTTATATATTTTTTTATCTTGTACAACCACTGGAATATTGTTATAATTATGCAATTTATATTGTCAAACATTTATACTTTTTGTCTTGATATGTTTGCTTTCAAAATAAAATAAATAAATAAAAAAAAATTCTTTCACTTATTTCAAGACGTTCAGTTCTGGGATAGTGGAGGAAACCAGAGTGCCCAAAGAAAATCACCAACCTTTGGCAAGCGAATTGACAAACTTTCTCACACTAGGATATGTCCCGAGGCCCCCTAATAAACTGGTAGTAAACATCATGAAGTATAGTGAAATAATAGCATTTTATTTCCAAGTCAAGATATTTTCACTTACATAAAGCCAGAAAGAAAGTTCTGTAGTTGTGGAGGAAACCATAATCCCAGAAAGAAAGTTCTGGGATTGTGGAAGAAACAATAAAGCCAGATAGTTCTGGGGTTGTTGAGGAAACCATAGTGCCAGAAAGAAAGTTCTGGGGTTGTTGAGGAAACCATAGTGCCAGAAAGAAAGTTCTGGGGTTGTGGAGGAAACCATAAAGCCAGAAGGAAAGTTCTGGGGTTGTGGAAAAAACCATAACATCAGAAAAATTTTTTTAGGTTTTGAATGAAACCATAAAGCCAGACAGTTCTGGGGTTGTGGAAGAAATCATAATGCCAGAAGGAACGTTCTGTGGTTGTGGAGAAAACCATAAAGCCAGATAGTTCTGGGGCTGTGGAAGAAATCTTAATGCCAGAAAGAAAGTTCTGAGGTTGTGGAGGAAAACATATAGCCAGATAGTTCTGGGGTTGTTGAGGAAACCATAATGCCAGAAAGAAAGTTCTGGGGTTGTGGAGGAAACCTAACTCCCAACAGAAAAAACACTGCATACCGTTGGCAAGTGAACTGACAATTATTCTCAATCTAGGATATACCAGAGTGGTATATGAATCTGGACTTCTAACAAACTGGTGATCTAGGCTGCTGAAAAAGATTGGGTGGTTGAACATTGTTGGAAATAAAATCCATTTTTAATAGTTGTTCTTGATGATTTTGTGTTGATGATCTGATTTCTTTGAACTCTTATGGGGATCTAAGGATTAGTAGTCCAATTTACTGCAATATCTAGGAACATTGCAGATCATTAAAAAAAATAATAATAAAATTAAAAAAAAAAAAAAAATTAAAATGAGGCTGAATGGGCCTCTATTTCTCAGTCCTGACATTAAAACACCATCTAAAAAGCAACCAATTTCTCATACATACATTTTATTTAAAACAAGCATTCTGAGATTATTGCAAAACAATACATAGTCCCCTACCGGTCGCATATTTCACTTATCCCAAAGTTTTAGGTAAAATGTACCTTATTATATGGTACAAAGATTTATAGTTATAAATTATACATGTTGTTCAAGATGGCAGATGGAAACAAAACATAAACTTGATCTGTAACTCATCATGGTAGAGTCACATACAAAACAGTACTTCCATTTCTGCAAGCCTGTAGAAAAAAAGTGTGGAAAAATAAAATTTTTGTGAATTTTCAAAGATCAAAGGGCCATAACTCCGGTAAAAATTAGCAGATGGAAACGAAACGTGAACTTGACATTGAAACATTCTCTAATTTGATATGAGTATACACTAAAATGAGTGAATAATTGTGAAACTGGGGCCAGATCAACATCAACGATAAATTACCATTTGATAAAGTGACTCTTTGAAATCTGCTTCCTGGTCCATCACCTTTCATCCCTTTAGCAATAACAAAAGCAGCATATGTCTGGTTAGCAGTGAGACCAGTAACTGTGTAAGAGCGCTGACGACGGGGCACTGTTACTTGGTGTATACATCTTTCTGGTTTTCTTACTGTTACAACATATCCTGTAATTAGTCCATTCCTCTCACCATAAACTGGAGGTTCCCACCTTATATTGAAGCTCTGTAAATAAATAAATGAATGAAAGTATGAATGAATTGAATGAATGAATTAATGAATGAATGAAAGGAAAAAAATAAAAAAAATAAAAAATGCTGTTTACAGTTTCAAAAGAAGAAAAAAATTTCATTCAAAATACATCTAAAGCATATGTTTACTGATCACAGTGTCTCTTATCACCTAGGTTTGAATCCTGCTTAGGGCAGCTAAGTATTAGACAGTTTGGCAGTTTACTTTGTGAATCCTGCTTGGGGCATATCCTAGTGTTAGACATTTTGGCAGTTTACTTCGTAAATCCTGCTTGGGGCAGATCCTAGTATTAGACAGTTTGTCAGTTTACTTTGTAAATCCTGCTTGGGGCAGATACTAGTATTAGACAGTTTGTTAGTTTACTTCGTAAATCCTGCTTGGGGCAGATCCTAGAGTTAGACAGTTTGTCAGTTTACTTCGTAAATCCTGCTAAGGGCAAATCCTAGTGTTAGACAGTTTGTCAGTTTACTTCGTAAATCCTGCTTGGGGTAGATATACTAGTATTAGACAGTTTGTCAGTTTACTTCATGAATCCTGCTTGGGGCAGATCCTAGTGTTAGACAGTTTGTCAATTTACTTCGTAAATCCTGCTTAGGGCAGATCCTAGTGTTAGACAGTTTGTCAGTTTACTTGGTAAATCCTGCTTGGGGCAGATCTTAGTGTTACACACTTTGGCAGTTACTTCGTAAATCCTGCTTGGGGCAGATCCTAGTGTTAGACAGTTTGTCAATTTACTTCGTAAATCCTGCTTGGGGCAGATCCTAGTGTTAGACAGTTTGTCAGTTTACTTCGTGAATCCTGCTTGGGGCAGATCCTAGTATTAGACAGTTTATCAGTTTACTTCATGAATCCTGCTTGGGGCAGATCCTAGTATTAGACAGTTTGTCAGTTTACTTCGTGAATGCCAGGGGTTTTCTCCAGGCATGTCGGTTTTCAGAATGTTGACCGAGTTTGCAAAAATACTGTTATTTCATTACTTCACTCTCTCTCCCAACACTGGGCTTTGGGGATTGTAGCAGATCTTTCATTGAGAGGGCAGAAAGCTACTAGTTAGGAGTGCAGACTTTTAGTCAAGAAGACAAAAGGCTTTTGAAAAGGAGAACAAATTTTTCTTAGAGAAGACATAGTGATAGCAGATTTTTCACTGAGAAGATAGGGCTTTAAATGAAAAGCAGATTTTCTACTGAAAAGACAAAGAACTTTTGGTGAGAAGAGCAGGTTTTCTCTGAGAAGACATAGTGAGAGCAGATTTTTACTGAGAAGATAGGGCTTTTAGTGAGAACATATTTTGTACTAACACGGCATAGAACAAAAAAGTTGTGAGAAAAGCAAATTTTCTGCTGAGAAGACACAATAATGTTTTGGTAAGGAGAGCAGATGTTACCCAGAAAATAGGGCTTTAAGTAAGAAGTGCAGATCTTCTACTGAAAAGACAATAGGGTTTTCAGTGAGGAAAGCAGGTTTTCTACTGAAAAGACAATAGAGTTTTCAGTGAGGAGAGCAGGTTTTCTAATGAATAGACAATAGGGTTTTCAGTGAGGAAAGCAGGTTTTCTACTGAAAAGACAATAGAGTTTTCAGTGAGGAAATCAGGTTTTCTACTGAAAAGACAATAGGGTTTTTAGTGAGGTTATCAGGTTTTCTACTGAATAGACAATAGGGTTTTCAGTGAGGTAAGCAGGTTTTCTACTGAAAAGACAATAGGGTTTTCAGTGAGGAAAGCAGGTTTCTGCTGAGAAGACAATAGAGTTTTCAGTGACGACAGCAGGTTTTCTGCTGAGAAAACACAATAATGTTTTGGTAAGGAGAGCAGATTTTTACCCAGAAAATAGGGCTTTAAGTAAGAAGTGCAGATTTTCTACTGAAAAGACAATAGGGTTTTCAGTGAGGAAAGCAGGTTTTCTACTGAAAAGACAATAGGGTTTTCAGTGAGGAAAGCAGGTTTTCTACTGAAAAGACAATAGGGTTTTCAGTGAGGAAAGCAGGTTTTCTACTGAAAAGACAATAGAGTTTTTAGTGAGGAAAGCAGGTTTTCTATTTAAAAGACAATAAGGTTTTCAGTGAGGAGAGGTTTTCTGCTGAGAAAACAATAGAGTTTTCAGTGAGGAAAGCAGGTTTTCTACAGAAAAGACAATAGAGATTTCAGTGAGAACAGCAGGTTTTCTGCTAGAAAACAATAGAGTTTTCAGTGAGGAAAGCAGGTTTTCTACTGAAAAGACAATAGAGTTTTCAGTGAGGACAGCAGGTTTTCTGCTGAGAAGACAATAGAGTTTTCAGTGAGGACAGCAGGTTTTCTACTGAAAAGACAATAGAGTTTTCAGTGAGGAAAGCAGGTTTTCTACTGAAAAGACAATAGAGTTTTCAGTGAGGACAGCAGGTTTTCTGCTGTGAAGATATTAGAGTTTTCAGTGAGGAAAGCAGGTTTTCTGCTGTGAAGATATTAGAGTTTTCAGTGGAAGAGCAGGTTTTTTACTGAGAAGACATAGTGTTTTTGGTTAGTAGATTTGTAGCTGAAGAGAGAAGGTCAGATAGAGAAATAAAGGGTCATAGAAAATTATTACCTCTTTCAATGCTGATAATATCTACCAAGATTCATTATCTTTTAAAACTAGGACAGTCCTTAAAGGTCTTATACAAAAATGAAACAGAACTTAAGAAATTAAGAAGGCCAGTATCAACTGAAAATATAAACTAGTAGATGAAAAATAAATAAAATATACTAACTGTTGAATTGATAACTTGTAGGACAACATTTTGCGGTGCTCCACTCGGTATGTCGGAATCTGTTCTCACAAGTTCTTCATGTCTTACTATACCTCTGCCATTAGCATTATAAGGAACCACAACGATGCCATACACAGTGAATTTTCTCAAGCCTGTCAGTAAACAGGATGTATTAGTGGTGTCGACAAAAGATATTAATTTTTCCGTTGGGACATAGAAGATTATCTGATATTTAGTAATTTCCGATGCCCCTTCTCTCGGGGGATCCCAGGACACATTAATTGCTGTAGAGGATACTGCTTCAGCATGAACATTCCGAACACTTGGTTTATGACTAGTAGAATCTGAACTATCTCCAGTCCCTGTAAGTAAAAAAAAGCATCACAATAAATGCCTGGTGTACTAGGAATTCTAGCCTATCAAAAAATTCTAACCTTGAACGCCAATGCAGACATTAACATCAGACACGTAAGATCTCATGTAGGTTATACAGAATTACATAAATATACAAAGGAGTACATTTAAAAGTTAAATTAAATAAATAACTTTTTCTGGGTGTCTAGATATATTCTTTTAGAAAAAGCTGTGAAAACCGAAATGCTGTAAAAACCGACCAATCTCGTGGGTCCCGAATTTTTCCTTCTTTATTCTTTGTTAACCGAACCTTGATAAACCAAATACTTTTTAAGTGAAATATGATCAAATTCTTAATAAAATTACCTGAGAAAACTGATCATTATAATTTCACTTTGAAGCAAAAAAATCATTTAGAAAACCTGAAATTTTGTCGTAATGATTTTCAATTGCACTGATTAACCGTCAGATTAAACTGTTAATTCTTGATTGTTCTTCCATCTTTCAATCAATAATGAAATAAAATAAATACAAATTTCTATACCTAGAAAGTCTTACAGCTCTTTAGTTTTAAAGATAAAACAACATCTTTCAATCAATACCGATTACACGCTTGAGTAAACATTTGTTGATAATCAGCTTGACATTTGTATCACCAAGAATTCGTAAATAAACAATGAGTACAACTGTGTGTATATTGTGACCGGATAATACTGCTTAAAGAGCACCTGTTTTTTGTTCGATGTTGTTGTAGAAATAACAGAAGATCATAGGGACTCTTCCGAAGTTATCGAAGCATGTGCAATAATGAAATAAAATAAACAAGAGGCCCAATAGGGCCTGTGATGCTCAACTGCCTGCATATGTAAGACAATGTTTGTTTTTGTTTGTAATGCTGTTTAACGTTCAACTCAAGAATATTTCACTTATACGGAGACTGTCAGTTTTGGAAATGGTGGAGGACACTGGAGTATCGGAGAAAACCACGACCAAGCAGCAAGTTAACTGACAAACTTTCGCCATACCATTAACTCAGCTGGGTTTAGCCCGTTGAGCTTAAAATGGATCAACAATGGCTATTTTTTTTTTTTTTTTTTTTATACCTTGTAACAACGGGCATCTTGGACTGGTACAAACTTTTTTCAGGCTGATGTAGGAACCTTCCACACAAAATTTGGTTCCAATCGCCAACTGGTTTTAGAGGACAAGATTTTTACTAAATATTACACCTAATTTGCATATTTCTTGAAAATTGGGTCAATAAAAATTTTCTCAGAAAAAACCTGTTATATATTTTGAATCCCCCACAATATACTTTCTACATTTCGAATGTGAGCTGGATCGGTGGAAAAAGGGATCCAGAATGGCCATTTTTGTGTATTTTCTATTTATAGTAACAGTGGCCATTTTGGATGTCAGGCAGGGATGCCTGGTACAAACTTTAGTCAGGTTGACGTAAGGACCTTCCACACAAAATTTTATTCCAACTTGGCCCAGTGGTTTAAGAAGGAAAGATTTTCAAAGATTTCACAAAATATTGCACCTAATTTGCATAATTAGTGAAAATTGGGTCAACGAAAAAAAACTTGGAAAAACCTTTTAAATATGTTGAATCCCCCACAATATACTTTCTACATTTCGAATTTGTGCTAAATCAGTGGAAAAATGGATCAAAAATGGCCATTTTTGTGTATTTTCTACTTATAGTAACAGCGGCCATCTTGGATGTCAGGCGGGTTTGCCTGGTACAAACTTTTGTCAGATTGACGTAGGGACCTTCCACTCTAAATTTCATTCCAACTGACCCAGTGGTTTCAGAGGAGAAGATTTTCAAAGATTTCACAAAATATTGCACCTAATTTGCATAATTAATGAAAATTGGTTCAATGAAAAAAGACTCGGAAAAACACGTTACATATGTTGAATCCCCCACAATATACTTTCTACATTTCCAATTTGAGCTAAATCAGTGGAAAAATGTAACTACAATGGCCATTTTTGTGTTTTTTCTATTTATAGTAATGGCGGCCATCTTGGATGTCGGGCGGGGTTGTCTGGTACAAATTTTAGTCAGGCAGAGGTAGGGATCAACCACACAATATTTCCTTCCAATTGGCCCAGTGTTTTAAGAGGAGAAGATTTTCGAAGATTTCGCTAAATATTACAACTTATTTGCACAATTCTTAAAAAATTGGGTCAACAAAAAATTACTAACAAAAACCTGTTACATATTTTAAATACCCCACGATATACTTTCTACATTTCAAATTTGAGCTTAATTGGTGGGAAAAATGGATCCACAATGACCATTTTTGTGTTTTTAATATTTATAGTAATGGCGGCCACCTTGGATGTTGGGCGGGGTCACCTGGTACAAACTTTAGTCTATCCCACCTAAGGACCTTCCACACCAAATAGGGTTCCAGTCGGCCCAGTGGTTTCAGAGGAGAAGATTTTCAAAGAATTGATTAAATATTACACCTCATTTGCATAATTTGGTCATCGAAAAATTTCTCAGAAGAACCTGTTATATATGTTGAATGCCCTGCTATCTTCTCTCTTCATTTCAAATTTGAACAAAAAATGGTTAAAAAATGACTCAACAATGGCTATTTACGTGTTTTTGCTATTTATAGTAACAGTGGCCATCTTGGATGTCCGGCGGGGTCGCCTGGTACAAACTTTAGTCTACTCCACCTTCCACACAGAATTTGGTCCCAATTGGCCAAGTGGTTTCAGAAGAGATGATTAAAGTTTACGCACGCACGGACGCACACATGGACTCACAGATGCACGCAAAACCATGCCATAAGCTCAGCTGGTTATAGCCAGTTGAGCTAAAAACAAATTTCTATACCTAGAAAGTCTTACAGCTCTTTAGTTTTAAAGCTAAAACAACATATCTTTTTTGAAGTATGGAAGATTACAGAACAACTTGCAAATTTAAGGGAAATAGGTTTTTTTGTTTTTCAAGTCAATGTCGAACTCGGGTAACCTATGGTGTACCTGTAAATCTCATGTTTTGTCAATAGAACAACATTTTCGGAAAATGGGTCAACTTTAAAGTTATCATTTAGTTATGACTTTCTGAAATCCGTACGTCGTATTTGAGAAATAGTCACAATGTGATCTGTTTCCAGCTACATGTATTTAAGTACTTTTGTATTAAAAGAATGGTGTTCATTTTCTATGCATCACATTTTTTTGAAAAGACGAAAGATGGTAGTTGGTATATTTTGGCTATATAACTGACTAGACCTATCAAATACGTTGCCCTCATTGATATTTCAGTGTCGATAAAAAGATACTTACCTGTGTAAACAGATGCATTTTATTTCATTATTTTTTATCTATTTTTCAATATAAAATACATGTATTACAAATATTAATACATGTACAATTAAATACATTATAAATTAATATCAATTTCACCAACAACGTTGTTCACACATTCACAGGAAGTAACTCGTGAATCTGAAGGCAAGGGCAATTAACTCTGAACGACTACTCTGAAAACCGAATCCCTGTCAAAACCGAATTTTTCTTCAGGTCTGGGAGGCAATCGGTATTTACAGGTTTCACTATATCTTAAATTCACAGTTAAATGAAAATAGCTTGACTTATTTTTAATATACTTAATCTGTAAATGGCTTTAAAAAACGGGAAGGAGGAGAGAATTTTGCCAACAAACAAATAATTACCTTTTGTGATAAAATCACCCAAGATATGAATCAACATTTCGGAAGTCAGATTTAAGATCAGCATTTAAACTATTTGTTTGTTTTCACAAGCAGGGGGTAAAAAAAAAACTCAACCTAAATTCCCTTGAATGAACTTTTTATTGTCACAATTGCCAGCCCACTACTTCAGCCCATCAAACCTGAAGTCACACTGGCAACTAAACTTTAAGAGGAAGAAGAAAAAAATGCAAGTTCGGACTGGGGATTGAACTCAGTCCTTCCCGTGCTATAGGCAAGCTGGTAGTGCTTTACCAACTGAGATACCCAGATTGCTACACAAACATGAGCTGACAATAAACCTTACTGAATCTTTATATTTTTTAGTTATCAAATCTTTATTAACCAAAACATTTTTGTTTTGAATTGAAGAAAAATTTAGTTGGAAAACATTATTCATTTCCATTGAATTTTCATTTATGGTATTTAAAAAAAATTATACCTTAAAATCAAAATTTGAGATATCCAAGAACAGGATAACCAGAGTGATTCTGGCTAATTGAAGAGTAAACTTTACTAGGCTTTTCAGTAATTTCAACTTATAAGGAAACTTGAGATATCTTAGTTTCAGATATTAATGAAATTCATGTGAAAATAGATGCGAGTTGATAATAATAATTTTTTTACCTAAATTGCTTTGCTCATTGTTTGATTGTGTATGTAAATCGTCACATAAACCTGAAATAGATAGAAAAAAAATCAGACATACCCACCCACTTAGTCAACAGACAGGCCATTCTTATTCAAAATTGTAAAACTTGATTTTTCCTGATACAAAATAAATCTAGACAGTTCTTCAAAAAAAAAAAATAATAATAATAAATGAAATAATAATAGTAAAAAATAAATATAAAAAAGAAAAAAAATTCAAAACCATTCCATGAGCATGACCTTTTAAATAAGACCTGGATCTCACCGCTAGACCATGGAGATAGTTTATATCAAACTTTAAGAGTGGAGTAATTGTGTTTTACACCCAAGTCAAGATTCTTTCACTTAATTCGAGGCAGTCAGTTCTGAGATGGTGGAGGAAACCAGAGTGCCCAGAGAAAACCACCAACCTTCAGCCAGTAAACTGACAAACTTTCACACACTAGGATCTGTTCCAAGTTGGATTCGAACCCAGGTGGTGAGAGGCACTGTAAGCACGGGCTTAAGACCACTCAGCCACTCAAATTTTAAGAAATACCATCCTTAAACCTATGGATAAGAGAAACAGTTTCAAAATGACAAAGAGACAGATAAAATGATTCCTAAACCTTCTTATAACAATAACAGACATTAAAAACATGGTTTTTTAACTATTTTTTGAAAAATAAAAAATACCTAATTCCTGATCTGTGAAGTCATTCATCTGTACACAAAGAGTTTGAACTGCTTTTCTTTTCAAGTTCCTCATGACATCAATTGGGATAGGACTGGTACTTTTGGACCAGATTTCAACCTGTTTCCGCAGGTCCAAACATACCTGCTCACTGTTTAAATTAGCACAATACATCAAGAATCCAATAGCATATTGATAATCTGTATAGGTATAGACAGCCTCTGAATTTAAAAAAAAATATTATCTAGTAGAAGAAAATATATAAAGATTCAAGCTCAAATTTTTCGGGCAAGTAATGAAAAAAAATATTTTTCAGAGATCATGAAAAAAAATTAAAGCATGATAGGGAAAAAAACATGACACCTTTCTAAAGACTTCAGAACATTTTTGTTTTTAAATGATCACACTATCATTGTATAAGGATTTTTCAGCCTTAATGTTATAATCAATATCATATTTTTATGATACTCTTTCTAGCTTCGTAAGTTGTCTTTTTTTTTTTTTTTTTTTTTTTTTTTTTTCACAAGAGTTCTTTTAGTGACTGCCTAGTTTATCTGTACAATTAAAAAGTAGAGAGCTTTTAATTTTTTGACAAATTATAAATTTCTTTTAGATGAAGTGGCAGAAATTTTTACTTTTGAAATTTGCTCAAGGGGTCTGTGATGTCCTTAGATATTCAGGGCTGCACATGCGCTACACTGAAGGAATCAACGTGTATTTGCCCTTGCCTGAAAGGTAACCTGTTGAATCTCCTTCGTTTTATCTGTCTAGAATAAAATATAAATTTCACCTGATTGATGTTGGTATTTCAGATATCCTGGTTTTCCTTCCTGTTGCAAGCCTGACTGATACCCCTGAACACAATGTCCTGCTTCTGAACTGAAGAAAAAACCATTAAAAATGATGTACAATTATTAATATTACATTATGTATTCATTTTAAAAGTCGAAAATCCTTTTAAAAAGGGGGCTACATTCTAGTATTTTTTTTAAAAAAAAGAAATGTTTCAAGACTTTTTTCCTAAATACTTGCAGTTATTTGATTAATGTTGGTATGCAAGTCTCAACAAAAATTGGTTCCTTTTTTCCCCCTATATTCTGTAATGTAATGTTATATATCATTTTTAAAACATTCTATCATTTAATACATTCAAAAAATGGTATATGGTTATTTAACATCCAGTCAAGATTCATTGACTTATATCCGGGCTGACAGTTTTTGGAAGGAGGGGAAAACCAGAGTATCAAAGAAAACCATTGTTTGACAGGCAAACTGTCAACTAAGATTTTCCAAAGTGGAATTCAAACCTAAGCCATGAGAGGCATTGTGATTCTAAGCAAGTGCCTTAGACCACTTGGCCACTGAGGCCACTCTGTATGAGAGGGATTGAAACTATGCAGTAAGAAGCACTGTGATCTATAGCAGGCTCGTTAGGCCTAAAATAAAATTAACTTTGTTTGCTGTTGACCGCCCGACCCACTTGAAATGCCCCTACCCAAAAATTTTATTGCCGCTGAAACAACTTCTTTTTTCATGCAACTTAAAAAACAGTATTGAAAGGCAATAACCCTGGCAAGCGAAACGATCTGTGAGCAGGTTTATATGATTGTAAGGAAATTCTGCTGTGTTTCTCCATGGGAGAAAACACAAGGAGGAACCAAAAGAAACGTAAAATGTGTTTTAAAAGAGACATATGAAACCAATTTAAACTTTTTTTCAAAAGTGTAAAAGATTAAGTTTTCAAAAAATTAAATACTTTTTTTTTTTCCTACCTACCTACCCACATATGGATGGCATGGGTCGGAAAACAGCAAACAAAGAATTTTTAAAGTTAGGCCTTAGTCCACTTGGCCACTGAGGCTTCTCTGCATGAGAGGGGTTGAAACCAGGTACTGTAATCCATAAGAAGGTTTTTTTTAGACCACTTGGCCATCAAGCCACCCCCACCCCACCCCATGGTCTTTATTGACAGGTGATCTTTATATACATGTGATAGCGGTTGTCGCTATAATATGTTTTACTTTAATACCTAGGTATAAGGTATGTGTGATATTTTTTCACAAAAAAATTTTAGAACTTACTCATATCCTCCAAACCTCAGACTAACACCACCATTCTCATCTACAGTTAGTTCTCGAAACATTGACTGTCTGGTCGAATTTCCAAACATGGTTGTTGTAGAGGAGTGTACATACCACAGGCCAGCAAACTGTTAAAACACAAAAAAACTTATAATTATTGTAATTATTAATGTCAAGTACAAGTGTACTTATGCTCATAACCCAGCTAGATAAAGCATGAAATCATTTCTAAGGCCCTAGTTTAGGGTGTAAGATAGCTGGCAAAGTGCCAAGATGTACAAATCATGGTGAGAAAAGCACAGGGTCAAGGTGTCAATACCAAACAAGAATTCCATGGAATTAAATGTCTTGCCTGGTTAGTTTTTTACTTTAAAATAAACTTTCACATTTTGACACCCCGCTGCCGCCACCTATGCCACTGCCGCCAACACCAGAAAAGTAACACCCAAGTCCCTCCCTTATGGCAATGCCAGGCTCGACAAAAAGAACTGGCCCAATGTTAGTGATGGCAGTGCATGGTGGAGAAAAACAGGGCTCTGTGAAAAACTACTTGTCAGGATGAGAAAGTACAATAGAGCGTGCATGCATGTGTGTGTGTGTATGTAGGCATACTTGCTTGTGTTTGTTTTTAAACTAAAGACCTAAATTATCAACTGTTTCTTGTTTTTTTAATAAGAATACCATAATTTATGACTTACCCTATGAATGTCAAAATCTGGTTGTATCATTGATTGGTCAATAGCAGTGATTGGACAACTTTTTTCTGAAAATGAAATAAAAAATAAAATATAAACACCATATAGCATGACAAAATTAAAATTTTGTATTAGCAATCTTGTCTGGGCTTCATCAATATTCTTTACTGTTTCCACAAACAATGGAGTTTTTCAATGTATCATAAGGTACCTCACAACATTGCAGTGTAAATTGTTGAATCTATTTGCACTGATTATAAACCAAAGGTTTCAAAATCCAAAATGTGACACCAAAATCATGCTATGTTTCTAGCATCATGGATTTGTGTGTGATGTTTGTAAAAAAAAAAAAAAAAAAAAAAAAAAAAAAAAAACAATCAAAAGTTGGTTGCAAACACTTGATTTTCATAGTGAATTATTAACAAAAATGATTTCAGCTGTCAAAATTAACAACAGTTGGTATTCCTTTGCAATTTTAAAATCATCATGGGCATCAATTTGATATGTCATTAGCATATGTCTGTCAAAATTCATGTAAAACAATAGTGGATCAGTACATTTATACTGTAAATTGCAAAAATTCCACAACCTTTTATGTTCATGTAAATACACAAGACTAATACAACACACAAAACAAGAATTCCATGGATTTAAATGTCTTGCCTGGTTAGTTTTTGATCGAGTGGAAAATACATTACTTTAACATAAACTTTCACATTTTGACATGCTTCCACTGCCAATGACACCGGAAATGCGATGCCAGGCTCGACAAAATATTACCAAATATTTTATTTTATTTCACTGTCATTTGCAATGACCATCATCAGATGATGTAAAAATGAAATTTCATGGGTATTTTGAAATGATGATACTTGCAAAAGTTACTTGACAAGAAAATGTGTTACTTGAATGTGACAATATATTTACCACAACGGATTCCAGAATATTCTGGAGGACACAGACACTCAAAACCATCATCTATTTCGCTACATATACCATCATGTTGGCATGGAGATGGGGAACAATGATTACTGTCCGACTGATCTGTAGATGGGGACAACAGCTCACTGGGTTCACACAGGCCTAAAATTAAGTGATAATAAACACATTAATGTCATAGCAACCACCTCTATATTATATCCACCTGTCTATAAAGACCATGCAGTGATTTAAGGCTCCTTTGTTTCTTTTTTTAAATTCATATTCTCAAGTCCCTCCAGTAGTTTTTTAATACAAGTTTTATTCTATTATTAGTATCATATGATACAATGAACCTTGCAGAATACATGAAAAAACAGAGACATGAAGTGAGTGGATGGATGGATGAATGGATGGACTGGATGAGTTTTTTTGTGTCCCAGTCAAGAATATTTCACTTATATTGAGATATCACCATCTACAGGTAAAGTGGCAGAAATTTTTCCTTTGCAGCACACTTAGGCAATGTGCAGAGAGGGTCCTTAAATGTGCCATGTCACAGGGCAATGGTTTTTAGGGTCTCATCCAAGGGACCTGTAACTTTCATTTCTAAATGCCAAGTGCTTAGTGAAAGAAAGAACAGTCACTAGCTATTTTCAATTCTTGGTCAGACCTGCCCAGATTTGAGCCCCCAACCTCCCACATACAACACGAGCACTCTACAAACTGAGCTACCATAGTAGTACAAGTGGAGTAATTGAATTGTATGCCAAAGTCAAAATTCTTTCAAGCATGTGCTTGGGACCAATCAGCTACCAAAGGTTCCAAAATTGACAGAGTAAACAGGATCATCAATACACTGTATATTTATTTATTGTCAATTATGGAATGCAAATTGGGTACCAAAAACATTAGACACATATTTTGTTCACACCTTACACACATTATCAAAAACCATCATAGTTCTGTTTTTGTGTTTTTTGGTTAGATTAGACAGAGTGTTTGATTTGAGCAGGTTAGATATTCACAGGTTTTTCTTTAAAATTAGAAATACATGTATACAAGAGGTGGTCACATGACACTGATGGTGTGTATATAAGAATATACATATATACAAGAGGTGGTCACATGAACTGATGGTGTGTATATAAGAATATACATGTATACAAGAGGCAGTCACATGACACTGATGGTGTGTATATAAGAATACATCATTTTATAGAATAAACATGATAAAATTTACAGTTTTTTTTGTTTAGGCTTGGTTAGAATTTTTTCATAGATTTTTTCTGAATAAAAAGAAGTAATCCAGGAGGTGTCAGATGCCATCAGTAGCTTGCCTATATGCAGCCCTTTCAACAGATTTTAAAGTAGCCAGCACGTTTTTTGAAGTAGACAGCAAATTCAGTTGTAATTTTATATAAATGTAATACTAATAGATGTCTATAGAATGAAAGTAGGCAGCAGACAAAGAGTAAAAATACCAAAGTAGATGACAGGTTTTGCTGGCTGCTGGCTTCTATTGAAACCACTGTATATGGATGAATAATGTTATAAAAGATTGTCCCATAACCTTAACACTGTAAGCCAACACTGTGGATATGCCAGGAATCTGAAAATAACTTTATAACACTTAGTTCTGGAACTATTTAAGCATAACAAACAAGCTAATTCATAGAATTTATGAATTTTCCCCCGCTTTCAAATGAAATAGACTTCTGTAATTGTAATGATATATCAGGGGCAATATGGACAGTCTTAGCATAAAATGCAAAGAGGGAAATTGGAACTATGGTATATCGTTTGTTTGTCTTCCTTTCGATGAAAGCAGGGGACAAAATCTTGAACAGGTTACTTTTAAATGACCGGAAACCGATTTTCTATTTTTAGTCACAGTGATCTTGACCTTTGACCTAGTGACCCGAAAATCAATCCCAAGTGAGCTCGTGTCATAAGCTACCTCTGTGCCAAGTTTCATTAAAAAATCTTGAACGGTTAACCTTTTAATGACCAGAAACCTATTTTCTATTCATAGTCACAGTGACCTTGACCTTTGGCCTAGTGATCCAAAATCAATCCCAAGCCAGCTATTGTCATAAGCTACCTCTGTGCCAAGTTTCATTACAAAATCTTGAACAGTTTACTTTTAAATGACCAGAAACCGATTTTCAATTTTTAGTCACAGTGACCTTGACCTTTGACCAAGTGACCAGAAAATCAATCCCAAGCGAGCTCTTGTCATAAGCTACCTCTGTGCTAAGTTTCATTAAAAAATCTTGAACGGTTAATCTTTAAATGACCATAAACTAATTTTTTATTCATAGTCACAGTGACCTTGATCTTTGACCTTGTGACCCAAAATTCAAACCAAGCGAGCTCTTCTCATAAGCTAATTCTGTGCCAAGTTTCATTAAAAATCTTTAATTGTAACTGAAGTTTTTGCATGGAAACCAAACGTAATGGACAGAATGACGGACAGATGGACAGACGAACAAACCCATCTTAATGTCCCCCCTTTAGGTGAAAGCAGGGGACAACAAAAATCACCTAATTCTATATCCTTGAAATCAGATGTTTGGACACAGACACTTTCTACAGCTTTTGCCTTCAACTCCTGCATAACTGTTTCTGCGATGACGTCATGTGTCTTGGACCAGATTTCCACCTGGATTTCATTGTTTTCGCATTCACCATTTGCGTTCTTGTCAAAGCAAAGGTAAGTGATGGCATATTGGTAATCTGTATAGGTGAAGACAACTGAAACTAGAGAATTAAAACAAGGAAAATAAGTGATATTAATCCAGTGCATTGGTCTAGTGATTGAGTTGCTAATTAACATTATATTTGTTATCTGAATTTTCAAAGATATTGAAACTTGAGATTTCAGGATATAGCCCTCAATGTTTTGTTACCTTAATAAATCCCTAAATATCTGAACAATTTATAAAATTATTATGAATTCAAATTTCCCAGATTTAAGTTAAGGAAAATCTTAGTTAAAGAATGATTGTGAAACTGGGGTCTGACAGCATAACTAAGATAGACAGAATATGAGAAGGAAGTAGATGGGTGTAATGGTGTTTTATGCACAGTAACTCCTGGTTTGGTGGAGAAAAAATGGAGTGCCATTGCACATTTGCAAGAATCTTTCACTAAGATCTGCCCTGAAGGAATTCAAATGTGTAGAGATTCTAGGAATTTCTGAGTGCAACATCAAAACAAATTTTTGAGTGATTTTGTTGACAACAATGTTAATGCAGAACATCATATTGCATTCATTTATTTAATACAACCATGATAAGTTATGTGGTTAACATTACTCTCTAAAATACAAAATATACTTGTCAGACTCAGGACAAATGGACTGACTATTGATCAATCAGGGCAATGTACACAACACACCAACTTCCTCCCCCTCCAAAAAATATTTACAATTTAGTTACTTACTAAAGAAGTTGTGTTTTTTGTATCTGTATTTCCCTGGTTGTCCATATTCCTTCGTGTTAGGTGCCTTACCAAGAACGCACTTCTCTTTTATAGAACTGAAAAAATCACAAAACAGTTATCATTCTGGGCAAGTTTAAAGAAGATTAAACTGAAATAAAAGCTTCTTTTGTAATAAGACATTTATTCAAAGGGGGTATGACCTAGCCCCAGTTTCTCCATCATTCACTCAACTGAGTGTACATTCAACTCAAATAAGGAACTATTTCAATGTCAATTTTTAAGACATTACACAGTTAAAATTGAATATCTGATGTAATATTTAGTTTAGAGAAGGATTGTTGGACAAAACAAAACATTGATTTATATAAAATTTAAAATATTTAAAATATTGATGAGAAAAAAATGGGAATATTTGAGTTGAGTGTACACTCAATTGAGTGAATGATTGTGAAACTGGGGCCACTTTGTTTATGAATAACAAACATAGATTAGTCTTCATATCCCAATGAACGCTTTATATTCTAAAATGCTAAAAAGGTACAAAAGAAACTTTCATCAAAGAAACTAACAGGGGGCAGAAAAATGCATGGTCAGATTGGGTATCAAACCCAAAACCCCCCAAACTATATTAACTCTAATAACTGGACCTACCCAGATTACTTCATCCCCCCCCCCCCCCCCCCCCTGTTAATATTGAGTTTATCATTGTTTTATGTGATCTCTAACTCTAAATTTCATCTGATGGACTATTTATATCACCAATTGCAATTGCCAGTCCATCACTTTCCAGAGCCACACTGACCACAAAACAGTAACAGGAAGGGGAAAAAAAATGCAGAGTTCAACCTGGGAGAGAACCCAAGACTTCCCATGCTATATAGGAGTGCTCTACAAACTGAGCTATCCAAACTATGAATACTAAACAATAAAAAATATGCATTTTTGGGACTTTTAACATACTGATGTACTTTTAAGAAAAAAATGAAAAGGTCTTATATTACAGTAACCATGGCAACCAGCTGTTAAATTCATGACAAAAATACAGTGGAGTTCATCTATAACGAAGACGGATGTAACAAATTTAGGCCTATAACGAACTAGAAGAAATTCCCCGACCAATTTACTATATAATTTACGTTTAATTGAATTGCTTATTACGAATTGGCCTATAACAAAAAAATGCCTATAATGTGGTAAATTTCACGTCCCGTGAAAAAAATAGAACGGTAAATATATGTTGTATAACGAAGTCACTAAAATTGATCCTAATTATGACTTATCGTCGACAAAAGATTAAAAAGAAACCACTTCAAAACATGTAACTGACCAGACAGTAAGCGTGGATGTCATGAAAGGATCATAGGTGTTAAATCACCTATACACCGAAAGTAACATCTTTGATGTTATACTTTCATGTGTTTATTATTCATTGATCTTAACGAGAGGCACGCCGAGGGTTTAGTGAAGCTTGTGAAAAGTTATTTTTATGAATGAAATTGTGTGTGACAGTTTAATTATTCCGTAAATGAATAGGGAAAGTGCCTGTGAATCATTCACAAAATGGAGACCTTATGTGGATACCGAGGAGAATGTGAGTGAAAAAATATATGACAGTTTGTCGGATCTAGAAACATTTTTATGCAGCCGAAAATTTGTGAAACGTCAAAAATTGACGATTTTATATAGCATGTGTTAGTGATAAGTGTTCAGAATGTGGCTTTTTAACGGATTTAAATTATTTTCCGAAAAGTAACATGGATTTACATTGTGACATTTAAAGAAATACAATTTTCCAATAAATTTTAGAAACGGTTTCAAGTCACATGTTTTCAACAATTTGGATTAATTTAATGTTATAATATAAAAAAATACATATCAGAATGTTGAGAAAGAAATATTGATTTAATTAACTAATTTCTATTTGAGTTTACTGAAAATACAACAGATAGAACTTTACCGGCTAATAAAGCTAATGGTTGGTTAAATGCTTAAAAAATACATGTTATATTTATGACGGTTCGCGATTATTACTGATTACCTTAAACAAAAAATCAAAATTGATAAATTATATTTTATTTTTTATAAAAAAATATTAGCATGAACCATATATTAGCTTTAATTTCTTTTATCGTCTTTTACTTCCGGTTTATGCGATACACATTGACGATGGGAGATAACTCGTCCCTGCATTCTCCAAAACGATACTGGGGCTGGAAAATTGTTTAAAACGAAATATGCCTATAACGAAGCCCATTAAGCCGTCCCCTGGACTTCGTTATGGCTGAACTCCACTGTAATGTAATATAGGTCAGCATTTCCTTAAACAACCCATTACAAAAAAGTCAAGATACCTTCATTTATGTCAATGGGTCTGAAAAAAAAAACAAAAATAAAACAAATAAACTTTTGGCAACTGAACCGAACATTTTCACAGTTTGATCTGTTCTGAGTGGGATACTTAACTAGAGGATAACCAGTTCTGTTAGTGAGCCCTTTATCCCAAGCCTCCCCAGTCCCCAGATGTTGTATCTAAACAAAGTCTTACAAACTACAAGTTATCAAAGTTTCTTTGTGATAATGTTTATTTAATTCTTTAGTTTCGAATATCACTTTTAAAATCCTTAAAGTTCAAAATAAAGTCAAAATCACAAGAAGACCAGAAACTTTTCAACCTTTATTATTATTATTATTATTATTTTATTTTCTTTTTATTTTATTTATTTTTTTTTTATTTATTTTTTTTTATTTATTTATTTTATATTTTATTTATTTTTTTTTTTTGTGAATTGTTCAAAATGTTAAACATGTAAAAAATATCATCAAAAATTTTGAGAAAGAAGCTTGTTAAAATTTTAGTAAGATTTCCGACACTTAAAAAGTGTCATCATTAAATTGCTGATAATAAGGTAACAAGGAAGAATATAATTTGATGTCTGCAGAAGGAAGTATCACTTATAAGATTTTAAAAAGACTAATCCTGGTTAATTATTTAAATTGCATTTTAACATGAGATACAATTCTATCTGCTAAATGTAAAGTGCAAGTTCCATGGTTTAATGATGATGCAATATTGTATTCAATGTTGCCTACTGAATATCAGCTGTCTGTCAACACTTCTAAACACTATATATTGCATAATTCTCATTGTGTTAGTTTCAAGGTTTGGCAATGCAACATTTTACATACTTTACTTATTGTTGCCTACTGAATGTTAGCTGAAGGGCACATCACTTCTCAAACACTGTATAATACATAATTTTCATGGTTGATGCTACATTGTACATATTGAACTCATTGTTGCCTACTGAAAGTCAGCTGTCTGGCAACACTTCTCAAACACTGTATAATGCATGCTTTTCATGGTTGATGCAACATTGTACATATTGATCTCATTGTTGCCTACTGAAAGTCAGCTGTCTGGCAACACTTCTCAAACACTGTATAATACATAATTTTCATGGTTGATGCAACATTGTACATATTGAACTCATTGTTGCCTACTGAAAGTCAGCTGTCTGGCAACACTTCTCAAACACTGTATAATGCATGCTTTTCATGGTTGATGCAACATTGTACATATTGAACTCATTGTTGCCTACTGAAAGTCAGCTGTCTGGCAACACTTCTCAAACACTGTATAATGCATGCTTTTTCATGGTTGATGCAACATTGTACATATTGAACTCATTGTTGCCTACTGAAAGTCAGCTGTCTGGCAACACTTCTCAAACACTGTATAATGCATGCTTTTCATGGTTGATGCAACATTGTACATATTGAACTCATTGTTGCCTACTGAAAGTCAGCTGTCTGGCAACACTTCTCAAACACTGTATAATACATAATTTTCATGGTTGATGCAACATTGTACATATTGAACTCATTGTTGCCTACTGAAAGTCAGCTGTCTGGCAACACTTCTCAAACACTGTATAATGCATGATTTTCATGGTTGATGAAACAATACATGCACTCATTGTTGCCTAATGAATTTTAGCTGAAGGGCAACACTTCTCAACACTGTATATTGCATAACTCTCAATGTATATTTTTAATGGTATGAAGATAAAACATCATTAATATTGTTGCCTACAGAGTTTCAACAGTATAGGGCAACACTTCTTAACACCTTCAAGACTGTACATGTTGTAATCTACAGAATGTCAGCTGTATAGGGCAACACTTTTCAAATTCATCAACATTTTACAAATTGTTGTCTACAGAATGGCAGCTGAAGGGCAACGCCTCTCAAAATCAACAACACTGCACTTATTCTTACCTACAAGCTGAAGGACAACACTTCTATTCATCACCAAAATTGTACTCACAGATTAATTTGAACTTATTTGCATCCAATCCAAAGGTTAAAAATCAGATAGAATTTCAGAATGATTCCACCAAAATGAAATAGTTGGCAAGTAGGGGTGTGCGATATTACCTGTAATCCAGTATATTGCGGTATGGCAGAACTGATCAAATATACCGGTACACAAATTAAAAAAAACGGTATACCGCGGATTAAAAAAGTCAGTGGATTAAGCTTTACGACTATTATTTTCTTAATGTTGTTTCATCATCTTAATCTCAAAAGTATTTGTTATTAATGTGAACGACATACGAAATAAAGCATGTCTGAGATACAGTCACATTGTTTATACCAAATACAAGCTATAATCGAAAATGGCAGACGACGAAGTCAAACTTTTCAAAAACAAATGGCAAAGGCAAAAATGTGGAAACATTTTGAATATTTTGAATTTAGGCTATTGCAAACGAAAATATAGCAGTGTGCATTTTTGGTAATGCAGACATTAAATACGCTGGGGGTACAAATAATCCGACTTCGCACTTTTGCCGCCATCACATGAACTCGGATGCCATTTCAATTGTTTCAAATTCTTGTTGCGTTGTAGCTCATGACCCGCAGCCTAAAAGCAACAAACACTTCCTCCGATAATAAGGGCAAAATATCCATCTACTAGATGGCAATATATTGCAATACATATTGCAACTTTTTTTTAAATATCGCAATATATTGCAATATGTTTTTCTTCCCAATACCCACCCCTACTGGCAAGTTACTTTGAGAATGTCAGCTTAAGTGCAACACCTCTCAAAATCAAGTTTTAAACTCCTAACAGCTTAGTTTGTACTTGTAAAACACAAAGATTTATGTGAATGTAATTATCATACACTAGATGTCTATGAAATGATGTAACACTTGTCAGACAAATAAGCAAATCACAAAGACAAATTGAAGTCATTTAAATCTTGATGATTTAATCCTAAGCTTTGAAATACTACCCTTTTCCAGAGGTTGTTTGAATGTTGTTTTACATCACAACAGCAATTTTTGACACAATTTTTTTTTTTTTTTTTTGTAATTTGGAGGATTTTTCTAAACACAAGTTTGCATAGTGTGTTAGTGTGAAAGTGTTATTATCTGCATTGTACTAGTGGCAAATTAGGGCAACTTAAAAAGTGCTAAGTTGCTTATCCTAAATGTTGCATAAAAACATTGCAGACCACTCATTCTGTGAAAATGGTACCAATTAACTAGTAAAGGCCTATGACAATAAAAAAAACTTTCTCACTTATTGTTGATGACCCTTTTTCAAAGGTTAAATGGTGGGATTTTACGTACAAATGCACTAACGTTTCAGTAAAAACTGTATATACCAACAGCTTATAAATTTATGAAGATTTTTTTATTTATTTTTTTTTTTCTCTGGAAATATAAAATATGAAGCAACATAAATACCAAGATGCCCTGGATTCAATGGACAGGGTTTTTTAAAATTGGTTGTTGTAGCAGGGTTATTTTAATTACTAAATTTCAAGATCAAAAACACAAAGTAAGTAACTGACATATTCTTTAGAACAAAACACTTTACTGTAATAAGTAGTACATCTCAAGTATCATATTATTATACACAAGTGTGTACTAGCTGATTTAAGTGTGAAAGTTGAGGTTTCTAAACTTACTGTCATCAGAAATGAGGATAAATTTTAAAACTTACATTTTATCAAGTACTTACATTCAGTATAAAGTATTTATTTTCTTAGTAGGGTCAGTAAACTTAGTGTGCCCATAAATGACTGTAAGTCTTTACCAAATATGTGTTGTTGAGTGATTGATTGGTTGGTTGGTTGGCTGAATGGTTGATTGGTTGGTTAGTTAGTTAGTTGGTTGATATGTTGTTTGGTTTGTTGATAAGTTGATTGGTTGGTTGATGGATCAGCTGATAAATTGGTTGGTTGGTTGATTGATTGATAAGTTTGTTGGTTGATTAACTGATAAGTTGATTGGTTGGTTGGTTGATCGGCTGATAAATTGGTTGGTTGATTGATTGACTGGTTAGTTGGTTGGTTGATTAGTTAGTTGATTGG
This sequence comes from Tegillarca granosa, assembly GCA_029721355.1. Lineage (NCBI taxonomy): Eukaryota > Metazoa > Mollusca > Bivalvia > Arcoida > Arcidae > Tegillarca > Tegillarca granosa. The sequence goes on along the minus strand of CM056606.1, from coordinate 17,089,093 downwards.
TTGTTTTGGTTGATTGATTGTTTGGTTGGTTAGTTGGTGGATTAGTTGGTGGTTGGTGGATTGATTAATTGGTTGATTGTTTGTTAGATAATTGGTTTGTTTGTCATGTAGTTGAATGGTTGCTATATTGGTTGATTAATTGGTTGGTTGGTTGACTGAATGATTGATTGGCTGGTTAGTTGGTTGATTGGCTGTTTTGTTGGTTGATTGGTTGGTTGTTTGGTTGATTGGATGCAACTTTTCAGCTATTTACAATAAAGAAACAAACTAATCAATCTCTAAAGATTATTCAAAGGAAAGTTTTTGTATGCAAGAGTATGTGAGTGCATCTGATGATCTTTCATGTACTAGCATATATTAAAAGTGACTTTGAAGATGCTATCTTGAAGAGTCAGTACACTGCAGAAAAGCATATCCACTCCCCCAAGTCACAAAATCTAAACTTTAGGCAGTGAATAAACACAATATTATTGGACATTACATATTTCCAGGGGAGGGGTTAACAATAGTTGCTCAGTGATTTTGCTATGGTTTTTAAAAACTTCCTTCCACCTTTTTTTGGCACATATTATGCTCAGAATTTGGAAATTCATTGCAAAGATTTTATATTGTGACAATATCTAACATTTTTGTCTGTCAAAACAGTTTTGGGAAACTGGATTTAACTTAAACAATTTGATTGTGTGTCACGGTTGCCTTTTGGGGAATTTCAGTTGTCAAATTTGGAAATTTTAGTCTTATTTCTCAAGAGGAAACTACCTTTATTCGGTAGTAATTTTAGCCAAACAAAACCACTGGTGCTCGGCTGAAACTGAGGTAATATAATTAAAGTCCTATACACAAGACATTCTATACATAAAAGTTGATATTAAAAACGTAGCTCACTTACTCATATCCTGCGAAGTTAATTGAAAATGTACCACCTTCATCCTGGCTGATTTCTCGAAATGTAGATTCTCTGGTCAGATCTCCATATATAAATGTTGTTGTAGCATGCACATACCAAATACCAGATATCTGTCAAGTAAATATAAAGCATCTATGAACCAAATAAAGTATCTATGAACCAAGATCACAAATATATATTGTATAAGTATTTATACTAGCATGTATTATATTTGGCACTCACGAGGGTCTCAAACATTTAGCAGGTATTTTTATTGGTGCTGTCATTGTGTACCCTTAGACAGGTAAGCTAAAAATTAATGTTGAGTGGAGTAATGGTGTTTAACGCTCCAGTCAGGATTCCTTCAGTTATTTTGAGGCAGTCAGTTCTAGGATGGTGGAGGAAACTGGATTGCCCAGAGAAAACCACCAACCTTTAGCAAGTGAACTGAAAAACTTTCTCACAATAGGATCTGTCCCGAGTGGGATTCAGACCCAGATGGTGAGAGGCTCTGTGATCCATAAGCACATGCTTTAGACCACTCGGCCACCAAGGCCCCTAAATTAATATTGAAGTGTATTAATATTGGAAGAAATTTATTTAACCCCAAAAGCATCAATATTCATACACAGCAAAAATAAATACTTACAAAGTATTGTCACATATGTGTTTTTATCTGATATATCAAATAGAACAACATAAATAGCAAAATGTTTACTGTGGCTTTACATTTAATTTGTTTAAGATGCAATTACTAAGTTCTGGAGTGGCACTGCAGTGGCCAAGTGGTCTTAAGTACACACTTACGAATCACAGTATCTCCAAACACCTAGGTCTGAATCCCACTCTGGGCCATCCAGTGTGAGAAAGTTTGTCAGTTTGTTTGCTGAAAGTCGATGGGTTTACTTTTAGCACCCTAATTTCTTCAACCATCCTAAAACTGACCAACCTGATATAAGTTAAAGAATTTTGACTGTGAGACACCATTACTTGACTCAAATAAGTTCTGAATTTTTAAATTATATATATATATGTAGTACATGCAACTGTATTAAAAAATGTCAGAGAGAGAGAGAGATAGAGAGAGAGAGAAAGCATGAGAGAGACTCAAGAGCTGACTAGATAACGACGGTTTTTCGGGTTACTAACAACAACAACATGATCACGGCATTACACATGGTTTTTCTACCTGTTATATGTCGATCAATTTTAAGTTACCAGTGATGGGATTTTTGCATGATATTAATAAGCGGTATTTATGATCATTTATCTATATATGCGACATTGTCACACATCAACTTAAAATTTATAATTAAAACGACAGATATCCCGATTTATCTTACAATTAAAACGTATTTTTATTAAATTTCAATTTTTCTGACTCGTATCAGGGTGCCTGATATTTTCCGTATCATCCATATGCGCGATACAATAATGGCGCGAATAATCACGCACATGGAACTACTTTCAATTCGGAGATTCCATGACGTCATCAGAATGGAAAATAGGTCTATGAATTTTGAGATTTTGTGTATAAATACTTCATTTTAATGAATGGATTTTGTTTGTTTTCTATAAAATAATAAATTGTAAGATAAAAATATCATTAGTATGTTATGTATGTACAATTTTGTGTATCAGTTGCTCGTTGTAGTTTCCATCGTGCCATCACTCCTCGTCGCTATCGCCTTTGTCGATCGTTGGGAGGGGGGGTGGTATGATGTACCCTTTGCCTACTGCCGATTGACCTTAGCGGCGTTTGTGGAGCCCTGAGCGAGAGAGTTGTGAGAGGTGAGAGAGAGAGAGGTGTGAGAGAGAGAGAAAGAGAGAGAGAGAGAGAGAGAGAGAGAGAGAGAGAGAGAGAGAGAGAGAGAGAGCACTTACTCGATTAACATCAAAGTCAGACTGCACTGGTACATGATCAATATTACTTATTGGACATGTCACGATGTCCTGTTCTGTCAAAGCTGCACCATGTATCCCTAAAAGATATAAAGCTAGAATAAACGATGTTAAACCAGCAACTACCATTGTCATCGTATGAAGAGACAGTGATCAACTGAGAAGGAAATAAGAAATTACAAGTCAAGTAATTATGACAATTATTTTTGTTTCTTTAATGAGATCGGGGATGTGATTTACAACTAGAAAACACTTCAAATGAAGAGGCTTTCTAATGTCAATGTGTTTTATTTCTATAAGTTTTAGGTATAAGGTCACTATGAATTCTTTAGATCACCTAAGTACTTTACATATACCAAGCAACTAGAAGCTAGAACCACAAGATTAGCCATACCGTAAGTGAAAAAATGTACATCTTATCTGAACACCACTAGGAAAGACAAAAAGTGTGTTGAGATTTTAAGAATAAGTGACTTGTATTCTTTGATAAATTATCAAGAAAAAAACCTCTTAAATTTAAAAAAAAAAAAAAAAAAAGAAACACGTATAACAATGAAAATCAACCAGTTTATTATATAGTAAAACACAAATATGCCAGTCCATGCCCAAAACACAATTAAAAACAAAACCAAAGTAAAAACTTAGAAAACTGGCAAATTTATACAAAAGGAAGTGAGGCCGGGTGCTCTGGAAGGGTAGGTAACTCCTGTCTGGCAAGCTACACCTGATTATCTAAGCAAGATCTGATAAAAGTTGTATAACTGTCATGACCAAATAAGTACATCTTACCCGTCACAGGGTAAGTTGATGATTGAGGTTAAATCTCTACTTCTGTAACAGGGGCACCCAGCATATGCTGAGTCAATGTAGATCAGGTCACATGGTAAAATCAGCCAATGATAAGTTAGCTATTAATACATTCATTTTCAGTATTTTGATTCAGTTCTGATAGCTCAACTGACCCAAGTTCTGTGAAATTACTGCATAGCACTGTATGTATACGAGTCATTATTACATGTTTTAGACTTAAAATTGGAAAGGTTTTGTTATGCTGCTTCCAAATTTTAAAGTATTTATGAAATGACCTTGAAAATCAAATCAAAGTCATAATCTTGCTTTGGCTTTCAACTTCAGGTACTATTTAATTTTTTTTTTTTTTTTTAAATTTTTAAAGACATTTATTTTCGAAGCAATGAAACATCATTTTCTAGCATATTAATAATTATAGGCATCTCTTTTATTTATCTTAATAACACCTGTTGTATATTGTACCGTTAAGTGTGTATATTTAATTAAACGTGGACTTGAACTGTGCCAGTCCCGTAATGTTACGATATACTGCTCCTATAGAGCAGTGGGTAAATTGGTGGTATATTTCAGCTGCTCCTCATGAGCAGCAGCTAAATCTTATAATTAGACAGTCCGCGAGACCAAGACATTTAGGACAGTTTTTGGTTTTACTCATTGAATGGTACACACATGGATTATTGTTTGTATTTTATGTGTAATTGTGTATGTATATATATATATATATATATATATATATATATATATATATATATATAAAATTATATATATATATGTACATTATAAATTATGCTGTATATATTTCTTGGATTATCTGTAAATAACTGGTGAACTTTATTTTAATAGTTATTTATTTGTTATTGAGGATTAATTTATGTATTATCCAGGATTATCTTACTGTTCTATGTTATACTATGCTACCAATTTCAATGAGGAAGGATGAGTTCCTCTAATTGTTTTAATCAACCAGTAACATGGTGTTTAATGCTACCAAAAGTTTACCAGTTGAGGTTTAATTACACAGGTATCAGATTGGCAAAATGCTTCAATTTGTATATATGTATGAAGCTAATATCAAAGGTCAAAGTCATGACAGAGATGATGAAAATAAGCTTTAAGTTAATTGCTAAATCTTGAATATTTGTAATTTAAAAAGTTTTGTCATCGGGGTTTCAAATTATGATAGATATTTTTTTAATGACCTTCAGAAAGTATAAAAGTTTACAGTTCAAGGTTATTGTAAGTTTCTGACTTTGTGTTTTTTCCTATTTTTGCAATAATTTACTGCAAGTTTTACTATTTGAAATAGTTTTTTGACATAAACTAAGGTCAATGGTCAAGAGTGATGACCTTAAAACTTGCAAATTAGACCTGTATTTTGAAGCAAAATTTAATTTTTTTAATGTTAAAAACTCCATTACTTTAGGTTTTGAAAACCTATTTTTGCATTTTATGCTCTCTTTTTTCATGAAAGATTATTTGTGAAAAATTGAATTTCCAGTGTTTATTTTGAAATGTACAAATTCAACTAGCCATACTTATCAGGCTGTAAAATTGGGTCCATTGGGCATTTTTGATTGATAGAGATAAATGTATGGGTGAGTGTGGTATGTAGATCTTAAAAAGCCTTAAAAAGACTTTATTGCTGAAAAATACCACAAACTCGTAAAATCACGGGAGCGTTACGCGTTTTTTAAAAATCTTTCCTTAAAATATATGTAGTTAGTGTTTTCGATACTCAAGTACATATATATATATATATATATATATATATATATATATATATATATATATATATGCGTAACACCCGTGTGTATATATTGAGCCTCTTTTTCAGTAAACCGAGATCTGCTGCTGGTTAACTCGATACTGTAGCCCGATCTTCGCCTAGTTATATTCTAACTAACCATCCTAAATTCCTATAAAATAAATGGTGCTGTTTGAAACTATCAAATTTAACAGTTTTCTCATTAAGGTTGTAGTTTCAGACTATCTTACATTGCAGGCATAATTAAGAATTTAAGTATTTTATGGTGGCAATCGCATCCGGAATTTCGACGGTGCATGTAATTTTCGAATATGAAAAGGAAACCGGATTGTGTTCCCGCCAAATTTGCCTAAATTTTAGTTCCTGCTAGGAGATAAATAACGAAAAAGTATTTGATTTGATTTTAATTTTGATGTGATATGGTTTTATTTCATTTCAAATTATTATTTATCATTTATTTATTTCATTTTAATTTTATTCTTATTTTTATTTTAATTTCATTTAATTTTATAATTCTGTTTTATCATACTAAAAAAAAACAATAAAATTAACAACTTTTTCAGATCTTGAACTGTCCATAGGCTTAACATACATGTAGTTTCTGGTGACGAGTTAGAAAAATCTAGGTGCTGTGATAAGGGTTTTTCCTCCGATTTTTCTCTATTCCTATCTACCAACCCTGGAAGTGTTTATTTAAAAATTTGTAGGCTCCTACCAAGTGCAGCGCGTAACATCGAATCGAAGTCAATATTGCAAGTCTAATCGCTAATCGAGGAAAAAGCATTCAAAATTTTGAAGTCTTATTCATGATGACCTTAACGAACTGCGGTTCGAACCCACAATCTCCCGCTGTCGAGGCGGACGTTCTACTATTTATCCGTCAAAGCGGTTGCGTTACATAATCAAACACAAACATATCATGTTCAATAAACAATCCCAAAAGCTAAGTAAAACTATATATAAAAACAGATAAAACGCGCGAAACACCAAGGGAATAAGCTGAGTAATGTAGTTTTACGCCCTAGTCAAGAAGTTCTTTCACTTATTTCGAGGCGGTCAGTTCTGGATTAGTGGAGGCAACCGGAGTGACCGGAGAAAACCACCGACCTTTGGCAAGCGAACTGACAAACTTTCTTACATTAGGATCTGTCCCGAGTGGGTTTCGAACCCAGGCGGTGAGATGCGCGGTGATCCGTATGCGCGCGCTTTAGACCACTCAGCCACCGATAAAGAAACGAGGCGGGTTGCTATGGAAGGGTCGTAAAGCATCTCCTGTCTAGCTAGCTACACCCACCACGTGTGAAATCAAAACTGAGAATGAAGGAACATGGCACCATAGAACGTCAAATATATCAAGAATAATATTTGAAACAGCAATATGGCGTGTGAAACGTTGCAAAATTATTAATAAAAATGTTATAATACAACATATTATGATGACCAGAAAAAATAGTGCAATGAAATTATTTTGTCATAAAGCGACAACTTATTTATCTATAGCTACATATCGTGATAATGGTTATCGTTATTTTAATGTTGTATCTTTTTTCTTGATGTCTATCGGGGACACATAGCAGAACTTTGTCCAATACACAATATATTACATGGACCTGTGCATCTGGACTTTGATATCATGCATGTAAGTTTCAGCAAAATCGTGTTATTATCTCCCCTTAAAGTAACTGCATACAGTGAAAATGTCGGTAGTTATTTTAATGCTGTATTCAGTCTTTTCTTTATGTTTATCGAGGACATATGGCGGAACTTTGTCAGAAAGGGATAAAGTAAAATGTCCAATACACAATATATTACATGTACCTGTGCAGCCGAACTTCGATATCATGCAGGTAAGTTTATAACTTTTGTTACCATGAAGGAAGTTAATTGTAGCTTATAGCCCTCGGTTTTAGAAGTGGTTATAGGAAATTTTATTTACATTTTTAAATTTTAAAAAATGACCGATAATCTCTCCTGCTCGACAGCGGGAGGTCGGAAGTTCGAATCCAGACCTTTGTATATATAAAGAAGACAGAATATCGACAGGTTCCAGGATAATGTGAATGGGGAGTACCCGCAGTGGTATGCTTGTCTGTGACATACTGACTGGATGAGCTAGCACCTTAGCAAAATGTCGCTCTGTGTTGGCGCTAGGAAAATGCAGAATCATAACGCATGCTAGCATATTTCACACACATACGAGTTGTTCATGATATAATTATTAGAGATTGTACCACTGCGGTAGCTCAGTTGGTAGAGTGCTCGCTCCGTAAGTTGGAGGTGAGTTCGAACCCCGGCCGGATCTGACCCAAGACTTGAAAGTGGGTAGTGACTGTTCTTACGCCAAGCACTCGGCATTACGAAATGAAAGTCACGGTTCTTTCGGATGGGAACTTAAAATAAACGAGGTCTCGTGTCACGTGTAGGCGTGGCACGATAAACAACCCTGCTGTATAATGCCATCAGCGCAACGCACAGGCAAAATTTCTGCACCTTCGCCTATAGCTGGCTACGTCTCGGTATAAGTGAAATATTCTTGACTGGGACGTTAAACACCATTACTTAACTCTAATAAATAAATATTTACATTAGACCCATCTGTTTCATACTCGTAGTTTAAATATTAAGCACTTGTAAATTTACGTTACAGATAAAATCTGTTACAAACATACTTAACATAGTGATGAATAACTGTAAAAAATGTGATAAAATTATGCAACAATAAATCTTAAATTGTAAGTTGATATATATATAGCGCATTATGATTGGTTTGCCTGGCAGAGCTATGGCATTTATAATCCAATAACTGCCATAGCTATGCTGTTCAATGGTTATATTTACATTATATTAATTATTAATTTTTTTTTTTTTTTTTTTTTTTTTTTTTTTTTTTTTTTTTTTTTTTTTTAAATTGTTGTCACGCCAATTTGAATTTTCCCGCCTTCAAAGAGAAGCGGGGTCAATTATTGGAACAGCGTTACAATGTAAACAAAATATAGTACAACATGAAAAAAACACGGAACTCGCAAAAACTATGAAATATTTTATCGACCAGGGTTCTCCGGGGCCGCTGAAAGCCCTCTGAGATTTAAAATTTCAAATTTCTCAGATTTAAGTTAAGAAAAATGTTAGAAAAGAAATAATCATAAAACTTTGGGCCAGGCCTCAGTTTTACAATCGTTCACCCAATTAATTGGGTGTACCATCAACTCAAATAACGGAATTATTAGAATTAAATATATAAGGTCATATTCAAATTGTCAAGTGTAGGTAACCCTCACCCTGAACAAAACAAAACATTGTCTCATCAAAATTTAAAAAATAATAATATTGATGAGAGAAAAATTGGAATATTTGAGTTTAGTATATTCTCAATTGAGTGAATGATTGTGAAACTGGGGCTTGATGCTTAACATTGATTTATAGCTATCTATAACAACTTCTTTTCAAATTATTTATTTATTTATTTATTTATTGATATTTTTATTCGGCAGTTTTCCGGTGTTTGGTATGTGCACGCTACAACCACTTTTATATTTGGAGATTTGACAGGAGAGTCTAAATTCAGGGAAATAACTCAGGATGAAAATGGGGAAGTTAAAATTATCTACGCAGGATATTAGTAAGTAGGCTTAATTTAGAGGCTCAGGGGCGGATCCAGAATTTTATGAAGGGGTGGGGGTTGAGAATTTCATGTATGAGATTATGCGAGCATCGAAATCTCAAGACCCCAGCGGAGAGGAATCTTTGGGCCGCAGAGCCCTGTTGTGGGGAGATTAATTTCAATTTTTCTGTGGACCTTTTTGTCGTATTTTTCTCTCATTCTCTTTTGAATTTTTCGAAGGGGGGGGAGTTGCAACCCCCCAACACCCCCTCCAACCTTTAATCTGAAAATGAGGTTGCTATAATACTTTCACTTATGACATTACAGCATTATTATTTCCAACACAGTTTTCTTTATCCAATGGAAGCGTGTAATCACTCGATAAAAAATGCTTTTGGAAGATACCAGCCTGCACTGTGCTGGAATGGTCAGTTGGTTGCATGTTGTTTTATGTCATATCAGCAATTTTCGGCTTTTCGTGACGAGACTTCTATTAATTTCAGAGATCAATTTTAATTTTAGTTCACGTGCTGTTTGAGTGTACAGGTGTTTTTGACACAGGTGTTGTTGATCTAGTATCGATCCTGAGAGTGCACGTAGACTCACCCCGCAAATAAACGTCGCAGACCGCCCAGGCCATTATTCTTGTACTGAACCAACCAGTAAGGGCCAACGACAAAAATTTGTTTTATCAGTTTTGGTTGACCAGGAACAAACGCTCTGCGTCAGAAGTTCGGGCTTCTTCAATTGAATTCTAACTGATAATTGATCAGATGGTTTCTGTAGAATTGCGTAATTTCTTGGGCTGACACACACAGCTTAAGTGCTAATATGAAGGAGGGTCATAAGCTTGTCAAAGTGTGGTGGCTACATAGTATCAATTGTTTCTTTTTCACAACAAATATAAATTAATTAATTAATTGATAAAAATAAATAAATAGATAAAAATAAATAAAATAAAAATTTAGAAAAATAATAATAATAAATCAGATATTTGTATTTTTCAAGTTTTTCTTTAAACATGCTTTTCCTATTGAAGTTCTCATGTACAGAAACATTGTGTTATGGGTAAGTCACCTAACACAAAAGAATATGGAGCACCAGGGAGATACAAGGACGACAACCATCATTTTTACAGTAAGCATTTAGATTGTTTTGCACCTCCTTCCATAAATAGGGGCCTCAGTGACCAAGTGGTCTAAAGCGCGCGCTTACGGATCATAGCGTCTTCACCGCCTGGTTTTGAATCCCACTTGGGACAAATACTAGTGTGAGAAAGTTTGTCGGTTCGCTTGCCGAAGGTCGGTGGTTTTCCCCGGGCACTCTGGTTTCCTCCACCGCCCCAGAACTGATTGAATCTTGACTGGGCGTAAAACACCATTAATCCACCCCATTCCTTTGATTAAATAAATAATGCAAATTGAATTCGATTTAATTTTGATGTTGAATTTATGGATATAGCTGTAATGATACCAACAAAGGTTTAAATTTCAAGTAACTCGCTCGTCAATTTTATTTGTGGTGTTATGTTACTGTCATGACGACGTCACAACACGAGAGCCTCGATATGGTCCTTTTCGATTTACCTTGTAAACAATTGATCCAAAACTCCAACTTGCGGATCTAAGTACGTTCAACGCTTTTTCTACCCCAATTTAAAAAAATTATTACTTGAATTTATGTCTTTTTTTATCTTAATTTCTTTCCTTAGTTACAGTGTATACAGATTACCATTATGCAATAACCTATATATGTTTTTCAACAACGCCAACGAAAAATGTGAACATAAAGAAATCCAAATAGAAATCTGGTCCAAAACTCCAGAATTCATTACAGAAACTGTTATGCAGGATTTGAAATCAATAGCTGCCGATAAATTGTGTATAAACGCATCTGATTTCGTTATTATTGGAATAGGTAAATTCTAGCTTTTTTTCTTAAACTTTTTCTTGCATGAAATAATATTCATTGCAGTAGGCACTTAGCGAGGTGTAAGGTTTTACAGAATCAAGCTTACACAAATAGTTGCAGAAACGATTATGCAGAATTTCAAATCAATAGCTAAAATAGCTAGACATTGTGTAAAAACACATCTGTTTTCGTTATTATCGGAATAGATAATTTTTCACAAACTTTTCCTGGCAAGAACTAATACTCGGAACCTCATTCATTGAAGTAGATACTTTGCAACGTGTAAGATTTTTGCAGCTTTTCTTCAACCTTACAGAAATAATTCAAGAAACGATTATACAGTATTTGAAATCAACAGATGCCGAAAAACTTATGTATAAATGCATCTATCGTGACTGTGACTATAGGATTGAGTAAATTCTATTATTTTTCATAATTTTTTCCTAGCATGAAACAATACTCTGCACCTCAATCATTGCAGTAGACATTTTGCAAATAATATTAGGTACTGTTCATTTTTTAATTTTCTCAAGAATCTCTAATAAATTAAGTGTTCATGAAACAAAATGTTCATAAAACATAGATTTTTGTATAGTCATTATCTCAGAATCCTTCTTTAATCACCTAGACTGTCCCTATCAATCGTAGGAAGTGTCATGATCAAAAGCAAAGATCATATTTCTAAAGCCAAGTGCATTGAGTGCGGGATTAGGAATACAGGGGACGGTTGACTGTTGGTTGCAATGTTGTTTAACGTAGCATCAACGATTTTTCCGTCAGGTAGATCTATTCGCAAAAAATTAAGACTATTTTTCAAACAAACAAAAAAGTTCCGGCTTGTATGCCTGTGTGAGATGTGCAAATATTGATTATGGTCCGCATTGTACTAGCGCACACTTGGGGCGACTTTTTGTTAACTCACCAATTTAGTATGCCGTAGACAAGAATATCACTCTTCAGGTCACATTATCTTGACACTATGTCGCCTAAAGTCGAGCGTAAGGTGAAGAAGCAATATCTCCCATTTTAAAGTTTTATGTATTCCCCGGATAGGGCTCAAAACCCAATAAATAATATCCCGATCTTGAGGCGGTGCTAATTGCAAAGGGCGTTTTATAGTCCTTTTATTTTATAAGCGGTTTGATGAAATCTATCCTCTTTTTTTTCAGGTATTTGTGACCCGAGTAAAATGTTGTCGCCATCGACAGATCAGCAGAAAAGTAATTATTGTGCATCGTTGCCATGCCAACATAGTGGCATATGCGCAGAAGAAGATGGAAAACATCAGTGCATGTGTCCTGCAGAATATTCTGGAGTTTATTGTGGTAATTGTTGCGTTACGTAATATAGTTAAAGAACAGTCTTTACAGTTCAACTTTCTTACCTTCTGTAACAGAAGAGTCAAAAGCCCAATATTTAATGTTATGTTGCGTCATTGTCTATTGATGTATATAATATAATGTACATATATTGTTTGCCAAAAACATGTTTATTTATAGCTTAATAAAGATTATTATTTTTATTATTATTATATTAATATTTACATTAAAATTATGATGATCAAACACTATCCGTAAAACAGAAAATTATTGATTATATCACCTTTTTATTATATTTCAGAAATCCTTTGTCCCATTACTGCCATCACAAATTCAATGGCACACCCTGGTTTTGATTTAAAGAGGGTAAGGCTATACAATACATTATTGGAGCATACTTTGTAGGTTATTGTGAATGAAATGGACAATAATACTTTTCTTGTTACAAACAAATTGAAGGTAGTCTGCTCACTTGCAAGCAAGCAAGCACAGTTAGCACAAACTCTCTCTCTCTCTCTCTCTCTCTCTCTCTCTCTCTCTCTCTCTCTCTCTCACACACACACACACACACACACACACACACCTTGGGGTTTTAGATAAGCCATGTGTCACGTGCCAAAAGCAATAATTCACACAAGATGTACATATTTACACAATTAATTAACACTGCACAAAATATATATCTTATTTACACCATGACACATTCAATCGTCCATAATAATTTGTACATATGATATTTACATAATGACAAAACTAAGTTCACATACTTTTACGGCAAAGTATGGATAGAAAAGCACACAAAATTACCACAGGAACTAAAGTTATAATCACCACAAAGGTCACGGAATAATTGCCACTTAGGCGAAAATCACTACTAAGGTAACAGTTACGCATATACTGCCACCAAGACTATAATAGCCACTAAGGAATATCCGGTATATATCAAAATCTATTTTCAGAATTCGGAATTTCTCTTTCACCACCTCAACAGTGAACAATATGACGGAATTGTTACATCATTATTATTATTATTAATAAAGCATAGAAAACATTGTCAACCGTAGTGTTATTGTGGTAAAATTATATACATGTAATAAAACAATTATAGACTTTGTAGCGGTTGCATATGGTGAGATATTGACCCGAAAAATAAATATTGACCGAGGCAACATTAATCATGATTAATTTCATTAGTACATAATATAAAAGCAAAATACTTACAGAAAGCTTCACATATACTCACTTTAAATCACATTAAAATTCTTTTTACAAAGCCACACCCGTCTTCATCATTAGAAGACAAGCACTGAATATAAAATATACGTATTCAGGCGTGATATACACACATACCCGATATTATGTCGTTCGTGCTTAATTAATATTCACGCACGACTACGCATTATTGTCGAGCCTGGCATCGGTGTTAGGTGTTACTTTTCCGGTGTCGGCGACGGCGGCGTGTCAAAATGTGAAAGTTTATGTTAAAAATATTTACAATTGCTGATTTTTTCTTATATAAACTGTTTGACACGAATAGTGTTTACATTTCAGTAAACTAGCATCACCTGTCAACCTCTCGTCAAGTCGCGCAAAAATACATATAAAGTGAAAAGTCAATTCGGAAGTTCCCCTTTCATTTTTCATAACACAAAAATGATCAAAATCCGGAATTTTCACGTTGAAAATGCGATATATTAACAAATTCAGATAAGAAAAAACTAAATAAAAATATTATAAATAAAAAATATTATGAAAATTATGTAATTAATAAAAAAACACTTATAAGTTTGAATAAAACCTTGTTTTTGAAGTTTCAGCACTGCTTTATGGTTTGTTTATGTGTGACGTCAAAGTGGGCTGAGCTAAACGCTCTGAATGAATGAATGAATGAATGAATGAATGAATGGTGCTGTTCCGTTCACTGACAAAAACCAGCGGATAAAAAATGAAAAACAGTATTTTAAAATACTAGAATAATTGAACTTGTGCAAATTCTAAGCAGAAATGTCAAACATTAATATTGTAAATATAAGAAATAACTTTCAATTTGTTGTGGTTTACTGGGTATAAACAAGATTTTGGAGCGGCAATTCTATCAGAAATTGTTTAGTTATTTCTGTAGTAATGTATTTTCTACTCGATCAAAAAACTAACCAGGCGAGACATTTAAATCTATGGAGTTCTTGTATATATGTATATATACCTATATTACTTGGGTGTTTGTTAAACCGTGTACAATTAGTCTCCTCTCTTTGTTGTTTCGACTGTTAAAGTGTTGGATGCTAATAGCGGAATTATTAGAAAGCTGCATTAAAATTGGATTGTTCCTTCTCAAAATGGAAAAAATTGTGCTTCTCCAGTTTTTTCAAGACATATAATGGAGATATTTTTACTTTCAGTATTATCATAGAAATCTGTTAAAATATACTGAATCATTGTCCTTTGCATCAAATTGCAAAGGATTCTCTGACCAAATTCGTTTACTTTTTTCTCAGTTTCACGAAAAATTTTTGCCTTGCTAAATTTTTACTGCTGAGACACGTTGTAGGCTAACAAGTTCTGTCATAATCTAGCCACTTTTATGAGAGTTATTTCCCTTGGTGTAATTTTTTTTATTGAACACCAATATTAGTGATGGTGAAATGGTATAAATCATCCTTATTGATAAGTCAAGGCGATTAAAGCATGTTTTTATATTATTTGACAGTTCGTTGGTCTTTGGTATGTACACTCTTCTACTACGATGATGGGGAATTCAACTAAACAATCTTTGTTTCGAGAACTAATGGGAGATAAGAAAGGTCACGTGACTCTTAGATATGGCGGATATGAGAAAGCTCATATGTATTGTTTTTCATGAAAAAAAATCATACAGTTTACCAAGTATTAGAATCAAAATATCCAGACCAATGAAATAAAAGGCAAACCATCTTTAATTATAGAGTGTTTTAAAAAATTTGCCCGATTAGACCGGGACTTTCTCTATTTTACCGTAGAGGACCAGGCTTGATAGGTAGCCGGGTAGCTCAGACGGTGGAGGGTCCCGCTATTATTAGGAAGGTCAAGGGTTGGAATCCTGGTTTGGCCGCTGCATTTTTTCCCTTTCCTGTTGCATTACCATTGATGAACTGACAAATTTTCTCAAACTGGGATCTGTCCAAGTTTGGTTTAATTGTTGATGGGAAGAGATCATGTGATCAAATTGCGCGAGCTTTAGATCAGTCGACAACCAATGACCTTCCATGTATCTAATTCACTAAAAGAAAAAACCCAGAAAATTACAAAAGTCCAGGACTTTACATACTTCCTAGTGTCGAAAAGGGGCACCGCCTAATTTTGGTTCAGGATAAAAATTGTACATTATGAGAATAATTATATTACTCATTACATTCTTGATACATATGTTTATGTTCTTTAGTTTAAATTCCGGGAATTGTATCCAAGAGTACCAGTCAGGTTTAGAACAGGAAAGACAACCAGGATATCTAAAATACGGATCTGAATTAGGTAATATTGAAATGTTATAAAACGCGTGTCCAGTTGCCCATAACAGGATAAGACTATTTTCATTATTGTTTGCTAAAAGTGATTTTGCGTTTGAAAAAGTAAAAAAAGTTCAATTAAAATGGTCATATGAAAAATGCATTCAACATATTAGACATTTTATATCACCAAAAACATTTTATTGCAATTGAGAGGCGGAAGTTTTAAAATCAGTTTCCAAATTATTGGCCTTTTTCAATTTTCCCATCTCTTTCTTTTTCTTCTGTCTGTCTTGTTTAGCTCTGTTGACGTCATTCACTCGTATGGTAACGTAGGCAGTTTTTCAGGCCCCAGTTTCAAAATCATTCACTCAACTGAGTGTACACTCAATTCTAATTTGGGAATATTTCAATGTCAATTTCTAAAACATTACACAGTTAAAGTTGAATATCAAATGTTATATAATTTAATTGTTTAGTGAAGGTTTGTTGAACAAAGCAAACCATTGTGTCTTAAAACTTAAAATTTTCAAAATATTGATGAGAGAAAATGAGAATTTTTGAGTTGAGTGTACACTCAGCTGAGTAAATGATTGTGAAACTGGGGCCAGAGGTATTTATAAATCTCATAACAATACATTTTTATTTGTTCAATTTTTTCAATAGTATAGAAATTTAAATGATGATGTAACCTCTAAGGTGGGTATAACGGTCACTTTGGCCAACAAACTTTTTGTCAACGGTCGTTTTTCGATGATGACGATCGTTATCGTGAGGGATAAAAAAGCGACTGTTGACAAAAAGTCATATGCCATAACAATTGAAGCCAAAACAATCGTTATACACTAAGGTACAAAGAAATCAAAACGTCACAAACCTGTTTATATAAATGTATGTTAATTTTTCACTCTTTTAGAGGGTGTAATTAGTACATTCTAATGAATAATAATATTTGCCCTATTGCGAATCTCTCTCTCTCTCTCTCTCTCTCTCTCTCTCTCTCTCTCTCTCTCTCTCTCTCTCGTTTGTTTGTGCTCTCTCTCTCCCTTGTTTGTATGATGTAACTTTGAAAAAGAAATACATGAAATAAATCCATAGTTATAATAGCCTTTTGTACACACAACACACACACGATAATTTTTCACTCTTTCAGAGGCTGTAGTTGCGTACACCGATTACCAGAAGTCTATCGTTTTCTGGTTGCATAGTCCCTCTTCAAAAAATTATCAAGAATGTTTGGACTTGCAGACCCATGTTGAGATCTGGTCTAAAATTAAGGACCCTATACCTAGTGATGTGCTGTGGAATCTGAAAAGAAAAGCGGAACAGACCCTTTGTGTACAGATGGTTGATTTCAAAGATCAACAGTTAGGTGAATATAATAATAATAATAAAGACACCTTAATCTAGAACTGTCCAAAAAGCTTTGATATCTTTAAAAAATGAAGATACTTGATAATCAGAAACCTTAATATTGGTCTCCTCTAAAATCCTAGAGCCCAGACTTTCTCTTTGACCTTGCCATTCGAGAAATGATCATAATCAGTGACAGATCCAGAATTTTATGAAATATTGCGAGGGATGAAGACCTAAGCCCACAGTGGCGAAGTATCTGTGGGCTGCAAAAGACAGAACCCTATTGGGGCCAGGGGACTTAGCCAGTGGAATGAATTTTTAGTATTTCTTGGGATCTTTTGGTCATATCATATTTATTTACTATATCGTTTTTGCTCTGTCTTTGAATTTTTCAAAAAAGGAGCGGTGTGGTGGTCGCAACCACCCCTTGAATCTGCCAATGCTGATTCGTAACATACTACAAGACGAATTTGTCTCAAATGTAAGAAAATTCAGTTCTAAATGAACTGGCTACATGGCTAAGATGTAAAGGATAATTTCTAAACCCCCTCCTTTCTCAAACTGGTTTTGTCAAAAATGTATTTTACATGGCATGAAAATATAATCATCCTTTAAAACCTGGACAAATACATCGGTTTACTGATCTTAGACTTTGTTTCAAGTGTTGTTACTGAAAAACAAATTTTGTTGCTTAGTTGGTTAAATGTTGTTTTACATCACATCAGCAATTTTTCTGCTATTTTTGTCGAGACAATGTTTTATCCGTCTCAGATAGTGTGCTATTGCTTCAGATCTGCATAATACTCGTGCTCACTTATTGCGCCCTTTAGAGTACTTGTTTCCTTGTCCGCAATATTGCAGATAAACATCGCACGTCATTGAAAGCTTACGACAAAGAAAACCTTTTTTAACTTGTGGTCAACCACGG
The DNA here is from genome assembly GCA_029721355.1 of Tegillarca granosa. Lineage (NCBI taxonomy): Eukaryota > Metazoa > Mollusca > Bivalvia > Arcoida > Arcidae > Tegillarca > Tegillarca granosa. The sequence goes on along the minus strand of CM056606.1, from coordinate 17,071,133 downwards.
ATTTAACTAACAGCGTTAATTTTACACCTCAGTTTGAAAAATACAACCCTAACCATCGCTCACTGCGGACCTCGAAACACTTGTTTACGCCTAAGTTTGAAGGATGAAGCCTTTACCGTTCGATCACCGCCAGCCTCGAAAAAGAACTTTTTTAATCAAGACTCTTAACAAACATCTTAGAAGATGGTCTTTTTATTTTTTATATCTAAAATTCTTTTCTTCTTTTTTTGTTTTTCAGGATTATGTGACAGTTTACATACACAACCTAATAATAGAAAAAAACAATAAAGGCAATACTGGTCAATAAGTACAGGAGGCCAAACCCAACAAAGATGGTCAAAAATCATAAGAAAAAAATTAACATGTGATATCAAAACAAACACATAAATAATTGTGAGATAATTTTTATTGAAAACTTTTCATTTAACAACTTCCAAAAAGTACTGGAGTGCTTTGTAAAAAAAAAAAAAAAAAAAAAAAAAAAAACCCTTTTTTAATTTATTTTTTAAATTTTATTATTACATGTATATTTATTATTTTTAACAAATCATTTTTTTGAAACAGACATACTGCATTTTTTCAATAATTCTGAAAAGCGGAATCGTAATTAAATCTTTTTTGAAACTATGAAAAAAAATTGACAAAACTAAATACATTCAAACCTGTCTATAGTGGTCAGCTGTCGAACCAGGCCAAAGTGACCACTATAGACAGGTGACCACTATGGACAGGTTTGCAATATTTTGGCAAATTATCTCTCCTTGCATGAAAGATTGACTGATTGATTTAAAAGCAAGTGTGTGTGTGTGTGTGTGTGTTTTTTTTTCTATAAATTTGAAAATTTTAGAGGTAGAAAATAAATTGCATTTTAAAAAAAAATATTTTAAATGAATTTTATTATAAGTGAAAAAAATAAGAAAAATGGAAAATGAGAGAGAGAGAGAGAGAGAGAGAGAGAGAGAGAGAGAGAGATCGAGATCATTCTATATATTTCACTGCCAAATTAAAATAAAAACTTCCATTTCATCGACTCATAAATTGCCGAATTTCGGATATTATTAACACGTTTATTTTCTTATCTAATGACCTCTACCATTTTTTCAAAGTTAATGCTTTTCTCTTCGGCGCTGACATGTTGAAAGTAATAAAATCTACCGTCGTTAGTCTTATTTTAAGACTTTACTACTCCAACGTGACTCCCACGTGTCATGGATAATTACCAGCAATTTACTAGCAGTAATGTTTAATGTGGAGAATTCGACTTATACTCCTTTGTCGGTACCGTTGACAAGCCGTCCACCATTGTTTTGATTAAATTAATCAACGGATTAAACCTGTCACAGAGAAGCCATGCCTTGGCTTAGATATATCACATGTAAACAATTTTTCATGACCAGGAAGTGAAATAACACGTTTCCGAGGGAAATAACTCGACTTCCGGTTTTACGTTGCTGGCCGTTATAGACAGAAATTGAGTTTAAACGGGACAGAAAATAGTGGCCGCTAACCACATTAGACAGGTGACCGCTATGGAAAGGTGTCACGTTTATATAATAAAATGACATGGGACCGGCGAAAACTGGCCGCTAAATGGAGGTAACCGTTATGGACAGGTGACCGTTAACACAGGATAGATTTTATTAACTTGAAGTAATCTTCAAAATGACAACTTTATTTTCTAAATATCTTCACAATAAATAAAATTATCAGGATTTAAAATTTTAAGGAAAATCTTAGTTAAGAAATGATTGTGAGGTAAGACTTCCTTTTGTACCCCCACCCATTAAATTCAATGTAAAATTTTTGAAAATTTATTTTTTACAGAAATGTTCAAAATGGCATGAATTTATTATTTTATATCATTTTAGTGGAGGATACAAAGGGAAGTCTTTCTGATTGTGAAACTGGGATCAGATGATTTTCAGTTAAAAATTTCATTATTGCGGACGAAATTTCTGTAACCACTACTGAATTGAAAATACTGTCACAAAAATAGATTGAAATACTTCAACGTACATAATAAGAGGCCCATGGGCCTTAACGCTCACCTGAAGATATGTCCAATATTGTTTGCAAAGTGCAATAGACAATATATTACGTACAGAAACTTTCTCAAGTTAAGAACTCCCACAAAACTTAATCAGAAATATATCCACTCACATTTCATTCATAAATAGCTTATATAATATGCATGAAGTAACTGTAGTGCAATGAATAATTTCCAAATCATTAATCGATTTCAGTATACTTATGCAGCTATGTCCTTGACCTTTGAACATATATGACCTTGAACCATATATGATTGTCATGTCAATACCTATAATATTCTAATATACATGCCTATGCATGAAATTAATAGCTTTCAAGATAATTAATAATCTTAGTATTCCTATGTTGATATGACCTTGACCTTTGAACATATAACCTTGAACCATATATCAAAATGATTGTTGTCGTAATACCTACAATATTCTAATATACATGCCTATACAAAAAGTTATTAGTTTTCAAGATAATGAGCAATTTAAGTCTTTTTTGCAGCTGTGACCTTGACCTTTCAACATATGACCTTGAACTATATATCAAAATGATTGTTGTCACAATACCTACAATATTCTAATATACAGGCCTATACAAAAAATTAATAGTTTTCAAGATAATTAGCAATTTAAGTCTTTTTTGAAGCTGTGTCCTTGACCTTTCAACATATGACCTTGAACCATATATCAAAATGATCGTTGTCGCAATACCTACAATATTCTAATACACAGGCCTATTCAAAAAGTTAATAGTTTTCAAGATAATTAGCAAATTTAGTCTTTTTTTGCAGCTGTGACCTTTACCTTTCAATATATGACCCTGAACTATATATCAAAATGATTGTTGTCGCAATACCTAAAATATTCTAATATACATGTCTTTACAAAAAGTTAATAGTTTTTAAGATAATTAGCAATTTCAGTCTTTTTTTGCAGCTGTGACCTTGACCATTCAATATATGACCCTGAACTATATATCAAAATGATCGTTGTCGTAATACCAACAATATTCTAATATACATGCCTATACAAAAAGTTAATAGTTTTCAAGATAATTAGCAATTTAAGTCTTCTTTTGCAGCTGTGACCTTGACCTTTCTACATATAACCTTGAACTATATATCAAAATGATCGTTGTCGCAATACCTACAATATTCTAATATACATGCTTATACAAAAAGTTAATAGTTTTCAAGATAATTAGCAATTTAAGTCTTCTTTTGCAGCTGTGACCTTGACCTTTCACCATATGATCTTGATCCATATATCAAAATGATCGTCATGTCAATATCTACAACATTCTATTATACATGCCTATACAAAAAGTTAATAGTTTTCAAGATATAGTGACAAATATATAATTTTTAGCAATTTCCCCATTTTGAGCCCCATGGCTACCATTTGTGCAAATCTGAAAATAGATGACCCAAGGATGTTATAAATGAAATAACTAAGGTTTATCTCTTGTAGATTCAGAGGAGAAGATTTTTAAAAGTTTTTCACTATTTCCCTCCTTACGGGGCCCCAAGTGGGCGTAACTCCTTCATTTGTGCAAATCTGAAAGGGCTGCACCCTGGCATGATGGTTACTAAGTTTCATTAAATTTGGCCCAGTGGTTTTGGAGGAGAGGATTAAAATGTAAAAAGTTAACAGACGACGGACGGTGAACCATCGCAATAGCTCATCTGAGCTTTAAGCTCAGGTGAGCTAAAAATCCCAATTAACACCTTGGAGTGCTGTCCCTTGGAAATAAGAGACAGTTAAAAATACGAAAGCGAAATTTGAAACTTATTATGCAAATTGAAATTTAAGGTGGAACACAAACCTGTTAGGCCTTAAAATTTGTGTTTGTTGTTTTCCGATCCATGCTTTCCACATTTAGGTAGGTAGGTGAAATATATATATATATATATATATATATATATATATATATATATATATTTTTTTTTTTTTTTTTTTTTTTTTTTTTTTGAAAACTTAATCTATTACACTTTTTGAAAAGTTTTAAATTGTTTTTTCATATGTCTCTTTCAAAACAAAATTTACAATGTTTTTGCTAACTAAAGTCTTTGTTCCTCCTTGTGTTTTCTCCCATGGATAAACACAGCAGAATTTCCATACTACCGTATGAACCTGTGCACAGAATGTCTCGCTTGCCAGGGTTATTGCCTTTTAATACAGTTTCTGATATGGTATGAGAAGTTAAAAAAAAAAAAAACTTGAATTGATGGCAATGCAATTTTTTGGGGTAGGAGCATTTCAAGTGTGTCGGGCGGTCAACGGCAAACAAAGTTAATTTTATTTTAGGCCCTGAATTTACTTCTAAATAGTATATCAAAATTCAGAATTTCAAATGTCGCTTTTATATGATAAAGGCCCTGAATTCCATCGGTACACGGACAACGCATATCTTTCGAGGATAGATGCGCTTTGATGTAAAGTCATGATAGAAGTGAAACGGGAAATATCTGGTATTTCCTTATTACGAGGAACAATTTCTGAGCTGTTCATGAAAAGGAACAATTTAAACAAGAATAATTTAAATTAAGCATCATTTAATAATCTACTAATTAAAACTAATCTATTCGACTTGATATATTTATCTTTCTATTTGTTAATCGGGATATTAGCTGTAGCTGTTGCATTGTTGTTTTGAATTCGCATCAGCATTTTTTCAACTATTCTCGAGAGCAAGATTATTATTTAAATTTATTTAAGAACATGTTCATGTTTTAGTGTGATATGCAAGTGTGTTTATATGTCCTGCCATGTAGTAGCACGCACCCGGGGCTACATGTAGCTCACCGAGTCAGTATGCCGAAGACGAGTATATCACTCCCCCAGTCCACTGTCCTGGCACTAGGTAAACCAGTCAATGCTCTATCATCCTAATGTCGAGCGCCAGGCGAGGAAGTCTTGTGAATGATCTTAAACAACTGAGGTCTCAGTGCCCGAGTGGTCTAAATTGCGCGCTAACGGATCACAGTGCCTCTCGCCGCCTGGTCCTACCAGAGCGGATCTTAGTGTAAGAAACATTAACATTTCGCTTGTCGAAGGTCAGTGGTTTTCGTCGGGCTCTCCGGTTTCCTTCACCATCCCAGAACTGACCGCATCGATATAAGTGAAAGCGTCTTTACTGGGTCGTTACACACCATTACTCCACTCCACTCTTAAAACAACATAATGTCAAGTAATAAAGCAATGATGAATGTTACAACCCTGAACCAATTTGTGTAACCAATATTAGGTCAAGAAAAAACCACAATAATAAGATCTGAAACCAATTTTTGCTGACAATATACACGTTTTTACTATAGCGAACTTTTAGTCAACAAAAAATCATCCAAACCGAGTCAAAGCTAATATAAGGACAACAATAGGACAGAGGTGAAAGACATATGTTAAATCATGTCCTAAATTAATATTCAACTTTTCATGTTTTATCTTAATGCAATAATGAGCTCATCACATAGGTTCTATTTTAAACTAACATTAGTCAAGTGTTGTAAATTCAATGTCAAAGCATGTCCCACTTCCAAACTAATGTTTGTTTTAGATGTCATCGATTTGATTCTCTTTTCTGTGCATTATTAGCTAAATGTTCTGTCCGCATTGTAAATGCTACATAAATCGAAGCTCTATTGTTGGCCAAATATTAGTTAAATTTCTAATTCCAACTGTTTTCTGTGGCCCGGCCCCAGTTTCACAATCATTCACTCAATCGAGTGTACACTCAACTCAAATTAGGAGACACATGTATTTCAATGTCTTTTTTTAAGACATTACAGAGTTGAAAATGAATATCTCATGTTTTATTGAGATTGTTTAGTGTAGGTTTGTTTTAAAAATTGTCTGATAAAACATAAAATTTATTTAAAGATTACAATGCCTCTTGCTACCTAGGCTCGAATCCCACTCGGGCACCTTGTGTGAAAAAGTTTGATAATTCACATGCCGAATGTAGGCCGTTTTCTCCGGGCACTCCGGTTTCCTCCACCTTCCCAGAATCGACTGCCTCGATATAAGTGAAAGAATCTTGACTCGGGAGTAAAACACCCTCAATCTGCTTAGTCCATTTAACCTCAACTGTAATTTAGCTTTAACATTTCTTTCTCGGAGCAACTACTTCATGTCAAATTTTACGGAACTGGCGAGGTTCTAACAGGTGGCGGTTGTGGTTACGGTCGGTGAACACGACTATTATTCTTCAAGTCAAAAATCGTGAATTTGCTGAACGTAAGGCGGTATTTACAGATTATATTTATTTTTGTTCTTTTATTTGTTACAAACAAAACGATATTCGATAGTAATTTTATTCTAAACCTCGTAAATTCTGTATACTACGATATGATGATCCACGATATTGATTCCAATACTTTATAGCACTGAGACGGAAGTTCATAATGTCGGATACGATGGTTTCCGGTAGAGGTAATTCCGAAAGTCGTTTAGAATCTTCTTTGTATTTTCCTAGTAAATGACGCACTTTTTGCATGCTTAGATTATATAAGGTGTTCGGTGTAGTACTGTGTGATATCAAGGCGTCGAATAATGGGACTTCACTACCGAGCCTTCTAGCTAGAAGTAAACAATACGGAAGTGATCCTTCTTTGTTGGTCATGTATATCTGGGTCATTTCTATCGCCAGTTCGCGGATTACTGGGAAATTGAACTCTGAGCAGAAATTCGCTAGTGCAAGAAATAAAGGCTGTCGGCCAAAATTGTCCGATATATCTGGGTCAGCGCCATATTGAAGAAGAAGCTGTGTTTTCTTCAAACAGTGTATGCGGGCCGCTAAATGCAGAGGCGTATGTCCAGCATTGCATTTTTTGTTAACAAATTTCATTATTCCAAATGAATAAAGCGACTGTATGTGATTCGATACCATTTTTTTATTTGCACAGAGAGAGTGTAAAATTGATGACCCATCAGGGTAGAACACATTTATATTAGCACCACATTCAAGTAACTTTTTCAAGCACGAATAGTTACCACACTGTACCGCGATTTGTAAAGGTGTAAATCCGAATGCATCCTTCATTTCAAAATTGGCCCCATATTGCACCAGAAGTTGTATAGCAATTGGTAACTCTTTTTTTGCACAGATGTGTAACAATGTAAGACATCCTTCATCGTCCACGACTTCAGATGGATCTGCACCATTATTCAGCAAATGACGAAGGCATTTAGCAGACTGATCATTCTGTTGGGACACTTTTGTCCAGAATTCCTTTTCAATTCGACCATCACAAAAATGGTCGATATGCCCAGCATCTTTTCTGAATTCCCGTGGAGCCACTCTTGGCCAATAAGATAATGTTACATTGGCGGGACTTCTGCCAATCTCATCACGTTTTTGTGTACTGGCTCCTTTCTTCAGCAATAAATTAACAATTTCCGGTCGCCGACACATGCAAGCAAGATGTAAAGGTGGCATGTCGTTTGCAGACGTACCTACACTGTGAGTTTTTTCTAGACATTCTTGCTTTGGAACCAACAATGCATTCAGATCTGAAGAATGTTTAAGAGTTTTTTGACAAAGAAACAAATTATTATAGAAAATACTTTTGCGCAAATCATTCAGAATTTCCTCCGTTGTTCTTGGTGGCTTTTCTATTTCCGAGTCCTGCGATTCCTGCGATTCAATATCGCAAAGCTCTCCACCACTTTCTTCAGACACTGCGACACCGCCTTTGTTATTTCGCATTGCATTGCATTTAGATGTAATGCAACCCATTTGAACCAACTAAAACTGTTGTTTATAACTTAACAGATCAATATCTACGTCTGAAAATTTCAACACCATTTGAAACTTACACAAAACGTCATTTAATTGATTGTGATGCGAACCCAATTTTAAATGACGTCATTCGATCACTAGCGAATATTGGGAATTTGGACTTCCGTTTTAAATTGAAAATTGCTTGAAAAAATACATGCGAAAAAACCAACAGAAGATGTGGGGATAACCTAATAGAAAAAGTACTTGATTTCACTCAGATGTGGACCATCATTTATACAAGTTTGTTGACTTTATTTAAAATTTTATTATTTGCTTGGGAAATTTTCTGCAAAATTTTACAAATTTTGATTTATATAGGAGATGGATTATTCAAATATAAAAATCTCCTCTATAGCAATTTTACGTACATTGCGTTAGAGGTGTTAATCGCAATAACGATCAGTGTCATTATTCAACAACTAGCGACTTTTAATCATGAAGTTAAAGAATCGATAATGACGGCTGAAAGTGAAACAAAACCATCCCAGTCCATCCAAACTTGTGGACCTTGGCAAAAGCGGACCAGGAAACATGAAAGACAATATTGGGATACCAAAGCGATTGTTAACAGTGAGAGAGCCATTATGAGAAAAAACAAAAACAAATTTATTTCAAAGATGAAGTTAAAATTTAGGAATTTACGAAACGAAAATGAATCAAAAGCAAAACTCTTAGCTGGTGTTAAAGCGAGGGTGTTTAGTTATGCTTTGGAAAACGATAATTTGATGAAACGAATTCAGGAAGAACGACAAATATTGGACAACCAACGAATGACAAACAGAGATGTCGCGGATAATTATGAATCACTTAGTTATATTATTCAGAAAAATAACGAAATAATAGCACAATATTGATAAGATAAGTTAAATTCTTTTTTGTTTTCTTTTTGTAAACTTTCATGTTAAGTCGTACAATTTCATGTTAAGTCCTGGTTTCAACCCCATGATCTACCGTCTGCTTCCAGCGTCATCGAGGTACAATAAAATCGGCTATCCCTAAAACTAAATCCAGTGTACGAGCTTTTCTTTCTACAGTGCTTAAATACCGTTGTATCATTCACTTTATTGACGCGTGACTACACTCATCTCAAATTAGAGAATATTTTATTGTCAGTTTTTTAAGACATTACACATATAATTTAATATATAATGTTAAATCTAAATTGTTTAGTGTAAATTAATTTTGTTCAACAAAAGAAAATATTATCTCATAAAATGTACATTTTTAAAATCATTGATGAGAGAAAATGGAAATATTTGAGTTAGGTGTACACTCAATTGAGTGAATGATTGTGAAACTAGGACCAGGTGTAATTAGCGTGCTTATAAGTACGATCCATAGCCCAATCTCTGAAACTTATACACTATCAGCGACTGCTTGTCGACATTTCATGCTTAGAGTTAGAAACACGGTCCACAGTTCAATTTCTGAAACTTGTGTACTGTCAGCAACTGCTTGCCAACTTAGCATACTTAGAGGCGCGGTCCATAGCTCAATCTTTTAAACTTATGTACTGCCAGCGACTACTTGCCGAATTAGCGTGCTTAGAGGCACGGCCCATATTTCAATCTTTAAAACTTGTATTCTAGATTCTTTTACGCAAACAACGTAATGCATCACCAAAAACGTCATCTCCGGTTTTAACATAACTATTTTTGACATGTATAATCCCCATAGCAGCAACAGCCCCCTTTTTTACAGAATTTTTTTATGATAATCTCAGATGCACATAGCAATTTTTATTTACGATTAGTCTAAAGTTAGCGGTAGCTCAGTTGGTAGAGTGCTCGCTATGTAAGTGAAAGGTTGTGGGTTCGAACCCCGGACGAGTCTGACCGGCCGAGACTTGACAGTGGTAGAGACTGTTCTTTCGCTAAGCACTCGGAATAACGAAATTAAAGTCGCGGTTTTTCGGATGGGGACTTCAAATAAACGAGGTCCCGTGTCACGGCAGGCGTGGCACGATGAAGAACCTTGCTGTATAATGCCATCAGCGCAACGCACAGGCAAAATTTCTGCACTTTCACCTATAGCTGGCGACTTTTGATATAAGTGAAATATTCTTGACTGGAACTTTAAACACCATTACTCAACTCAAGTTATAGGAAAATACCAAACTTAATTCAAGTTAATTGGATTTTCTATTTTAAAAAATATTGTATTATTTACTGTCACAGACACAGCGGCTCAATCAGAAGTGAATAGAGTTAAATTGTTCAATTCCTCGTGTCGCCAAAGTTTGTGGTAGTAATAATCTGTTTTCTTTAAAGGTCAATCGCTCACCCGAGGATGTGTCCAAAATTGTTTGCAAAGTGCAATAGACAATATATTAATTACAGAAAGTTTTCTGAAGTTTAGAACTGCCACAATACTTAATCAGAAATATCTAGTCACATTTCATTTTTAAATATTTACAATAGCTAATATTTTGTACTATGTGATCCCTTGTTAGACAGTATAGTGATCCCTTGTTAGACAGTATAGAACGTGCAGTAATGTGACGTAACAACTAAGGTCGATGTGACGTAACAACTAAGGGCGTAGGAATACACAAAAATTTGTAAACAGATGTCAGGGATTTCCTGATCTATTTATAAAAACACATGTCAAAGCACGTGTTAATGTTTATACATAAACCTTCCAAAATATCGCAATATATTGTGCATATATTGCATTAAAATATGTTATAAACTTGGAACTTTTTTTTGTTTTTTTTTATGTGGCCCGAAACAAGCACATATACAGGAGTCTGTAAAAAGCTATACAATGTAAGAAGGTTCAAGAATATGGTACATCATGATTTTATACATAATTTATTTATTATTTTACACATGAATATGCCAAGAATTGTAAACATAAAAAATGACTTCGTGTTTGGTAACGTACATGAGGGTATGAACGATAGTGAAGCACGCGCAAATTAAGCATAATCTGCGCGTGCTTCACTATCGTTCATACCCTCATGTACGTTACCAAACACGAAGTAATTTCTTAAGTAGCTAACATGCATGTAGTAACTAACGTACAATAAATAATTTCCACATTATTAACAATTTTAGTATACTTATGCAGCTATGTCCTTGACATTTGAACCTATGGCCTTCAACCATTTACAATTTCAGTCTTCTTATGCTGCTATCATCTTGAACATTGAACAAATGACATTGAATCATATATCAAAATGATCACCATATCAATACCTACAATACTCTATTATATATGCCTATACAAAAAATTAATAGTTTTCAAGATAATCAACAATTTCAGTCTTCTAATACAGCTGTGACCTTGACCTTTGAACTTATAAAACTTGAGCCATATATCAAAATAATGGTTGTATCAACATCTATATTATTCTAATATACATTCTTATATACAAAGTTAAAAACTTTTAAGATATATTGACATATATATAATTTTTAGCAATTTCCCCTCTAAGTGTCATACTTTTTCCCCATTTTGAGCCCCATGGCTACCATTTGTGCAAATCTGAAACTAGATGATCTAAGAATGTTATATATGAAAAAACTAAGGTATACCTCTTGCACATTTAGAGAAGATTTTAAAAGTTTTTCACTAATTCCTCTCTTACGGGGCCCAAAGGGAACATAACTCTTTCATTTGTGCAAATCTGAAAGGCCTTCACCCAGATAGTATGGTCACCAAGTTTTATCAAATTTGCCCAAGTGGGTTTGGAGGAGAAAATAAAAATGTGAAGAGTTTACGCACGACCCACGACGCACGGCGGAAGATTGAAAGTATTAGCTCATCTGAGCTAAAATCGACAAGAAAGTCTGGGAAAGGTATTCAGGATTACACCTTTTTCGGCCCTAGATCACTGATTGTTTCAAAAATTATTTTAAACAGTCAAGTTTAGACAAACACCACAATTTATCTAAGTAATAATGATAATAATAATAATAATAATAATGATAATAATACAAAAGAAACACAAGGTTAAACACTCGAAACTAGATTTATCTGGCACAAATTACATGAATTTCAAATGAGGATCGGAAAAATAGGCCAAAGACTCCATTTGCAGACGACATAAAGTGGAGTTGAGTAATGATGTTGAACGCCCAAATCAAGATTTCTTCACTCATATCGAGGCGGTCAGTTCTGGGACAGTGAAGGAAACCTGAGTACCGAGAAAAACAAGTTGACCGACAAACTTTCTAACATTATGATTTAGCCGAGTGGATTTAAACCTAGGCAATGGGAGGCACTGCGATCCGTAAGCAGGCGCTTCTACTTGGCCGAGAGGACCCTACAGACGGCATAGATTACATCGTTGTTTATTTCATATCCGTTGAGTTGAGAGAGTTGAGTAATGGTGTTTAACGTCCCAGTCATGAATATTATATCGACACGTCGTCAGCTATAGGCGAAAGTGCAGAAATTTTGTCTGTGTTGTGCTGATGACATTATACAGCAGGGTTGTTTATCGTGCCACGCCTACCGTGACACAGGACCTTGATTATTTTAAGTTCCCATCCGAAAGAACAGTGATCACATGCGTTGAAAAAAATTTAAATAGGTATAAGAATAATTATGAAATATTAAAATCTGTCAAAAATTAAAATTTCAGATATTTTATATGTTCTTACCAGTTTAAAACGTCATTAAAATGTTTTAATTAGGAATAAAAAGTTTAATTCTTGGGTTGCCTATTTTACTTTAAATGTGTAAAGTGATATACTTCATGGAAATGCCTTGTAACACAGGCCTAGAATTGTGAATTGTTTCTAGTGTAAACAAAATGCGTCGAACTTGATCATCTTCATATCAGGCGAGTTTCACGGACCAAATTGACTGTTTCCCTCCATAAATCTCTGTCACCCATGGCCCTAGACACTTGATACTACCACAAATGAGTCTTAAGTGTACTAGAATAAATTTTTGAATTATACAATAGTATGAAAATGCTTTAAATACAAAGAAAAGTGGTTCAGGGCAGTGTGCGAAATTAATGCGGCCCCGATGGCCCGAGGCTATTAACTTTTTGCTCGGGTCACCAACTTCATAGAGTTCCAAGTCCGGTTGGCTCTTTCGTTTAACCAGCGGTTCTCCTATAGCAAGCATGTTTCCTCAAGACAACTAACTTCGTGGTAGTTTGTTTCAGTATAATAAGAAATCTACATTAATGAACAATACTTTACACTAGTACAGCAGACAACAGAACATATAGCAAAGACACAACAATGCATATAGTATAGTTAATATGAGGTTTAATTGGCAAAATTAAAGAGACAAGCAAACTTCCTTATTTCAGGGCCATTAACTTTTCATTTGGGCTACCAACTTTTAAAAGTTAAGGGTCGTGTTGACCATCATGTCTTTCTAGCTAATATTATACACTGGTTAAGGGGAAAGGCTTAACATGCCACTTTATATATATATATTTATTGATGATAGAAAATCATAAACGAGAAATGATTTTTTAAAAAAGAATATTCTAGGAAATCATGAACTTTTTTAACTGCGAAAACTGAGGGATAATAAAAATGAAGTTTATCAATCAATTAGTAATTAAAATTCAGTGTCAGAAAAACCATCCCCCATCCCGCTAAAGCCGCCAATGAAATGCTTTGTTCAGTAAAAGACAATACATTATTTCAGGTCTAACTTTAAAAATTCTTTGTATGCTGTAATCCGACCCATGCCATCCATATGTGGGTAGGTAGGTAGGAAAAATAATTATTTTATTTTTTGAAAACTTAATCTATTACACTTTTGAAAAGTTTAAATTGGTTTCATATGTCTCTTTTCTATATACAGATTCCCATGGAGAAACACAGCAGAATTTCGTTACAAACATAAAAACCTGCTCACAGATCGTCTCGCTTGCCAGGGTCATTGCCTTTTAATACTGTTTTTTAAGTTGCATAGAAAAAGAGTTGTTTCAGCAGCAATAAAATTTTTTGGGTAGGGGCATTTCATGTGGGTCGGGCGGTCAACGGCAAACAAAGTTAATTTTATTTTAGGCCTCACATTAAACCCCTGTAATACAGGAACCTCAAAATTAAATAGCTTTCAACATACAAAATATATATCCGATAAATATGTACATAATATGATAAATAAATATAAATTTGTATCATAATAAAATCACTTTTCAAATTTTAAATCAACACTTGGCGTCAAACCAGTAGATATTCAATTTTCATCACGTCCAAGTTCATTTATGAAGGACGAAATTTTGAATACACGTATCATACCGTTGTTTATATCACCGATCCACAATTTCCCTTCTTTATCCACTGCAATAGAAAACGGTTCTCCGAATCCATCATCGTGGTTAGTCAACACTAAGCCTAAAAATCTGCCCCAAGAATTCAGTACATGCAAAGTATCTGACCCCCCATCTGCAATTATGAGATTACCGTCTGAGTCATAACAAATACCAAGAGGAATGAACAGATTTGGTGATAGTGGAAACATATTTTTACCACCATTGTATATATTAAGAATATCACCGTTTCTAAACAGAGTATAAACACAGCGTCTTTTTGAGTCAACGACACTAAACGTGCCTACAACGGGATTTACAGCAACAGCAAACGGGTCAAAGTCGTTGTTATTTTTTGCGTGTCCCGAAAGATATTCCCCGTACTTGGAAAATATCTGTATTTTATCTCTTCCTCCACTTTTTACATCTACATTTTCCTGGCCAACTATAACAATACTTCCGTCAGGAAATGACGACATATTACCAATTCGACAATTTCCGGTTAAAGCAAAATCTGAAAATTTACTATTTAAAATTGAAACACGTCCAATTTTACAATCCTCTGGCATGGCTATAAGAATATCATTTTCTCTACAAATCATATCGCAGAATTTTCCCGGAAGAGGTATCCTTTTTAATTCTTGTCCATGAATATTGAAGAGAGCAAGGTCGGGTCCGCAGTTGGATATCGTCCATGCTTCCTTTTCTGAAACCGGATGGACAGAGTTTATGCACCGTTCTTCTCCAGTTGAAAAAGCTGAAACGAATGTAGCCTTGAACTTTGTCTGAATATTACCAGCAAGCAACGTTAAAGAGAAAGGAACAGTGAGGTCTTCATCAGAGTCTTCCGAAAAGTTCCCTTCTAGAGCAGTTTCCGGTCGGCTTACTTCGTCCAGACATTTATCACTATCATCGGAATTATTGTTGAGGCAACTGCTGGTAATAAAAAAGTTTTCAACCAAACTGTCCACACAACCATTTGATATATAAGACTGATGCCGACAGAGTGGACATTTGATGAAATTTTTAATTTTCGTTTTGTTAGCATAATCTTTTAAACATTTCCTACAAAATGTATGGCGACAGGACAATAACTTAGGCACTATGAAATCGTCACAACATATAGGACACTCCATGTCCTGTTGTAAAGGAGTTTTAAACTGTATATCAATCTGAAAGTATACATACAACATCTGGTTAAATATTTTGTTTTAAAAATCTTTGAGCATTTAATTAGATTTTTACCAACATATTCACACAAGAGTTGATTTGAGTTGAGAAATGGTGTTACACGTTCCAGTCAAGAATATTTCACTTATATCGAGACGTCGCCAGGTATAGAAAGTGCAGAACTTTTGCCTGTGTTGCGCTGATGGCTCTTTATCGTGCCACGCCTACTGTGATACTGGGCCTTGTTTATTTGAAGTTCCCATCCGAAAGAACCGTAACTTTAATTTCTAAATACCGAGTGCTTGGCGAAAGAACAGTCACTACCTACTTTTAAGTCTTGGGTTAGACCCGGTAGAGGTGCGAACCCACGATCTCCCACTTATGGAGCGATCACTCTACCAACTGAGCTACCGAAGTGGTATATTCACATAAAAGTTTCGGGGTATAACGCTGTTTGCCAATGAACCCTATAAACTTTGAGGGACCTGAACGGTCGAATTATTTTTATTATCATATTCACACAAGAGTTTTCTGGGCATAGCGTGGTTTGCCGATGAACCCCTAAAAACTTTGAGACTGGGAAATGGGCGGTCGAATTAATTATACTATTATATTCACAAAAGAGATTTTGGGCATAACGTGGATTTCCAGTGAACCCCTATAAACTTTGAGGTATCTTGGCGGTCACTTCACTATCACATTAACACAAGGGTTTTTGGGCATAGCGTGGTTTGCCGATGAAACACTATTAGCTACGAGTCAGGGAACTGGGCGGTAGAATTATTTATACTATCATATTCACAAAAGAGATTTTGGGCATAACGTGGATTTCCAGTGAACCCCTATAAACTTTGAGGTATCTTGGCGGTCACTTCACTATCACATTAACACAAGGGTTTTTGGGCATAGCGTGGTTTGCCGATGAAACACTATTAGCTACGAGTCAGGGAACTGGGCGGTAGAATTAATTTTACTATCATATTCACAAAAGAGATTTTGGGCATAAACGTGGACTTCCAGTGAACCCCTATAAACTTTGAGGGACCTGAACGGTCGAATTAATTTTACTTTCGCATTCACACAAGTTGTGGGGTATAATGCTGTTAGCCCAATGAACTGTGAGGAACCTGGGCGGTAGAATTATTTTTACTATCATATTCAAACAATAGTTTTTGTGTATAACGTTGTTTGCCGATGGACCCCTTACTAAATATTAGGGGTCGACACAGTCAAAGTCAGCAAACGGATTAAAGGACCTCTCATTGCACAGGGCATCAGTTTCACTATATAGACGGGGTTGTGGTAGTCAGATAAACAGTTGAGTAAAGCTGGCAGCGTAGTGACCGGTGAGTGGCATATCTAATTATTTTCATAAAAATGAGTGACACATAGATATAGACATAATTTATTATAGTCTCAAAACATGTAGAACATACAACATTGCGATTAAAACATAAAAATTTGTAGAATTAGCCACTCAAATAAGAGTAACGAGAGACTTGGTAAATAACCCATAAAACTACAACCAATAAAATATCTGCACTAACCTATACACTAAAAATTCTAACAAATGTATACAAATGTTTAAAAATTTACATTTAGTTTAAGATATATATATAAACGTATTACAACGAATTAAAATATCACAGCAGGCTTTGGCACTGATTTTTACCACCTCTGGGTTTGAAAGAATAAAGGAAAGTTTATTATTGTCTGTGAAAGTATCGAAACCATTACATATTGCACATGCATTTTGAAGTAAATGAAATCGAATGTCTTCGTACAAGGGACAATTTAATAAAACTTGACACTCATCTTCAATTAGATCAAACAAGTTCTTTGTTCTTCCGGTAAATTTTCGTATGGTCCCGTCTCAAGTCGTAGTGGCGCTACTCGGCATCTAAACTTTGCCATGGCACTACGATGCTTTCTGGGTAAATTATTTATGACATAGTCCTCTTTCCGGTTCTGATTTAAAACATTTGTAAGTCCCTAATTTATTTTTTCCGTTGCCGTTAGTTTCTCGATTTATTATTTCGCGCGAATCATTCTTTTATTGTTATTGTTTATTTATCAATACTTCATGTCATATAATATGTTAATGATCAGGTATCTAAATAAAATACATGTATTGTGAAATCATCAATTTTCGTGGTTCTAAGAGAAAAAAATATCATTTCGTAGGGGGGATGAATTCGTGGTTATGACCGTAGTTAAAAAAGTGAACCGCATGTTGTAAAAACATCATCTTATGTGTTCAGTGTTACCGGATTACTCTACTTATTTCGCTCATGTCGAAAAAAAGTAACTTGATATTAACATATACTAAACTATTTCGTTGACATGTAAATTCGTAGGTCGGTGTCCCCGAAAACAACGAAAATTGGACCACCACGAAAATTGATGATTTTACAGTATTAGAAAGTCAAGTTCTTTATAAATACTACAATTAATTGACTTTTTTATATCAGAATCTTTTTAAATAGCTGACAAATGACAGGAATTTGTAACGGTTAGTTTTAATCATGTATATAAACCAATTCTCAAAATATTTCGTAGTTAATTGAGGAATAAGCCAAAAATTGATTTTTTAAACTATCGCTTACTTGCCTCCTTCCAATGGGGGCCTTGGTGGCCAAGTGGTCTAAAGCGCGCGCTTAGGTCACAGCGCCTCTCACCACCTGGGTTTGAATCCCACTTAGGACAGATCCTAGTATGAGAAAGTTTGTCAGTTCGCTTGCCGAAGGTCGTTGGTTTTCTCCGGGCACTCAGGTTTCCTCCAACATCCCAGAACTGACCGCCTCCAAATAAGTAAAAGATTCTTGAATGGGGCGTAAACCACCATTACTCCACTCCACTCCTCCTTCCAATGATGGTGTAAACAAGAACCACCCACTTGCCGTCAAGTAGTAAGTTATACTCACCTGTACGAGTTCTCGACAGTCATCTGTTGTCTATGGTGTCGATAACAAACCTCTGTGATGCCTTACTATGATTGTAACTTGTATTCTGATGAGAGAAATATTTTAGTTCGTGTGCCTATAATATGTTGTCTCTTTCGGGTAACTTGTACTAAAATTCGGGAAAACCTAAAATATATACGTAACTTTCGATTTAAAGTAAACGGACTCATATTAACAATTACATAGCGAGTGCTAATAATAAACACATCAGCCCCACATAGGGACTCAAACTCAGGATTTGAACTCGTGATCTCAATGCTAGACCTTTACAGGTTAAAAAAATACGGTTGATTTGGGAAAACAATCCTTGTTTTTTATAAACAATCGATGACTTCAACATATCAAATTTTCCCACTTTCAATTTTAAAAACAATTAAAATTAAATCCGATTTATTATGAAAATGTTATAAAACTGATTATAAATGTGGAAAATAAACACTTATTATATACTCACTGTTAACAATTCCCGGTATTTGCGTTATTTCCTGTTTGTTTGGTAGTTTTGTTAGATATATTTTTCAGTAGACACCGTCTGGGTATTGGTGTCTATAATCTTTTTTTTTAGGTCAGTGGGGCGTTAAGGTTACTTGACATACTTTAACATTTTTATCGCTTGTCAAAAAACACGGGGATTTTTTAAAAACTCTAACAGATATTTATTCTTGTAAAATGTAAATGATATTGTATAAATGTAGGTTAACAAGTCGTTGACAGTTGCGGAACTTTTATTTATAGATATAAAGCATTTTGTTTACACGGAGTTGTTATTGGAAGACAGGACCGATAACTCTCCGTGTGAGACAAATCGATATTGATACTGAAAATGCTCAGATTTAGTAGTATTACATAAAGTTTTAAATTTAAAAAAAAAAAAAAAAAACTTAATAAAAATATAAATAAAATATATATAAATAGATATTATATTTTAATGAACAAGTTAATTTTCACAATTTGATGTCAACTGACAGAAAAGATCTTGCATTGATAATAATGAATAAAAATATCCCTTTTAGGCATAAATTCAACACAATCAAGCAAAATGCGTTGGACATTTTGTTGACATTAGCAAGTAACATATTTAGGCCCTATAATTTAAATAAAAAATGAATAAATAGCTATGGTCGATTCTACTGCGTCTTGGCACACTATTTTACAACGTCTGATGTCATGGACAAAGGTTTAATCCTCGCATTGAGCTCGGCAATTTGATTATTGTCTGGTTTATCAGTTGTCAGGACAAATGAGACTGATGATATTGTATGGTTGTCTGCAACATACTGACTTGTTGAGCTAGCCCCTTAACTAAAAAATCACCCTGATTGGGCTTTAGTACAAGACACATTGTAATACATGAACATACTAGTACAGCTCTTGCATAAATGGAAATGTTGCTAGATTTATTCTTAGATTTGATTTAATAGGGTTTTACATCCCAGTCAAAAATATTTCACTTATATCGGAACTTCACCAGCTATAAAATTTTACATTTGCAGTGCATTTAAATGGCAACGTGCAGAGATGGTTCTTTTACGTGCCACGCCTTCCATGACACGGGACATCGTTTTTTAACGTGCCACTTCTTCCATGACACGGGACATCGTTCTTTAAAGTGCCACGCCTTCCATGACACGGGACATCGTTTTTAACGTGCCACGTCTTCCATGACACGGGACATCGTTTTTAAAGTGCCACGCCTTCCATGACACGGGACATCGTTCTTTAAAGTGCCACGCCTTCCATGACACGGGACATCGTTTTTAACGTGCCACGTCTTCCATGACACGGGACATCGTTTTTAACGTGCCACGCCTTCCATGACACGGGACATCGTTTTTAACGTGCCACGCCTTCCATGACACGGGACATCGTTCTTTAAGGTCTCTTCCTTTAGGAACCCTTGACTTTCTTTTCTAAATGCCGAGTGCTGGGCGAAAGAACAGTCACTATCAATTTTCAAGTCTTGGTCAGACCGGTCAGGGTTCGAACCCTCGACGTCCCACATACGAGGAGCACTCCACCAAGTGAGCTACCGAAGTTGAATTAACTCTTAGAGATTAATAGTCTTAATCTTATCGCAAATAGCTGAGAATTACTGATGCAACGTTAAACAACACTTCAAACAACGAACCTTTACTAGTGTTTAGGTGCTGTGTTTGCCATTAGAGGTATCAAATCTTGACCTCCTTGAACTCAGCGTAAAGCCTTCAAACAAACATTTGATGCATGAATAGTAGGGTAAAGTGAAACTTCATGTATTGAACATCTTACTCCCGAATACCGCATGCAAAGCGAAGCCCTTTAATTTCATCCATAATGTTTTTATTTGTTGTTTGCTGGAAAGTTCAAAGCTCCTCGATACTTTAGACAAAGTCTTATCAAAGTTCCATCAAAGTTTTGCTGTATTTTGAAGATACAAATGAATGAATTGCTTATTAGGGGTGTCATAGTGCACTTTATAAATTTTATCGTAAAATACTTTCCAAAAAATGAATTATTGCTTTATGACATGGGATAAAAAAATATATATTTATTTATTTACTAATGATTCAAAATTGTAAAAGACTACACATAAAAATATTTTGTAAAATCTGTAATGTGCGTTACCTTGTTCAGCAAAAAAAAAATACAGTATATATATATATATATATATATATATATATATATATATATATATATATATATATATATATATATATATATATATGATAATAATAATAACTAGAGATTGTAACTGGGATACCAGTTACGTATGATTCCCCACCATCCATAATCTATATATTGTCTAAAATATACACCTGCTGATGGACTGATCTCGAGATGGATTGATAGTATCCATTACTAGTAATCGAAAGCTGACTAAGAGAAAGGACGGAAGACAAGTAAATTTAAAGTTAACATCGAATTGTACAATTATAATTCGAGCAGTATTTTTTTAATATATATTTTCATTCCCTCATACCCCATTGTTGCAACAATGTTTTTTGTTAAAAGAAACCAATTGATCACGGGAGTCCGAATCTGCATGTATAAATTTATAATTCGAAATGTATGTAAATTATACAAGTTTAATAGATCAGAATCATGCGTTCTGTCCTCTGACATAGGTCCTATCCATTAAATTGGCAATTCTATTAGCTGGTGTATTTTGATTGGACAGGTATTCAACTTTGATTGATAGCAAATCTATTTCACGAACTGTGAGGTGTTTAACCAACAAATTTGATTGACGTGTGTCATGACTGTGAAGTAGCCATAACCTACATATTAATGGATAATTGACAAAGAGATTAAAGAAATTATCCAAATCAAAACATGTAATAATGCTATTGAATTTGTTTACAATTCTTTGAATAGGAATTTAATCCTGTAAACTTGCCTTAAGAAATGAAATCAAGTATGCCATAAGATAGTGTTTCTTGACTGAGGGTGGGTGTTAAGAATTCTGGCTTCCCACCCCTACCCTCTCTTGAAAATGATTTCCTGGAGGTTTTTATCACTCTTTTCAAAAGTCCATAATGAACAAGAAAATATACAGATGAGTGGAAAGGATTTTAACTATTTAAAAGCTATACATGTACATAGCACCACCCACAGTGGGAAATGACCTTAGGTGCCCTTTATTAATATCACTCTATTCAACTTTTCATAAGGAACCAGAAAATACATAAATTAGGGGTGGGGATTTCAATAGTTTAAAATTAACTTAGTACCACCCAGCCCTACCCTTCAGTGGGAAAGGACCTTAGGTGTCTTTGATTAGTGTCATTCTTTTAATTTTATCATTAGGAACCAGAAAATATATACTTTAGGGATGGGGATCTCATTAGTTTATGAGTTATGACAAAGCCCTATATATGGTTTTATAGCACACCGCAAAGTGTTTAAGGAAAAATTGGTGATTTTTGTTTTTAAGATCCCATCTTCCGTCCCTCACCCAATAAATACCCATGAATGTAAAACTTTAATGGTGCAGGAACCTATCCTAAAATTTTGAACGAGATTGAATGATGCGTTTAACTTGTTTGGCAGTGCTGATAAAAATTTGATATATTTTTAACAATTTAATACATAGTAACTGAGAATTTATTAAGAACAAATTATGTATGTGAGAAAGAGGTTAGTCACTTAATTAACATTTAGTTCATTAACATTCAATCATTTTTGTTTAGTGCTTAACTGTATACATTAATTCAGATTACCCATTTTTATCGGGCGCTCATATATCTGAGAAACTGAAAAGAAAGAAGAAGATTCTGTAAGAGTTATCTATCTTTGTACGTATTGGACAGAAAGATGTTTGGAATTAAATTACGCAATTTACACGCACCGACCGCTGAGCCGTCGAGATAGAAAAAAATTTGATCATTTATCCATATCTACCAAGATAGCAGATTGTTGGTAAAATTTCATCGAAACCCATCATACCGTTTCCGAGTTCTGCACCGGACAATTTTAAGGAAGAAAAAAAATTATAAAAATAATAATAAGAAGAAGAAGAAGAAGAAGAAACAGAACGAAAACAATATGATTCCCCACCTTTGGGTGGGGAATCATAATAATAATAATAATAATGATAAAAATAATTCAAAATAAATATAAATAAATATATAGTGTGTGAGTGTGTGTGTTATTATTCTTTTAGCGTTTTGACTAATGTTAAAGTGTATTTTCTCTGTTTCCATAGTGTCGGCAATCAAATTTTTTGTTTAAAGTTTATTATTTTGGGAAAACAAAAAGCTCAATAAAAATCTATTAAACAGAAAACGGTGAATCTGGAAAATCATGTCTCCAATATAGTTAAAACTCATCGTCACTTGAATCGCGGAAAGTGTTGACGTAATTTTCCACCAGGAAAACCTTAACTGTTCCACCACTGAAATTGCCGACCCAAAGTTGACCAAATCTGTCAAATGCAACACAATTTGGTTCTTCAAATATTTCGCTGTCGTCTGCTAAAATGGGTCCCATGAAATTCCCATCTAAATCGAAAACATGGAGCATACATGTTGATCCGTCGATTACGATGACAAAATCACATAAATTGGAATATAAGTCAAGAGGCATAAAATGTTCTTCATTAGAATCGGACAAGGAACGAAATAAACTTCGTCTCCGTTGTCGTCGTTGTCCGCCTTTATATTTGGCTACTTCGGCACCATTGTCCGTAAAAATCTCCACACTATTATTTCTTAAATTACTAATATATATCGTTCTACATGAATTATTTACCGAAACAGAATATGGATTAAAATACTGTTTCACAAAATCTTCTAAAATTTGACCATCTAAAGAATAAATTCTTATCCTTCCTTCGTCTTTGTGATCAGTATCATCTGCTCCAACGACCACAAAACGTCCATCTTGAAAAGAAGCGACATCTATAGGTTTGAATGTTGACGTTCTTACAATGGTAGAAATCTCTCTATTTTCAAAAAAGCCGACCCGCCTGCTATTAGGTAGGATAAACAGAATTCCAGATTTTATTTGACAGATGCCACCGATGTATTCACCGATGTGGACACTTTCCAACTTTCTTCCATCGGTATTGTAGAGGCTGATATTCGTGCAATCTGTTGAAATAAGCCAACATGTGTTCTCGGAAACAGGTATAATTTTCTTTATCTGACCAGGGATGTTCGAACTCAGCCGAAAACTCGATGAGAGTGATACAACAAACTTTGTTCGGATAGGGCAGAGTGACGACTGTAATCCAAAAGGAAGATTTACGTTGCCTTGGTTACTATTAAGGGATGATAAAGATGAAGTCGAACTATCGGACTCGAAACCTGATGCCAAAAACGGGTTCAGTTCCCAAGGACTAGTATCACTCATAAAAAATCGCCGCCGTGCTTTACGAACTTCCTGGTTGTGTTTGGGCGAACATTGTTCACAAAACACAATTCCACAATGTTCGCACTCCATTCTATCAATTATTTCTTTAGAACACGATTTACATAACCGAGTTTTTTTATCGTCATTACTTGTCTTTTTCTCAACATCAACATAAAAGTTAGTAAGAAGACCAGCCACACCCTCTGGACCCACGTATGTTAGTGATCTACATAAAGGACATTTAAGCGTACTTTCTTCGTTTGTATCGTGAGTTTTAGCAAGGTAACCAATCAGACATCGTGTGCAAAATGTGTGTCGGCATGGGAGAAGTTTTGGATGTTTGAATTTATCTAAACAGATCGAACACAGAAGTTCCGGGTTCAGTCTTTGTTCCATCATTGATCAACTGATTGTACTGTACGGGTCCCTGAATTTCATACCTGAAAAATATATATTAAATTAATTGAATTTGAATAACATGAACATGTACTTTGTACACACACACACACACACACACACACTCACTCTCTCTCTCTCTCTCTCTCTCCCTCTCTCTCTCTCTCTATATATATATATGTGTGTGTGTGTGTGTGTGTGTGTGTGTGTGTGTGTGTGATATTGTATGTCTGTCTGTCCGTTTCTCTGTTCCGAAATATTTAACTATTTCAATAATTCCTATGCCTTTTAATATAGCTAGAGATATGTATTGCACATTTTGTGCTTCATCGGATTTCTAATATTGCCTTTGACGGCAATCTCAGATTTTTTACGTTGAATTGTTTCATTCTTAGCTTCTAAACAGCTAAAGAAATTTTTGATATATGCAGCTTTGACTTATATAAGCAAATTAAATTCAGAGAAACATTTAGATATGTTAAACTATTAACATGTTTTAAATTTAAATTCCCGACGACTGTATGCAATAAAGGAAGTAAGGGAATAATGCCAATTCAGAGTTAGAAATGCTTTTACTTTCTAAAAAGTTATCATTAAAAAAACTAATTGTCATTTGATGTTTTAAGTATCTGATTAATAAATAATTACCATGGTTCTGTACGTGTATATAAAAACAAACATATCCATACTTCTCTTCCGTGATTATTTTTACCTTTTCTAAAACGAAAGTAGAAGGTACAAAAATTTTCCATCCGATGTACAGGGAAAATCAACACCGGTTTATAAAGCCTAGATATATCATTGTGATTTACATACAGGCAAATATTATTAGAACCACTACCGACCACTACGGTAGTTCAGTTGGTAGAGTGTTGGCTTCGTATTTGGGAGGTCGGGGTTCGAACTCCGGCCGGATCCGATTATTTGAAAATAAGTTCTGCCAAGCACTCGGTATTTAGAAATGAAAGTCACGGGGTCCATCGGGGAGACCTTACAAAACAATGCCCCGTGTCACGGCAGGCGTGACACACTAAAGAACCTCAATGGACATTGCGTACTGCAAAGATAAAAATTTCTGCTACTTTCATTTTAGCTGATGAAGTCTCGATATAAGTAAAATATTATTGACTGGAACTTAAAATCCCTTAATTTTATTTTAATCTACAGAGTAGCTTAAACTGTGTCACTAAGGTATAAAATGAGGTAATCTCTCAAAATCAATTGTAACGAAAACAAATGTTTTGTTTACGTAATACAGGAATTTAGTCAGGAAGTTTGTCAGATCAGACATTGATATCGTGCAAAAAAGTCAAATCTTATATGGTATATATATATATATATATATCATATACCTACTACCTACTACGGCTGACCTTAAGATTTAAAAATGCAAATTTGAGAAATAATACAATGGGATGTTTCTTACTTCAGGCCAATTCAAGATATGAATTTAAATAAACCGACTAATTATGATTCTTCCGGTTGTCATCGTCCTAGTTCAATTTACATCAGGATTAAAATCATGGCCTCATCAAATGTCTGTATCTTCGCTGTGTTATCAATTTTACCTTTTAACTGTGCTCAAGGTAAGGTTTATCCATTTTTTTATAATTACGTGATATGGTTTTTTCAGACATTTGTACTTGAAATGATGTCGCGAGTTTCGGAAAAAAGATAGGCCTAATGGCATATAGGTATATTTAATTCATCTCTCGTAATTTGTTACTTAATGCGTTTGATGTATGAGTGCCTAATTAGTCTGTTTTAATCCATGTTAAAATCTTTATGCGTGTTTTGTGGTTTTTGAAGTTTGACGTTTAAATTATATAATTTTAACTATTAAAAAGTAGATAATTATTTGTTTACTGGATGTTTAAACCCATTTATATAAGACGACGCAGTTTTTAAGATTCAGAAATGATCAGAGAGTATTCGTCTAGTACTCGATAACTTTGATTGAAAAGGGGGGGGGGTTGGCTAGCATACCGCGACACTTCGGGTCTTTCATTTTTCCAAATGCCCTGTGCCTGGCAAAAGAACAGTTCCTATCTTATTTGAAGCAAAGGGGCTTGGTGTAAGGATTTTTGTATTTTTATGGCATGGTTTTGCGTGCGTCCGTGCGTGCGTAAACTTTGGTCTTCTCCGAAACCACTTGGCCAATTGGAACGAAATTTAGCGTGGTTGATCCTTACATCGACCTGACTAAAGTTTGTACCAGGCAACCCCGCCCGACATCCAAGATTGCCGCCGTTACTATAAATAGAAAAAAAACACAAAAATGGCCATTGTAGTTCCATTTTTCCACCGATTTAGCTCAAATTTGAAATGTAGAAAGTATATTGTGGGGGATTCAACATATTTAACGGATGTTTTGAGTCCTTTTTCATTGACCCTATTTTCACTAATTATGCAAATTAGGTGCAATATTTTGTGAAATCTTTGAAAATCTTCTTCTTTAAAACCACTTGGCCAATTGGAATGAAATTTTGTAAAGAAGAGCCCTACGTCGACCTGACTAAAGCGAGGGGTAGACTTTCAGAATGACGACTTTCGTCCCTTGTGTTTTTTAATGTTATATATTTCGGAATTTTTTGAAGTTTGTTAAAATGGATTTCAGGCAAAGTTATCGATATGTATGAACTTGTAGCAACCTTGCATGTAATAAAAAAAAACAAATAAATAATCTTTCAAACAAAAATACAAAAATCTTGACACCAAGCCCCTGTAATTTCAAGTCCAGGGCCAGGGTTTAGAATCTATGATAAAACAGTTTCATGGAACTTCAACATACACTGATAAATATATAATACAAATACCAGTTAAATTTTGATGTGCCATATGTGCACATTTCGGAAATTAATTCCTCATCAGTGACACTAAGACCGAAAAGTTTGATAAATTGTATATTTTCTGACAGCACAAAGTACTGCCTACTGAGTTATGGATACCCTCAGGGAGTTTTACTCCACCAGCAGCGGTACCCGCTCAGGAGTAGTAAATATATAATACAAATACCAGTTAAATTTTGATGTGCCAGATGTGCACATTTCGGAAATTCATTCCTCATCAGTGACACTAAGACCGAAAAGTTTGATACAAAAAATATAAGCCAAACAGTTAAAAATAATGAATCTAAAGTTTCAAAATTATATATATCCAAATCCAGCTAAGGAATGCTTTGCATGAGGGAACAAACCTTAGTTTTAAATAAATTTCAAATTTTAGACGACTGAAAATTTTGATAAATTGTATATTTTCTGACAGCACAAAGTACTGCCTACTGAGTTATGGATACCCTCGGGGAGTTTTACTCCACTAGCAGCGGTACCCGCTCAGGAGTAGTAAATATATAATACAAATACCAGTTAAATTTTGATGTGCTAGATGTGCACATTTCGAAAATTCATTCCTCATCAGTGATAACTTAATTATTAAATTAAAACTAAACATTTTTGAAACGAAATAAATAATAGCGTAGCTTTTAAAATTTGACATTTAAATTTAGCTTAAAATTTTAAGTAATTCATAGCGTTTATGACCAATGTTGTATAATATGCAAATTAGTCATGAATAAGAGAATAACATCCGATTTTATAACTTTTTTAAATATATATATATATATATATATATATATATATATATATATATATATATATATATATATATATATATATATATATATATATATATATATAATTAACAAATTATTTATTGAGTGAATTTATATAATTAGTGCCTGATTTATAATCTAGCTTAATACTAAAAATTGCTAGTTACAGAATTAAAATACGATTATTATTTTTTTTTTATTCTTTCTTTTGATTAAATAGGAAAGTGATTTTTATTTTTTTTAAAAATTACAATTATCATTAATTAGTTTTTTATATACAACACTTCACATGTTTTGTATTGTTTAAACATATAGAATTTTTCTCATTCATTTAAATCGGTTCTATTCACCTGTGATACCAGTAGAGAGGGACGTCGAGGATTCAAACCCCGATCATTTGAGATACTGTTTCCTCACCTCGCGATTGGTATTAATAGGGCAAAGTATCGACTGGTTGATCAGATGCAAAGATAAAGTGAATTTTGAGTGTGATGCTTGTCATGGACATACTAACTTAGTGAACTAGCACTTCGACCAAAAAAATCGTCCCCAGTGCTCGCTAGTATTTGGCAGACCGCTCACATGCACGAATAATCATTAGAGAATAATACATTATTTCGTCGCTAATAGCTGAAAAATTATTGATGCGACGTTACAATTTTACAACTAACTGATACGTCACGTTTCGGAGTGTTTAGGTAATAATTATGTATCACTTCCGGATTAGCTGATAAAGCGGACAACAGCCGTGACGGCAATAAAGGTCAAGTAGTTTACCTTACATAATGATGACATTTTCCACTTAAACTCATTCAATGGATATTTATTTCCTACTCAATACAAATAAATAATGAAAGGATTGTTATTGATATTGAAACTACCTTTTACAATTATTCTAAATATATTTATGAAAATGAGAAGAAAGAACATGCTTTGTAAAGTTCAGCATAAAAAAGATGCAATGATTTTGTTTCGTGTTTTCTTTCCGCTTTTTTAGCTCACCTGAGCCAAAGGCTCAGATGAGCTATTGCAATCTATCACCGTCCGTCGTCCGTCGTGCGTCGTCCGTCGTGTGTAAACTTTACATTTTAATCTTCTCCACCAAAACTACAGCGCCAAATTTGATGAAACTTGGTGATTATCATGCCTGGGTAACGGCCTTTCAAAAATTGTGTTCCAGGTTTGGCCACGCCCAACAAGATGGTCGCTGTTACTAAAAATAGCAAAAAGACAAAAAAATCTTCTTCTCTGAAACCAAAAGGTGCAGGCAAATTTTGATTGGATATTTGGATTCAGCATACCTGGGAACATTAAAATTGTGTTTTTCATGAAAATTGAGCGAAAAATAGGTCACGTGTTTTTTGCGTAAAATTATGTAAGTTTGAAAATGAGACATTTGTTGTTATAACTCAATAACGGCTGAAGATAATTGTATGGAGTTTTCACTGTTGATCTTGTCTTGCTATTTTCTTCCAAAAGATGTCAAGGTCAAAGGTCAAGGTCATGTCCCTGCTTTTGACCTTTGATAAAAAAATCCTATTTTTAAACATTTCAGGTGATAATGGCATGGGATTTTCAGTTAATTGTAGGTAGTGACATGACGATCATTTTGATATATGACTCAAGGTCATACGTTCAAAGGTCAAGGTCATAGGTGCATAAAAAGACTCAATTTGTTAATTATCTTGAAAACTGTTAACTTTTTGCATAGGCATATATATTAGAATATTGTAGGTATTGACATGACGATCATTTTGATATATGACTCAAGGTCATATGTTCAAAGGTCAAGGTCATATGTGCATAAAAATCCTGAAATTGTAATTATCTTGTAAACTATTTATTTTTCTATAGACATATATATCAGAATATTGTAGGTATTGACATGACGATCATTTTGGTATATGACTCAAGGTCAAACGTTCAGAGGTCAAGGTCATAGATGCATAAAAAGACTCAAATTGTTAATTATCTTGAAAACTGTTAACTTTTTGCATAGACATATATATATAATGGAATATTGTAGGTATTGACATGACAATTATTTTGATATATGACTCTAGGTCATACATTCAAAGGTCAAGGTCATGTGTGCATAAAAAGATCGTATGTATGTATTGTATGTATTTTGCCAAGATTTTGGTCATATCTTTAGGTGAGCGTTAAGGCCCATGGGCCTCTTGTTTTTTTTAATTTTTCATTTCTGCTTTTAGTAGTTCCTTTTGATAGTTTGACAACAACAAAATTATATACCGAATATCATGCACACTTTCTCGTCCCAATAACCGATTGATTCATTCATTTATATAATTTACGTCACTTATATCGAAACGTCACCAGCTTTAGGTGAAGTGTCAACATTTTGGACATTTGCAGTGCCCTTAGGGCAATGTGCAGGGAGGGTTCTTTAGTGTGCCACACCTGCCGTGACACGGGACATCGATTTTTAAGATCTCGTCCGAAGGACACTGTAACTTTCATTTCTAATTGCTTGGCAACAAAATAATAAAGTTACTTTTTTAATTCTTGTTCAGACCCAGCCGGTGTTCGACTTCCTTTGGGTAGATTTTATTGTTAGTTCGCTCGTTTTCGAGCAGTTTTAGAGTTTTTGCCTTTTATAAAATGTCACAGCTTCAATATAAAAGGAATAATATTGCCTTTGGACGGAAAACAACACTAGATTTTTAGAGCCTTTACTTATCTTGTGCCTCTGAAAAAGAACAGGGGTTTTGAAATAAAAGCAAATATTGTATTCCTTGTCTTCAGGTTTTGGCATAAAAATTACCAATCACAACAATCACTAGTGTTAAAATATGCAAAATATCTCCACTCACCCAACCACGAAAATAAATTTAATAATAAAAATAATAATTAAAATAATAACTACATAGCTGTAATGCCAACATCATTGCACGTGAAGAGAGAATTTAAACTGTATAATACCATTGTCTTGCATGTGACATTCTTCGCTTTTTATTATGCTTTACGCCTTGTTCTATCATCTCATAGGCTCAGTGGAAGAGTGTCCGCTTCGGAACTGGAAGGTCGTGGGATTAACCCAGACCGGGTTCATGAGACTCTAAAATGTAAGATACTGTTTCCTCGCCTGGCACTCGGCATTAGGAGGAAAGGGTATCGACTGGTTCACCTGGGGGTGACTAGGACAGTGGCATGCTTGTTTGCAGCCTACTGACTCGGTAAGATGTCATCTTTATCAAACGTGTAGAGTGCGCGCTAGCACAAGACAGAACACAATTTAGACTTGACCATCTCACAAAAACACAAACTTGATATTAGACTATTCCTTAGAAATAACTAAAAATTCTCTTGTCGCTTATAGCTAAATAATTTTTGATGTGACGTTAAAGAACATTACAACGACGACAACAACAACAGCAGCAACAACAACAACAACAACAACAATAACCATTTCGTTATAACCCTTGTATTTTTTGCTTGTGTTTCAATTGGAAGAATACCACTGCGGTACCTTGGTTGGTAGAGTGCTCGCCTCGTAAGTGGGAGGTCGTGGGTTCGAATCACGACCGGGTCTGACCCAAGACATAACAGTGGGTAGTGGCTGTTCTTTCGCCAAGCACTCGGTATTACGAATTAAAAGTCACGTTTCTTTCGGATGGGAACTTAAAAAAACGAGGTTCCGTGTCACGATAGGCATGGCACGATAAAGAACCCTGCTGTATGATGCCTTCAACGCAACGCACAGGCAAAATTTCTGCACTTTCGCCTATAGCTGGCAACTTCTCGATGTAAGTGAAATATTCTTGATGGGACGTTAAACACCATTACTCATCTCAGCTGGAAGATTTATGGTTGAGTATTGCTGAAATCGTTGATTGACTTCCTAAAAAGAATATTTATTCCTATCCGCATCTTAATAACACAAAACACGACAATTTTATGAATAAATTATAGTAAATAATTAAAGTGTATTTTATTTTGTCACAGATGGATTTATGCTCGCTGCCGACATGATGAATAAAAAAATACACCGAATAGACATGACATCAGGAAATGTTTCACCGCTAAATATCCCAGGGTTAGGTTCAGTCACTGGAGTTTTTTACGATCAAAAATCAAGTCATGTATACATCACAGATTACTTGAACAGGACCATACATCGATGTACGTTATCTGGAACACAGTGTACTCCTTATAAAACAGGTAATAATAATAATAATAATAATAATAATTATTTAATTTTTATCACTCTTTTCAAAAGTCCATAATGAACAAGAAAATATACAGATGAGTGGAAAGGATTTTAACTATTTAAAAGCTATACATATACATAGCACCACCCACAGTGGGAAAAAACCTTAGGTGCCCTTTATTAATATCACTCTATTCAACTTTTCATAAGGAACCAGAAAATACATAAATTAGGGGTGGGGATTTCAATAGTTTAAAATTAACTTAGCACCACCCAGCCCTACCCTTCAGTGGGAAAGGACCTTAGGTGTCTTTGATTAGTGTCATTCTTTTCATTGTATCATTAGGAACCAGAAAATATATACTTTAGGGGTGGGGATCTCATTAGTTTATGAGTTATGACAAAGCCCTATATATGGTTTTATAGCACACCGCAAAGTGTTTAAGGAAAAATTGGTGATTTTTGTTTTTAAGACCCCATCTTCCTGTCCCTCACCCAATAAATACCCATTGATGTAAAACTTTAATGGTGCAGGAACCTATCCTAAAATTTTGAACGAGATTGAATGATGCGTTTAACTTGTTTGGCAGTGCTGATAAAAATTTGATATATTTTTAACAATTTAATACGTAGTAACCGAGAATTTATTAAGAACAAATTATGTATGTGAGAAAGAGGTTAGTCACTTTATTAACATGTAGTTCATTAACATTCAATCATTTTTGTTTAGTGCTAAACTGTATACATTAATTCAGATTACCCATTTTTAACGGGCCCTCATATATCTGAGAAACTGAATAAGAAAGAAGAAGAAGATTCTGTAAGAGTTATCTATCTTTGTACGTATTGGACAGAAAGATGTTTGGAATTAAATTACGCAATTTACACGCACCGACCGCTGAGCCGTCGAGTTAGAAAAAAATTTGATCATTTATCCATATCTACTAAGATAGCAGATTGTTGGTACCAAATTTCATCGAAACCCATCATACCGTTTCCGAGTTCTGCACCGGACAATTTTAAGGAAGAAAAAAAATTATAAAAATAATAATAATAATAATAATAACTAGAGATTGTAACTGGGATACCAGTTACGTATGATTCCCCACCATCCATAATCTATATATTGTCTAAAATATACACCTGCTGATGGACTGATCTCGAGATGGATCGATAGTATCCATTATTAGTAATCGAAAGCTAACTAAGAGAAAGGGCGGAAGACAAGTAAATTTAAAGTTAACATCGAATTGTACAATTATAATTCGAGTAGTATTCATTTTAATATATATTTTCATTCCCTCATACCCCATTGTTGCAACAATGTTTTTTTTTTTGTTAAAAGAAATCAATTGATCACGGCAGTCCGAATCTGCATGTATAAATTTATAATTCGAAATGTATGTAAATTATACAAGTTTAATAGATCAGAATCATGCGTTCTGTCTTCTGACATAGGTCCTATCCATTAAATTGGCAATTCTATTAGCTGGTGTATTTTGATTGGACAGGTATTCAACTTTGATTGATAGCAAATCTATTTCACGAACTGTGAGGTGTTTAACCAACAAATTTGATTGACGTG
Source organism: Tegillarca granosa (assembly GCA_029721355.1). Taxonomy (NCBI): domain Eukaryota; kingdom Metazoa; phylum Mollusca; class Bivalvia; order Arcoida; family Arcidae; genus Tegillarca; species Tegillarca granosa. The sequence continues at coordinate 17,037,353 of CM056606.1, read as the reverse complement.
TGTCATGACTGTGAAGTAGCCATAACCTACATATTAATGGATAACTGACAAAGAGATTAAAGCAATTATCCATATCAAAACATGTAATAATGCTATTGAATTTGTTTACAATTCTTTGAATAGGAATTTAATCCTGTAAAATTGCCTTAAGAAATGAAATCAAGTATGCCATAAGATAGTGTTTCTTGACTGAGGGTGGGTGTTAAGAATTCTGGCTTCCCACCCCTACCCTCTCTTGAAAAGGATTTCCTGGAGGTTTTTATCACTCTTTTCAAAATTCCATAATGAACAAGAAAATATACAGATGAGTGGAAGGGATTTTAACTATTTAAAAGCTATACATGTACATAGCACCACCCACAGTGGGAAATGACCTTAGATGCTCTTTATTAATATCACTCTATTCAACTTTTCTTAAGGAACCAGAAAATACATAAATTAGGGGTGGGGATTTCAAAAGTTTAAAATTAACTTAGCACCACCCAGCCCTACCCTTCAGTGGGAAAGGACCTTAGGTGTCTTTGATTAGTGTCATTCTTTTCATTTTATCATTAAGAACCAGAAAATATATACTTTAGGGGTGGGGATATCAACAGTAAAAGTTATCACAAAGCCATATTTTCAACAGTTTAAAAGTTATGACAAAGCCCTATATATGGTTTTATAGCACACCGCAAAGTGTTTAAGGAAAAATTAGTGATTTTTGTTTTTAAGACCCCATCTTCCTGTCCCTCCCCAAATAAATACCGATGGATGTAAAAACTTTAATGGTGCAGGAACCTATCCTTAAATTTTGAACGAGATTGAATGATGCGTTTAACTTGTTTGGCAGTGCTGATAAAAATTTGATATATTTTTAACAATTTAATACCTAGTAACTGAGAATTTATTAAGAACAAATTATGTATATGAGAAAGAGGTTAGTCACTTAATTAACATGTAGTTCATTAACATTCAATCATTTTTGTTTAGTGCTTAACTTTATACATTAATTCAGATTACCCATTTTTATCGGGCGCTCATATATCTGAGAAACTGAATAAGAAAGAAGAAGATTCTGTAAGAGTTATCTATCTTTGTACGTATTGGACAGAAAGATGTTTGGTATTAAATTATGCAATTAACACGCACCAACCGCTGAGCCGTCGAGACAGAAAAAAAATTGATCATCTATCCATATCTACCAAGATAGCAGATTGTTGGTACCAAATTTCATCGAAACCCATCATACCGTTTTCGAGTTCTGCACCGGACAATTTTAGTTCTGCACCGGACGATTTTAAGGAAAAAAAATTATAAAAATAATAATAATAATAATAATAAGAAGAAGAAGAAACAGAACAAAAACAATATGATTCCCCACCTTTGGGTGGGGAATCATAATAATAATAATAAGAAGAAACAGAACGAAAACAATATGATTCCCCACCTTTGGGTGGGGAATCATAATAATAACAACAACAACAACGACGACGACGACGACGATGATAATAATAATAATAATAATTATTATTATTATTATTATTATTATTATTTATTATTATTATTATTATTATTATTATTATTATTATTATTATTATTATTGAAATAGTTGTTGACTATGCTTTGTTAATTAAAAGAATACAAATAATCCCGCAGCTAAATCAGATATACTTTGCTATAGCCAAAGGATTCAAGAACAATATAAGCAACAAATAAGTGAAGAGCTTATTTTTGTTCATTTATTTATTATGCATTTATTTCTTTTAAAAATATTCATTTATTTATTTTATTTTAGGAATAGGTTACCCAGATAGAGCAACACTAGATTATTCAACTGGGAATGTGTATTACACAGCAGATGCTAATCCCTTATCAACCCAGGCTAACGGATATATAGGAATAATTAGTCCAAGCCGGAATGCCCACACCTATCTTCTGTCCGGACTTCGGAAACCTAGAGGAATAGCATTGTATCCATCAAAAGGGTAGAGATAATTTTATTTATTTTAAAACGTTTTGTTCCTCTTCATCCTATGAGTGAGCGGCTTTTAATTTGCACATCTGGGTCGGGCTGTTTAAAGCATCGTTTAGTTAGTTTAAACATATTTTATTGTCAATTGTTTAATACAATGCAATGTTAAAAAACTTACAATTGTCCTCCCCACACACACAGATACAAACATTGAAATTGAAAAAATATGGCGGCATTATAACATTATTTTTTATAAATAAGCTTCATTAGTTTCGTTAGTTAAACTAATTGGTTTGTGAAAATTCAAAAAAAAAAAAAAAAAAAAAAAAAAAAAAAAAAAAATTAAATTATTATGGATATAGGGTTGTTTCTGTTAAATAACTATAATTGTATGTTTTTACTTTTAAACAGAATTTTAAAAAATATAGACTGATACAAAGGATTTAATTTTTGCTAACAAACTGGTGAAGCTAGCAGAGCTTTGAACAACCAGACCCAGGTTGAGGTTTGGGTAAGGAATTTAAATAACCGACAGCAAATATTTCTAAAACATACCGTGGTCGCGTAGTATTTTTTCTGATTTTTAGAGAGTTGGGGAAATGTTTAACAAACAATAGCCTTCGCAGATTACTCAGTATAAAAGTAATTGGTTAGTGTTAATATTTTGATTTTAAACATGAAAAATGTCGCATTTAATTATTACTTAATATTTTATTTCAGACTTATGTTCTGGACAGACCACGCTTACCCCTACCATCATATAGGGAGGTCATCGATGGATGGTACTAATGCTCAGGTGCTAGTCAATATCGGAGCATATTGGCCAAATGGAATTACTATAGATTATACCGGTAAGCTAATTATGTTTTAGAAATACATAAAATCAACCATTTGAACCTTTGGGCACACAACCCAACCTTTCAATGTATTTTATATATTAAAATTCCTTCAAAGTCTCCTTTTTACAAAATAATTATAATAAATAAATAGATAACAGATAAATAAATAAATGAATAAAGCAAAATAAGCATTCTTTATATTACATTGTTCTAAACAATAATTGTTTGGCTACTCGGTACACAGGCTGCATTACTCAATCACAAAATGACTTGATGCTCAGAAGAAGAGTATTTTCATGCCTTGCTAAAATTGCTAATGCGACGTTAAACAACACAACAGCCAACAAACCAAGGCGATCACAAACATGTCTGCAACCCAAAACAATAAATCAACACTTTTCCCTCGATTTTAATATGCTATAATATAAAGTTAAATATTAATTAGCATTCTTACAAAAATTACCTTTTCTAATTCACTTATTTTTTTTATTCCGCTTAACCTAGCATGTCCCACTAGTTTTTCAAAAAAGCTTTTTTGAAAATATAACTAGTCAAAGTTATTCAGTATCATCTCTCTGTGTTTCTACTAATAAAAATTTTGTGAAAAAATCATCATGTTGTTAAAAAACGGCTTTCAAAAATTGCGTAATTTTTCAAACCGGAAATGAAAAATAGGAATGATTCAAGGGAAACCACTCTAAATTACCAACGTGTATGGATATCCTTAAAAAAAAGTCCCGTCTATAGTCTGTTTTAAATTAGCAAACCGTATGCAGTAAATACCTAAATTAAATGACTACTCAAGGTATTTGATACAGACTATAAAACTGCGTACGTGTTGCTTCTTGTAAGTTAACTGGCAGCCATTGTTAAAAACAATACATAGCGGTTCTTATTGTATAGATCCCCCTGTTCCCACAGTTTGCGCGAGTGAAGTCATAGAAAGAAGAATACTGAAAAAATTCCATTGAGTATTGTAAATAATAATGTCATAACGTTGAACTTCGTTGATTGAGATTGATGTTTATAGCTTGATTTGAAAACTTTGAAAAATTAATAAAAATATACCATAAATATTTAAATGAACAGTATTGCCATGTCTATTCTACTTTATAAAGCACCTTTACTGTCCAGATGCCAATTTTTTTCTGAATCTTGCTTAAAAACAGAATTCTGAGACGTGTTCAATTTGTTGTACAGTTTGATCGACACTGTTGTCTCCCCTTATACGAACTCTCTTGAATTTCCCAATCTCCTGGGACTTGCTACTTAACCTTTCAATACGTCTTGTTCATTCAGGCGACCGGATATACTGGGCTGATGGGTATTACAACCGGATAGCCTCGACTGATCTTAATGGTCAAAACGGAATGGTACTTTTTAAGGATCCGGGTTCTCACATGATGGGTATCGTTATAAAAGGTGCATTCTTATACTACAGTGCCTGGAACAGATCGTAAGTAATACAATTTTAAATTAACCTTGTAATAAAACTTCCTAAAAATAACTTTGAGTATTATATTTAATTGACCGTGTTCTGTCGGATTCTCTAACACATATTGTCGTTTTTACTTTTAACCAAATGTTTCTAATGAAAATTTTCTGCCAAATTCCATACTTAAAAAATTGCACTAATCTGCTGCACTATTTTAGGAAAGAAATAGTAACATTAAAGTGTACACTTATGAAATGTTTTGCTTATAAATTTATTATATCTTTTATTATTTGTTCTTGCATCATATCTGTGAAATACATGTGCAGCTTATTAAATTTTCCTTGTCCTTGATATGCTGAAAATCTTAATTAAATATCTGGATAAAAAACAAGCGCTATTTGGTCATTAAAGGTATTTTATAAGAGCAACCATTCACTATGATGTAAAGCTGTAAGAAGTACAATATACTTTTAATAAATAACGATAAATGATGATCATTATTGACCTAAGTTTCCACCACAACTCTCTCTAAATCTCCAAGCATCATGACAAAGTTTTAAACTATGAAATACTAGTATTTTAGTCATTGACCCGTTTCAGACATATCATGGATTAGATTTAAACAATAATTCTTCTCTCTCTCTCTCTCTCTCTCTCTCTCTCTCTCTCTCTAAACAACTTATTTAATTGATAATTGATCAAGTGATCCCACAGATAAAGATAGAAAAAGATACAATGAGTGCAATTATCGACCCATTTCAGTCATATCCCTGATTGATAATAAGCTCTCTCTCTCTCTCTCTCTCTCTCTCTCTCTCTCTCTCTCTCTCTCCATATACAGCTTATTTAATTGATCAAGTGATCCCAAGGTTAAAGATAGAAATAGAGATAAACCTGCATCACAAATTGAAGTTTTAAACTAATGCGTGTAATCATTGGATATATTTTATTAGTCATCGCTCCGTTTCAGTCATATAACTGATAAATTGTAAGTAATAATTCTCTCTCTCTCTCTCTCTCTCTCTCTCTCTCTCTCTCTCTCTCTCTCTCTCTCGTTTATTTTATATTCATTTATTGAAAAACAAATTTCTGTTGGTAAAATGAATTTAACAAACCATTTTTCATATATATAAAATTTAAATATTTAAATAAAGTTATTTATTACTTATTTTAATTATAAATGTACATGTACATATATCTTTATTTATATTTTATTATTGATTAATAAATAACTTAATACATGTATATATTTATTTATTTAATTAATTAATTTATTTATTGTATTTAATGAATGGATGGGTGGATAATGGATAAATAAATGAATGAATAATTTGGACTGTTTCCTGTTTGTTCTACCCTCTATAAGCTTTTAGTACCTCACAATTCGTTATAAGCTGCAAGTTGCGGTTTTATGATCAAACAGAAGATTTGTAACGATGTTTTTCTCCTGGCACTCCGTTTTTTCACTAAGAACGTAAATATCTGGAATTAAAAAAAAAACAACTTTTGGCTTGAAATATCATTACTCCACACCCCTGGTTGTCTGTTTAACTGTCAGTGACTGAATTTAAAATAGCGATATTTCTGACTTCAACTGGACGTCATTTCAAGATTGTTTTTTCAAAAAGTATGGGGTTTTACAACAGTAGAAGTTGTGTATGCTATACTTTATGGTGACTCTCCGTAGTACACTTTGTACATCATTAAGATGCTTTACGCCCAGTCAATTTTTTTACGTATATCGAGCCTGTCGCTTCTAAAGTTGTGAAGAAAACCGGAGTGCCTGGGAAAAAGTACCTTCGACAAGTGGAGCGATATACTTTCTCACACTAGGATCTGCCTGAGTTAGATTCGAACCCTTGAACAGAGAACACTGTTTTCCTTAAGCACGCGCTTTAACTACTGGGTTACCTAGGTCTCATCCGAAGGACCCCAAAACTCTTATTTCTAAATGCCGAGTGCTTGGCAAAAGAACAGTCACTACCTATTTTCAAGTCTTAATCAGATCCGGCCGACCTCCAACTTACGAAGCTATGTTATTTTTAAGAGAACACAACTGTTAATAGTATGATAACTTACTCAGCTATCTATTGCTTGTCGTTTCAGAATCATCACAAAGGTTGATAGAAGTAATTTCACCGTAAGCCCCTGGATGACAAGTGCACCAGAGTTTGGTCGTATAGACAGTATAACCATTGATCAAGCGGATTTACAAACAAGTATGTATATATTTCATACCTCTCACCAGTTTATGTAAATATCAATTGTCAGGATTTGATCTAATATAGTCTACATTGGGTCAGTAAAACTAATATAAAAGTTATTTCTCTTGACTAACGTCAGAGGCGTCCGCTAGGTAATATACACATCATGTTTGTCACAAAAAACGTCATATCAATAAAGATTTAGTAATATTAAAACTGATTCATTGTGAAGAATTAGCAAAATACAAAAATGTTTTCTCGTTTTATGAACAGAGTATTTAATCATGTTTGTGCAGTCACAGTGATTCTTTAGTGGCATCGGTAGAATTTTATCGTTATAGAGTATTTTGATGACCTTTGGTTTATACAAGGTAACGAATTTCATAACTAGCTTATGGTTCTGTATAAAACCATATTAGGTGAAAAAAATGTTTTACTATTGAACAAATTTGAAATTTAATATATTTCATCTACATCTCGATTAATAAAATTTTTCAAAAACATCCTTAAAACAAAGGGTGTTACAAGTGACACCCATTGCGCTTTTTACTTTCTACAAAAAGGAAAAAGTAAGCAATTTTATCCATTGTTTAAGTATTTTTTTAATTAAAAATGGGCTGTAAACAGAACTAAAGAAAATTGTTATAAGCAGGTTTCCTTATTCATATCTTCGATGAAACATTATTCCAATACATTTTAACCAAATAACTAACCATTTTTAAACACAAATACAAACTCTCATGAACAAGTCAAATTTTTTATCTTCAAGGTAATCGGATTTGCAGTAACAATAATGGCGGTTGTAGCACATTTTGTATTCCAACGTCAAGTACAACAGTGGTATGTAAATGTGATGAGTCAGTAACTGGTGCAGTAAACAACAAAACTTGTCAGAAAGAAGATCCAAGTACGGGTAAGTACTGAGTGAGTTATTTCTTGATTGAAAACATTTGTAGTTTTAGTGGCAGTAACTAGTTCACAAACACGATAGATCAAATATTTGACTGCATTTGTTGGCGAGTTCGGGAATTGCGCCCTTGGTAGTGTCTGTAAAGACCGAACGAATACTAGAAAATATTTTGTCAGTGAATTCGGGAGTTGCGCCCTTGGAGTGTCTGTAAAGACCGAACGAATACTAGAAAATATTTTGTTGGTGAATGCGGGAGTTGCGCCCTTGGAGTGTCTGTAAAGACCGAACGAATACAAGAAAATATCTTGTTAGTGAATTCGGGAATTGTGCAACGGCTCTCAAGCTTGCAGTTATGGGAATTTAACAAGGCAAATAAAAATACATGTATATATGTAAAAAAAATGTGAGTTAATGAAAAATTGGGAGGTATTTTCATGGTCTCACCCGAGAGATTAATACACATACAAATTACTGAATTACGCATTGGTAAGATCTGCCAGACTTTTTCTTTATAATTATCTTACGTTGCAATTTTACTTTACCGATTGATTTTATCCATAAATGAGGGGCATTCATTTGCTGTATGCCAAGTTTAACTAAACATTAATTTTCAACGTCAAATTAAAGCATATACTACAGCTATTTTAAATATTTAAGCGTTCAATGATCAAACAATTATATATATATTATATATTTATATATTATGTACATGTATTCCTGCACTGTACCCAAATACTATAATACAATTAATTTGTTGTCGATGTTAAGTATTTTTATTAATGTCTTATGTCTTGTACTCAATAATAATTCAACTCGTTTAATACTTTTAACAAAGGTCTGATTGTCTTAATGCTCATGTTTTCACATTAATCTTTTTGCGCCAGAAAACCAATGTCATATAAACATACCAAATGGCAGGTTTGTTTCACAGTGTTTAGGAAAGACTTCAGAAGTTTGTTTCTTTACCTGTTCAGAAGGATACTATTCAACTAGCGGATCCATCGGTGCGGTATACTGTAAACCTGATGGACAATGGAACACGTCGCTTACATCTGCTTGCCAAGGTAAAGTCCTTATTGCAAATAAGTATTATCAAGTACTATCAAGTTTTTCGGCCCTAGTGTCACTGATTAGGAATGAATTTCTGTAATTTGCATCCTAAATTCAAGGAATGCTTTGCATGAGGGTACAAACTTTGGTTTCAAATAAATTTAAAAAAATAAGACGGCTGAAAATTTTGACACGAGAATCATTTTCTGACATCAGTAAGTACTGCCTACTGAGTTTGGGATACTCTCAGGGAGTTTTACTCCATCAGCACCTGTACCTGCTCAGGGGTAGTGAATACCTAACAGCATCTGTTTAATTTCGCTGTGCTTTATGTGATAATTTCGGAAATTTATTCCTCATCAGCGACTCTATGGCCGGAAAAGTTGATACATATAAAAGTTAATCAAAACATTTGAAAATTAATGAATAGAAAGTTCCAAAATTATATGTATCCAAATCCAGCTAAGGAATGCTTTGCATGAGGGAGCAAACCTTTGTTTAAAATAAATTTTAAAACATTAAGACGTCTTAAAATGTTGATACAAGATACATTTTCTGACAGCACAAAGTTCTGCCTACTGAGTTAATCGAAACATGTGAAAATTAATGAATCCAAAGTTCGGAAATTAAACTTTCCAAATCCAGCTAAGGAATGCTTTGCATGAGGGAACAAACCTTAGTTTCAAATAATTTTTAAAAATTAAGACGGCTGAAAATTTTGACACAAGATACATTTTCTGACAGCACAAAGTTCTGCCTACTGAGTTTAAGCCAAATATAACCAAACATTGTCTTTCAACGTCAAATGAACGCATATACTTTAGCTATTTTAAAGTTTGTAATATTTAAGCGTTCAATGATCAAACAATTATACATGTAAATGTATTTCTCTACTGTTCGCAAATTGTACCCAAATACTACAATACAATTATTTGTTGTCGATGTTATGCATTTTTGTGTCTTATGTCTTGTACTCTTTAAAAATTCGGCTCGCTGATTACTTTTAATAAAGTTTTGTTTTGTTTTTTATGTCCATGTTTTAACATTATTCTTTTTACCCCAGAAAACCAATGTCATATAAACATACCACATGGCAGATTTGTTTCACAGTGTTTAGGAAAGACTTCAGAAGTTTGTTTCTTTACCTGTTCAGAAGGGTACTATTCAACTAGCGGATCCATCGGGGCAGTTTACTGTAAACCTGATGGACAATGGAACACGTCGCTTACATCTGCTTGCCAAGGTAAGACTTGTTAAAGTCCTTAGTGCAAATAAGTATTTTCCATCATAGTGTAAACGTCATACTTACAAATTTATATTACTATTTTCTATTGCAACAAACGTTTTACAGTAACTTTTGTCGTAACATTTTTCCATGTCTTTTAATTTTAAATTTTCAGAACTGCGAGTAGATTCAATACAATCTTCCCCTCAAGCAACTGCCATGATGGGTGCTGGGATAGGTGCTGGAATTGTGACAATCTTGATTGTTGTTGCAGTAGTAATTGCAATATTTGTTATAAGAAAAAGTGCCCTACGGAGGTAAATTATATTTAACGTCTAGTAAAATTCGTTAATTTTCTGATACATAGCAGCATGTTTGAAAAAACAATAATATAATAATAATATGTATAATATAAACCCTAGAAAAGTTACGAAAGAGTATGAAATTTGTGTTAATTTCTAATTTATATTATTATATTTTTTACATTTATATTATATATTTTACATTTTCGGTGACATTTTTTCTACTTTTAATTCGTAACAGATGAAAGAAAATCTTTTTATTTACGCTATTTGAAGATTTCGGTAAATTTGATAATAAGACATGCATTTGCAAATTCTCGTGTTCTTTTATCTGATTGCTTATTGACGTACATTTTAATGAAAATAATACATATTTACACATTGAGTGCTAATGTATTAAAACTGGAAGTACTGAGGTGTCCCTTTTAACAACTAAGTATGTATCTAGACGGCCGAAAATGTAGTTTTGCTGAAATATATAACTAATTTACAATTTCCAATAATTGTATTTTTCACGTGCTTTATGTTTTGTCATATAAATGTCCGTTATGTTTTTCACTTAAATTCCATTATTTATTATTTAGTTAAATTCTGAAACGACCCTTTTTACACCAAAAAATTCACATTTGACAAACAAATAATTGATAGATTCAAGAAGTGTTTTGCTTGTCACTTTCGTAATAAGACAATGAAATAATTTGACATTTATTTATTTCAAATTTTATGTATCAGATTTAATCTTCATTTAAATCTTTTTATCAAAATTTTTTGTGTTATTTGGCAATTTTTGTCTGCCATTATGTGTACTCAACAAAAAATTAAACATATTCTTGCGGTCATCGACATTTAAAGGTTTATTAGGCTCCGGTTTTTATTTGAAGCTTAATATAATCGCAGTAAATATACCACACACACACACACACACACACACACTTTAATATGCTATATTGCATGTTGTTTTGTAATTTTTCATTTTCTTATTTTCATTTGTTTTTGTTTGTTTAAATGTAAGGTCGCAAAGTGGAACACAGGTTCAAGCTAACATACCCGCGACTAACACAGATTGTGGACCGCCACCGATTTATTATTTACCAGATGAACCAGTAATGTCTAACCCTTACTTAACACCAATAGATCCACCACCACTTTATGATGAAATAACTACACATTCTTCGTACGGTGTACCTTGTTATCAAAGTTTAGAAAAAGGCATCAAAACTCAAGATGGAACAACTGGACACTGTTATGCAACTCTTAACGATACTGCTGAGGCTAACCCGTATGTGGAACCTTTCCATTAATACCCGTTGGATATGACATAATATTTAAGCAAATACATTTTAACTCTTTTGTGTGCATTTTGTTGTAACAAAGCCCCACATGAGACACAAAAGAATAATTTTTTTCAGAAAAGTAGGCGGTTATGACTAACAATAACAATATTATGTTTAAAATATTCGACATTTTTAAAAATTTTTCAATTGATAAAAGGGCTACAATATAGCTTCAGATTGAAATTCGTATCGAATACAGATACATGTATATTCATTTACCCGATATTTGTGTTTATGAAAGTATTTCTAATTATAAATATCCCAAAGACAATTTTAAGTAATAGAATGAATCAAATCTAATGGAATTGACGATCATTTTGATCAATTATTATTCCTTCAAAACGCATGATAATGCTTGATAAACTTTATTTTGATATTTGTGTGATGTTAATCTAGGATTTTAGTGCTATATTAATATCTAAAGGGGTTTCAGTCATTTGGTTTAATATTTTATTCGTATGTAGCCTAATAGAACAAATCAATAGCTTTATATTCGAATGAATTAAATATCAAATATGACGATATCAATCTAATTAATAGAAATCGCTGAAAAAGATAATATCATCTATATCTGTTAAATGACAGATTTCACCAATGGCATGAACGGTTCTGTATATAAACGAATATCTACAGGCTGAAATTTCACATTATTCAGATTTCTCATTAATGCCTATATCGTTGCAAATTGTTGCTTTAATCTGCTTGGATAAATATATTTTTTCTTTATCACTATTTTTATTATCAGCATTTGGAAATTGGATGATTTTATTTTTTCTGGTTCTATGAAAATGTATTAAAAATTGATCCCTTGATGTAAATTTTAAAACTATTGAGTTCTTAAAAGTGACTGTTTGCTTTGTGTTGTCTTAAAGATTTTTCGAAATTTTAAACAGTTTTTGAAGGTTGACAACTTTTAAAAAACAATATCATACTTGAAAAGTATGTCAAATAAAACAGACAACGAGAAGCATATAGAAATTATTATATCGGAGAATATTATGAGAATTGTCCCACTTATTTTAATAACTATCGGTACTATTGGAAACATTTTATCAATCGTAGTATTATTACGTAAACGACTAAGAAAATCAACGACGTCATTATACTTGACCGTGTTGGCGTTTTCGGATTTGACAGTACTTTACACAGGATTATCAAGACATTGGATAAAACAAGTATATAACTTTGATGTAAGACACTTCAGTGAAATAAGCTGCAAAATTAACGTGTTTGTAAACTATCTAGCTCTTTATTTTTCATCTTGGTTGCTTGTGGCAGTTACTATGGAACGCGTCTTGGTTGTGCGATTTCCAAATTCCAAATTTAAGTCGAACAAAAAAATAGCAACAGGTGTGATATGTCTTTTATTTGCAATATTTGCAGCTTTGAACACGCATATTCTTTATGGAAGAACAGCTGTAATAGTGTTTGAAGGAAATACTACAAATGTAAAAAGATGTTATTATAAAGATGAAGAGTATCGTTTGTTCTACAAACAGGTGTTCCCCTGGATAGATCTAATGTTATTTTCAGGAATACCATTTTGCTTGTTGTTTACAGGTAACTTGCTCATAGCAATGAAACTTATTTCGACAAAAAGAAAGTTAGAGAAATGGAAAAACACACAGGCACCTTTTTCTTCGGTAAAACGTACATATAATACTTTTAAGATACTGTTTACTTTAAATACTGTCTTTCTAGTTTGTACGACCCCAATTAGTATTTTCATTATCGGTGATTTTTATTGGCAGAAAGATGCATCCATGAAGACGGTCGCTGTATTAAAACTTGTATGGACGATATTTGACATGATGATGTATTGTAATAACACATTCAACTTTTTGTTATACTGTATAAGTGGTGATATGTTTCGTCGAGAACTGAAGAGTCTTCTATCAAGAAAAAATAATTATTCAGTAGAATCAACCCCGCAATTATAACGTAACATCAATGTTTTCGCGGTATTCAATTTTCAGGGTACTGAAAAAAAAGATTCGTTCAATAAAAATTTTGTGGTTTTAACAGTCAAACTCTTTATTTAAGAAGGGACCTTTAACGATTTTCAGTTTTGACCTGTTTTATTTGTCACATTTAAGGTCGATATTGAGGCTTCTGTGAAATGACGTCACAGCAGTAACATACCTCAACATAGTATTATTTACTAACTACTAAAAAGTCAATCAGAAATCGTTATTGAACAATGGAGTGAAATTTGCAGCCGATGAACAAATATACCAAAAATCATTAATCCATTTGTTTATTAGACATATTTCTTAGATTTAGGCATTTACCTGTAATCAACAGGATTTAACATAAAATTAGCACATTATTTACAGGTTTACAGAGTAAGTTTTATGACTCTTGGTAATATATAATAATGCAATTCTAAGTGACTTAAGTTTTAAAAAAATATTTTATTTGGAAAAAATGATTTTTTATAAATAACGATTGTACTTAAAACAGATTTGGGATAGCAAACGGACGTCCTTTGAAGTTTCAAAAGTAAAGAAAAATTATTTATTTTGCCGTGGTGATCGTGTCATTTATAATAATAATAATAAAATAATAATAATAATAATAATAATAATATTTAGGCATAATTTTAATTTAAACACTAAAGACTAGACTGATATACTTACAGCATTTAATTTCATTAAAAATGAGTTTTCACTCTTCCTTAGGCGCACATTGAATTTGTTGTTTTAAAATTCACTCCTTTTACTCGGAAAAATTATCATTATTATTTTTGTTATTATTTTTATTATTGTAATTATTATTATTACTATCATTATCATCATCATCATCATCATTATACTGATGATGATGATGATGATGATGGTGATGATGATGATGATTATTATTATTATTATTATTATTGACGTTGCTGTTGTTATTGTTTTACATTTTTTGCATTTTTTACTTTAAACAATTAGGCCAAATCCATACTTTTACTACAAATATTTCAAAACTTGAAGTAGTCTTACATTTAGAAGATCCTCGAGAAAAAAAACTAAATATGATAATCTATAATTATACTTAGTTCATACTCGTTACCATGACACACAATCTAACAAATTGTAAAGAAATCGTGAAAAACACATATCATTTGCTCTACTTAAAAATAATTATCTAGTGAGAGCACAAATAATAATTGATACACTGCTACGATTGGTGACATAGAAAATTTACATCTAAATAAAATTTCAAATATCTTTTTGGATATATTTCATGTACTTAATATTTATTTTGTCAAAAATTTTTTTTAGATTAGGCTGAGTTGCAGACTTGGTGAACAATGTATAATTTTTAAAACACACTTATGCTATAATAATATATGAATTTAGTAAAAAATTTTCTGGCGAACAAATGCCAAAGAAAGCCATCACTACCAACACATATTATGTATCTCTCACTTCTCATTACGATTCCTAACCGAACAGATGCTAGTGTAAAGAAGGTTTATATCTCTTCCAAGGGTTGGGTGTTCTTTTTGGGACCCCGATTTCCCATCTACTCTACAACAAATCGCTTCGATAGGGAATAATTGAACAATATCTGTTAAAATCTAATATCAGTTACAAGGGTTACTTGGATTATTTATAATTAAATTTGATAAAGTTCTAACGATTTGGTCTAAAAGCGAATATACTTACAGGTCTTTCTTTCTCAATGAGTCGAACGTAAATTAGCCACTTCCACTTACGCGCCAAAGTGTTTGTGACGTTATTTATAAATGCTTTTAATGAAATAGAATAATAAGAAGAAAATAAAATAAAACAAGGATAGATTAAGATAATTCCCGAAAAAATCAAATTCAATTAGAATAACTATGCAATTGTTGCTTTTATTACTTAAAAACAAGGTAAAATAACGCGCATTAAAAGTAGTTCGTACTAGATTGCGTCATTGTCAAACTCATACCACATAAGTGGACTTAGCCAATTTACGTTCGAGTCAATGAAAAATGACCTGGACGTATTATCGCTTCTTAACAAATTAAATCATTAGAAACTTGCAAATTTAACTATTAAACATTACCTCGATATTATGTAATTTATATTTATCCATCACCTGTTGTATCTGAAGATTAAGAAAAGTATTTTTATTATATTATTATAATAATTTTTATTATAATTATCTTGAAAAAGTATTTCAGTATTTAGATCTTACAGCATCATGGTTTGAAACACCAAATGAAATCCTGCACTATGATATTAATTAAATAACGACTACTCTGAAAAAAACCTTTCTTAATTTACCTAGTGTAGATTTAGCTTAGGTATTGATCCTCTACGTTCCAGTCTGATATCAAAATTTGCAACTGATGTTCAATGGTCAACTGACGAAATAACTCTACACGGAAAAAAGTTGTACTGTTGTTACTGCTGTTGAAATTATGCATGGCTTTTATTTTATTTCTATCAAGAAAAATCTATTTCAAGAAACCAAAAATCAATTAAACAAAAAGAAACAAGTAAGAAATCAAGTCTTTGCTCATTAAATCATAAAAAGTTTGGTGCTTTCGCAAAAGTACTGTCCGAAGGTCTAAACAAGCGATTTATGTACATGTTTAATATACATAGTAAATTTAAGTAACCACATACTCACATTTATCATCGATGTGTAATTATGAAATTGGTACTACATGTATGAAATCAACAGCAATAAATGATTTTGACCCTACAATCATTCCTACAAAGAGACGAATTTAAAATCATTGAGGTTATGTTAGGTTATGATATTTATTTTTTACTTTTTATTTTATTAATCATTGTTTTTGGAAGGTTTTTTTCGTTGTCTCTGAATATTACAATGTTTTTAGATTGTTCAAACAACCCAAATAAGTTACAAATATCCGCTTATTTGGATATTGTGCTAAACGTTAAACCGATGAATTTTTAAATCAAAAATTTTCTACATTGGAAATACCTTACAGAAAGATAAACATCCGATTCGTATACATAAATATTTTTATCGTCTGTTAATAGAAAACGCATTGATTTATGTTTACAAATGAATGAATAAATAATTAAAAATAAACAATTAAAACATGAATAAATAAAAAAATGAATTAGATAATCATAAAGCAATAATTTAATATATACATACTAAATTGCAGACTTCTTTAATACTTTGTTATGTCTTTTAAAATGGATTTACCAAATCAGTTTTCTGCTAAAATTAATTTTAAAAAATATTTAGATACGCTTTGTTATGTATTTATTATGTAGGATTTGAAGCATATTTGTTACATTTTCAGTGAATTTAAAACGCCTCTGTTTTACACAAATTGATGCCAACATTAGCAATTCGGTTCGTATACATAAATATTTTTATCGTCTGTTAATAGAAAACGCATTGATTGATGTTTACAAATAAATGAATAAATAATTAAAAATAAATAATTAAAAAATGAATAAATAAAAAAATGAATTAGATAATCATAAAGCAATAATTTAATATATACATACTAAATTGCAGACTTCTTTAATACTTTGTTATGTCTTTTAAGATGGATTTACCAAATCAGTTTTCTGCTAAAATTAATTTTAAAAGATATTAAGATACGCTTTGTTATGCATTTATTATGTAGGATTTGAAGCATATTTGTTACATTTTCAGTGTATTTAAGACGCCTCTGTTTTACACAAATTGATGCCAACATTAGCAATTCGGTGTGGGTCTTTTTTTCTAGTAAGACAAATTTGAATAAAAAATTTTAATTAAAAAACAACCTTTGCTTGCAATCTCATGATGAAAAGGCATCTTTAAGGATCCTTAAGCCTCCTTAAAGCTGTCTCAACTGCCTCTTTAAGGACCTTTAAGGGGGCTTTAAGGATCCTTAAATATGCCTTTAAGAAGTCTTTAATGACTCCTTGAAGATCCTTAATAGAACTGAAATTTTAAGGATCTTTAAGGAGGCTTTAAGGATCTTTAAGGAACAATTCATATTTTTTCCTTTTTTTCTAAAAAAAATAAAAGCAATGAAATATTATTTTTATCATTATCTTTTTTTAAATTTTATTTGAAAAAAAACTATTGCATTTATTTATTTTGAAAAAAAGTGATAATAAATTAATTTTCTTTAATATAATTTTTTATCTGAAGTTTTAAATTTTATTTATTTAATTTAATTTTTATTTATTTATTACATTCTTTAGTCTAATTGCATGCTAATTGATTAAATAGAAATTACAAGAAATTTTATAATTAATATTTTCATTTGTTATCCGCTCTCACTGGGAATCGAACCCTCGTCCCTCAAGCTGGGAGTCCATCACCTTAGCTATGGAAGAGATTATACTGATGTTGATAATTATAAAATTTGTTCCTAACAGTATGCAAATGAGATCGCGTGACTGAAATAAAGCAGGTGGGTCATTTTTCATTTATTTGTGAAAAATTTTCTTATATTTCTTTTAAAATATCTCTTACAACAAAAGGATCAAATTAATTTTATTTATTTATTTTTATAAAAAATTCATATATAATTTGCTGCAGTCATCATTTTTATCTTTACATAGAATTTTAATTGCATTAGATAAAATATGTGTTGATAGGAATGCATTCCAAAATCTACGTGTAATACACTAGTATCTCTAACATCAATCAGCAAGATGGTGTTTGATGATGAAGTGTATTAATCACTTAATTAATTATTGTTGATGACATCTGTTCTTTCTAACTCCTTTTACTTGAAAATTATTATAATTTATATGTAATAATAAGGGATGTAATTGATACAGAAGAAGAAGCAGTATGTTAACTATACAAACAGCTTTTTAATTAAATAATTGGCCATAATGTCCAAAATAAATAAATAAATAAATAAATGAATAATAAAATAAAATAAAATAAATAAATAAATAAATAAATAAATAAAATTAAAAAAAAATATAATAAATAAATAAATGAATGAATAAATATTATGTGGAGGGATTACCTATTTTTCTATTTTTCACCGTCAAGTTGCGAATTAAATACAGAAAGAGATAATAGTCAGAAATTGACTATATAGAAAGGGAGAGCTATTTTTTTAAAAAAAATTATTTACGGGCATGTCAAGAATTCAATGTACAAGAGAGAGAGAGAGAGAGAGAGAGAGAGAGAGATGATTACATTGAGGGAGAGACAGATAAGGGACATCAGCGGAAACTAAACATTTTAAAGAAAGAGATAAAAGGAACTGAATATGCTGAGAGAGAGAAAGAAAGGGGGTTTAGCGGAAACTGAATATTTTAGAGAGGGAGAGAGAGAGTATCCACTTGTGTTTCAAAGAGAGAGAGAGAGAGAGAGAGAGAGAGAGAGAGAGAGAGAGAGAGATCGGAACTGAATACATTGAGAGAAAGTTATTCCACTGCACTTCATCCTGACTGCAAAAAATCACATCCAACTGGGTAAAGTTTGTCAGTTAATGGTTATCTTCTGTGACTGGTTTCTTACTTCAATATGTTCACTTCGTAACTTGTTCATGTTTGAAAAGAATAACGTTTTCCCTAATGTTTTTATTTTGTTTTAAATATTTACTTTACCAACTCTTTTTCATTAGGAATTGAAATTATTCGAAATTCGATACCATCATGTGTCAGTTCCACATATGTCAATTCAAAGACACTAAAATGTGCTCTCTCTCTCTCTCTCTCTCTCTCTCTCTCTCTCTCTCTCTCTCTCATGCTTTATTTGCATATATGCTTTTATTTCTTTAGTTAATGAATGTTTTAATATTTTAATATCAAAATTGTCTCTTAAGATCACTTCCGAAAACACACCTTTATTTCCAACACACAGAGTTCAGGGTTAGGTAATCATTTTAACATGTTATTTGACTTCATAGTGATCTCCTACCTAGATAAGAAACTGCACATCAAAGTCAAAAGCCGCGCGTAAAATCACCTTGGATCTATAATCAAACAAGTACTTCTTTATACAATTAACAAATACCGTTAATTACTTTATGCTTACTGCCGATCTAATTAAAACACGGGTTGTTTACCTGTACTGTGAAAACTGCACATTTGTTATCTAATTCATTTATGATTTAAGAAACAAGTATTATTAGGAAACTACATACGGCTCCTCTACAAAAACTTAATGTAGAAACTAGAATTTAGACCGGCGTTAATTATGCCTCCTATAAACTAAAAGAATTCAAAATATACTAAAAACAAATCATACTTTTCAACTGAATGAATGTAATGGCCATCGTTCCATTAATAATTGAAAAAAAAATTGAGTTTTTATGAAACACCTTTAAGGATCCTTAAAGCCTCCTTAAAGATCCTTAAAATTTCAGTTCCATTAAGGATCCTTAAAGCCTCCTTAAAGATCCTTAAATATGTCCTTGAAGAGTCCTTTAAGGTCCGTTTAAGATGGAATGGCTTTAAGGAGGCTTTAAGGCCCCTTTAAGGATCTTTAAGGACATATTTAAGGATCCTTAAAGATCCTTAAAGGAGGGGGTTGGTCTTGTGAATATTCTTGAGTCCACAATTTAATTATAAGCAGCTTGCGTCGTCGTAAAACGTGCCCGTAGTGAGAACAAGCTCTACCATACCGTATTAACTGTGAAATACATACATCATAAGCAAAAGAAGCAAGAGTATTACTGCAAATAAACGGAAAGTTGACAATAGAAAAATTAAAGTCGTCACGTTTGTCGTATAACTTAAGAAGTAACTTTTCCTGGGTGTCATAATTGAAGTTTAAGTCCAAATATGGAGCAGAACTTGGAGAATCAGTCGTATTTTTTTATTTGTTTTATTTCAAGCTCACTAGGGTAAATAGCATTGATTTATTCTTCAAAACTGGGATTATTAAGAGACAGAACGTCATCTTTATATCTGTATGTGGAGTTGAATGATTTAGTGACAGTCTTTTCTCCAGATATGACAAGGTTCTGCAAAAATTCTGATTCAATAAATAAAGAAAAAAATCAGCAAGCAAAGGTGCACAATCAGTGCAAATATGTTGTCTGTCAAAAAACTCTTGAGAATGCCAGACGTAGAATCAACTTTTTTCTGAATAAGTCTGAGAACCATCTTTGATGACTATCAAAATTTGTGTTGAAATTACTGATAATGATCAGACTTTTCGCCCCTAGTGTCACTGATGAGGAATGGTTTTCCGAAATGTGCACATATGGCACATCAAAATTTAACCGGCATTTGTGATACATATTTAATACACCTTAACGGGTACCGCTGCTTTTGGAGTAAACTCCCAGAGGGTATTCATAACTCAGTAGGCAGTACTTTATGCCGTCAGAAAATATACAATTTAGCAAAATTTTTAGCCGTCTTAATTTCTTAAACTTATAAGTTTGTTACCTCATACCAAGCAATCCATAGCTGTATTTGGATTCATATAATTTCTTACAAACAAAAATAATGTTGTTGGAAACTTTATCAGCTGGGACAACAACATATTTGTTATGTATGTCCGTAAGGTTTGCAGAAATGTTCGGGTCCCTTAGCACTAAAGCAGATTCTGTACTCATAGACCTTTAGTTGGGCAATCCTTGTTTTAATGAAACATATAATGGGCCGATAACACTATTTTCAAGCGTGAACTCCCCGGAAGTAGTAACCGTCTAGCGGATAAGGGACAGTAACTCGTTAGTGTTATCGCCCCATTGCCCTTATTCAGCTGGATAAGGTATCAAGTCCCACATCTACAGCCTAATGCCTACCATTCTCTTCAATAGAATCCATAATAATTATGACATTCTGTCCCCATGTAAAAGGTTGTGCCTTCCTGTATAAAGGACCTTTAGAAAGAAGACATCTCAATTTAGTGTTCTCAGTTATATTGAGATCACCAGTTACTATACGCCCAGATGGTTTATAAATATAGGGGAAGGCTGAGCAAAAGCAGGTAGAATAAAGTTATGAATGTTTAAACACTGCAAAGTTTGTTTATGGTTATATATGTTGGATGCAATGGGTTTATTGTAGGAGTAGGAAACTAAAGGTGGCGAGTTATATTTGGGACTTTAGATTGTACTCGTTTATTAAGTAGTACAATGTATATTAGAAATATTAATAGCATCTCTGCCCTTATTTGCATAATGTAATTTAGGAAATTTGCGACGAGCATCGGTCTGTATATCATACGCCTCAGCAGATTTTAAATAATTTTTTAATGCAATATCCATGATGATAGCGTTAAGTTTAAAATCTGTTGTATAAAAATCTGTGGTTGTTTAATTATGCATTCTTGTAACTGTCTAAGACAGGCAAGTGGAACATAGTAGAATTTTGTTCAGGTATTGTACAATCCGAGAGGTTTCTGCAGGAAAGGTAAAAAATTAAAAATAATAATAATAATAAAACCAAAGATGTCGGATTTGTTGTAACTTCGATGTCCATGACTTCTATTGTCTATTGTAGTTTTATTTAAAACATTAACAATGACATTTCTAAATATATTTTCAATTGATGATTCTGAATAAAAAGTATTCATGGTATGTGCAGCGCCAACATAATCCAGCACACGAGTTGATTAGGTGGTTGACCTTGGAAAGGTGCTTGCTCTTCCATGTTAAAACCGAAGTAGGAACTTTCCGGTAAAAATTTAATCAAATTAATCGTTTTGTTGAGATTTAAGTTGGAAATCATTTAAAGGTTAAGAATGAACCGAGAATGCGCTTTTTAAGTTCTGAAAATCATAGACGGAACATTGTATTTGTTTTGTGTATTTTTTTACGTGCAGTAATGTCCGCTAATTATAATCTACGCCCAGTCAGTATTTTTTCGGTCCATCAGTGTTCGCTGTTTAACGACCTATCAACACTGTATTCTTTACCTGCAGTAATGTCTGTAAAATGTTTGTCAAAAAGCTTTGTTAACTGTCGATGGTTTTTTCGGGTATTGGGGTTTCCTCTAACCGTCTTGATATTTGTGAATGTTGACATTAGCGTTAGACACTGTTATATACCATTTTTGAATGTATCTAATGATTAAATTAAAAAATGGTATATGACAACACCATAACTCTTCTTCAATCTTAATATTTTTTCTTAAAAAAATAAATTCAAGAAATTGAACGTTAACTAGTCCGAATTTTCTTTGCGCCTAACGCACTTTATGTCTTGCGGCTTTTTGGGGGTTGGTAATTTTTCTACGGTTCCAGTAACATTATTGATCCGAAGCAAAATAAAGCGGCGTTTTTCCCGACTGCAATTGGTATCGGAAATCCCGGGTTTTTGATACAGAAATAGTTCTGACCCTACGCACAGTCGATACATGTATTAGGGTCTGAAAAAGTTCGGACTAGGATAATATCATATTCTTGTATTTGATGCTAAGTTATGGTGTTTTACCCCAGAATCAAGTTTCCTTAATCAGTTCTGTAATGATAGAATGCATAAGGGAACTACTTCAAGCAAACTGGTCAGTTTAGTCAAACTAGAACCGTGGGGGATTTGAACCTAGGTAATGACAGGGACTCGCTATATGCCGCGAGTATATTGTTTTATTGTACGGATTTCCTCTAGATCTGATCCTAACACACTTTATGCCTGACGGCTGTCTGTAGAGTCAGAACAATTTCTATGTATCTTAAACCCGGGATAATTTACACCAATTGGTGTCGGAAATGGCGTCGCTTCATTTCGCTTTAGACTAAAAATATATTAAACTGTAAGAAAAAAGTACGAATTTCGATCAGTAGGAGTGTGATATGTTTTTCAAAATTTTTGAATGTGAAAGTTTTGTTAGGTCATATATTCTTGTTTTAAAAATGGAAGATCTATTCGGCAAACAACAATACCAAAAAAAAAAAAAATCATCTTTAAAAAATGGCATCTTTAAAAATCTATTGATATTTTGAAAGACAAAATGCAAATCGTGCATCTATTGAACGAGGTTAGTAATTTTTCTACGGTTTCGTCGGAAGCAAAATGAGGTTGTGGCGACACTAGCTGGTATAGGAAAATCCCGGGTTTATGAAATAGTTGTTTTGACCCTATACTCACAGCCGCCAAGTGTAAGCGTCCTAGAGCAGCTACTTGTAAAACGACGGTCCGTTGAAATGTCGCTGTTAAGAGTCAGAGGAACATTTGGACTATTCTGATCGGTGCCCGTGAAATACATATGCCAACGCGCATTATTCAGTTTGCTTGCCTAGTTTTTGCATTTATATTGACAATGAACATCCTTTTAAAACAGATTGTTAAATATTTGCTATCTGTTTACAATTTTTCTAGGCCCTTCATTATACAAACGTTGAGAGCATAAGAATGGAACTTATCACTAGCTTAGGAGAACAATGTTTCCATTTCCGAAACAAAATGTTCTTGACCCGTCAAAATGTAATCACGCATCTGACAGCGATATGAAAAAAGTCCGCATTAATATATTTTTCTATGATAATGTTCAGTGGTGTTTCCTATGTAATTATTTTTTTCAATAAGACTGTGATATGTTTATCATAGCCAATAAATAAATAAATAAATAAATAAATAAATAAATAAATAAATCATGAAAATAAATAAATAAATAAATAAATAAATAAGATAAATAAAAAATAAAAATATCGTTAATTTAATGTTATCTGTTTAGTGCACTATTTGCAAATTGTTTGATGGATTGTTCTGTTAAATGCAGATTTCGGTGATAAATTTCAAACTAGGACGTATATACTGCAAAGAAGATTCGAATGAAAAGAAATGTAAATATAAGCATTGAACAGTTGCGTTTATGTATTTATTGTGCTATAACACACAAGGTTTTCCCAGTAAACTGTTTCATAACGCGAAAACGCGTAACTAACTAAATATTATTATGAATGAGTGCCTGCTATTTTAACAGATAATTTATTATCGGTTTCCGCAAATACTAGTTATATCATTTTCGGTCCGGTTTTTACAACTATTAGATGACTTCCGAAAATAAGAAAAACACGAGGTTGACACTGACAGATAAATATTTGTAAGGAAATTTAACATTTTGCCAAATAACTGTGTGAGTTAAACAGAAGGGAATGTATTTGTTTATTATTTAAACGGTCTTCAGAGTCTAAACCCTATAGATGATTGATAAATACGATCTCATGTGGTTCAAAACTGGAAAATCATTGAATTATCTGGCAATAATGCCTATATGCGGCTTTAAACAATAACTAAGTCGCTCTTTCTCTCGTAATTCTTTTCTTTCTTTTATCCTCATTATCAAGTATTACCTTATTGATGTTACGTTTTGACGAATTTTATTCGTCGTACTTTAATATGAATTTAGTGAAAGTATCCTGGAATGAAGAATGGTGCATTTCTGATATCTACAGAAATTCAAATTTACAGGGCTTTAGGGACCCCTTGTAATGCTGTAAAAAAAGTAATAAACTTCATGGAATAATATTATACCCAATATTAAAAAAGATTAATCCAACATTGTAGGTAAATGATCTAAAATTATTTCATAATTAAATGAAACAATAAATTGGAATTACCATTGAATTGATACCAGCCATTAATTCAATTTTGCAATTTGCCAAATTCGTCGCATAAAGTTTCCGTCTGTTTCCCAAATTATTAAAAACCATCTGACATTATCAGGTACATGTTTTAGTCATCAATTTCTTCTCCATTCATAGCTTCTTAGGTTGCTTTGTCATCATTGCTACTGCTGTCTATTGTTACTACTTCAAATACTGTTGTGATATCTCATGCAGGTAATCCTTAAAATGAGGTGAAACATGAAGTGTCCAAGAAAAGGTTTAAAAATGTGGATTTCAAATTGATATAGCTTTTTAGCTCACCTTAATATTGCTATCCATCTTTGTGCATCATGCATAAACTCTTAACATTTTAATCTTCTCCACCAAAACCACCACTGGTAGCTCAGGTGGTAGAGTGCTCACTCTGTTAGTGGGAGGTTGAGGGTTTGAACCCCGACCAGGTCTGACCCAAGACTTGAAAGTGGGTAGTGACTGTTCTTTCGCCAAGCACTTGGCATTACCAAATGAAAGTCACAGTTCTTTCGGATGGGAACTTTAAATAAACAAGGTCCCATGTCATGGTAGGCATGGCACTATAAAGAACCCTGCAGTATAATGCCATCAGTGCAACACACAGGAAAAATTTCTGCAATTTCGCCTATACATGTAGCTGGCAACGTCTCAATATAAGTGAAATATTCTTGAGTGGGACATTAAACACTATTACTCAGCTCAACTCAACTTGCTCCAAAGCCACTGGGCCAAATTTAATAAAACTTGGTAACCATTATGCCTTGCTCAGTGCTTCAGATTGTCACTTTTTAATCCCGCATAATTTTTAAAAATGATGCATGAAAATTGTACTCAATGCGCCGCACACTAAAATATAAACAATATTAGATCTAAAACACATGTTCCTCCGATCATCCTAAAAAATCAGACAGCAGAAGTGTCTCTAAAAATTATTGTTACTTGGAATATCTCTGATTTTATGGTAAGTGTAAAAAAATGTAAATTTCATAAAGGAAGTGAAGAAGCATCCTATGGTTTTTGCCCATAAAGACCCAAGAAGAAGAAGAAAGCGGTAAAAATGAATCAACATATAATTCAAGACATAGTAAAAAAAAATTTAAAAAGCCCACTAAATATAAAGCCACTTTATTTATTGTAAACATTTGTTAGAGCTGTCACATGGTCACTTAGCTTCAAAAATGTTCGTGCCGTCTGCTGAATGTAACGTTATGTTACATTGATGATAGGCAATGTTTGTGACAACATTTTGTATAAACGGAAAATATAGTTTATGTTTTCAATTCTTCGTTTAATGATAATAAATCAAAATGTGGACCTCGCTGAAACTTGAAAGGCATGTTTGGTCATTGTCGCATGGATACTGGGATAATTACCCACAAATGGTGATGCTGTAGTTTCAAGCCTATTAATAGACTAAAGTAAAACATCTAATATGACATCAAAATAAAATTCTGTAATTTTTTTTGGTAACGAAAAAATTATTTGGCCCTTAACTTTAAAAAGAGGCTCCTCATTTCTGCACAGAATGCGCCCTTTGGGCCACTGCTTGCTAAAGGTCTTTCAGATATACAAATGAAGGAGTTATGTCACCTTTGGGCCCCATAAGAAGGGAAATAGTGAAAAACTTTAAAATTGTGTCCTCTGAATGAACAAGAGATATACCTTAGTTATTTCATGAATAAGTTACAAATTACAGAAGAGATGATGATTCTGAATTTGAGATATGAAATTCCTTTTGGTCAGTTATATCATGTTTAGTTTTTTATGATCGTTTCTTATCTCATTTTTCATTTATTACAGATTATAGAAATAAAATGAAAACTAAATAATTCTTGTCTGTTATGATGAAGTTTGTGCTAGAAAATGTTAAAAATGGATGTCGACGGGGGTTGATAACAGAGATGGGTCGTAATCGAGACAAGACAGTTGAGACGCCCATGTGTATGTTATATGCTAGAGCAGGTAATAATTTTTTTTCTGTATTTTTATTTTGATTTTTGTCAATTTACTTTTTGCTATAGCAAGTTCTAAAATTAAGAAAATGGATTATGTAGTTATAATTGCTGACCACTTAATTTTTAACAGATTGATTGGTTAGTTGTAATGATGTTAAACTCCACATCAGAAATTTTACAGATTAATCTAAGAAAAATTTCTTGTAAGCCTAAGATATGCCAGTGTGTATAATGGCATGCCATGTACTAGCCAACACTTATGGTTACAAATATATACATGTATTTGAAGATGTTATTATCATTGCGGCCAATTTGAGAACTCAGATGAATTTTTGCAATGTTGATTTTGCTGACCTCATCTTCATGATTAAAACATGACTATCTGACCTCACAATTCTTGCATTCAAATATTTTGGAAGACAAATCATTCTCCCTTTGATCTAGGTTTGTTTCCACTAATGTATTTAGTCCAAAGTGAAATAAGGTGGCACCCCTTCTGACATCAATTATTATTGGAAAATCACAGGTTTTTTATATTGAAATTGTTTTGATCTAATACACAGCCTTGAGGTATTAAGTGTCAGGGAAAATTCTGATTATTCTTAAAATGTGAATTGTGAAATAGCAATATTTTTTATAACTGAAATCCCATATTTGTACCTGAATGATTTTATTCACTGAATTTACCATAATTTCAGGGTCCAAAACATTTTGATGTGAGAAAATGCCTTCAATTGAATCATGTAAAATGTTGAGATTAATGAAATGTTGGTTGAATTAAATACTTATACCTGCAATATACTTTATTCATTTATTACAGGCAGTGCCCCACATTTGACAGTGGATGTGTTAAGTAAGATACAGAGAATACCAGATATAGCTCATATGCCAATAAATCTACTGTAAGCATGGTCATTAAAAATTATGTTATTCCCATCTTGGTCAAAACTGCAGGCTTACTAATCATTGTGCTGCACTCTGACATCATCTCATTTAGACAAATCCAAACATGAAGAAATTGTCATATTTGGTGAAAAAAGTTGTGGTTTACTGGTATTCCGGTTTTCTCCACCATCTCATAATACACAATATATACCAGTTTTAGATGCTAAAAGCTTGTGTCGTATACTTGGCATGAGTGAAGTGGATTGGAGTTAAAGTATTGTAGGCCCAAAATCAAGTTTTTTAGCTCACCTGAGCTGAAAGCTCAGATGAGCTATTGTGATGGTTCACCATCCGTCTTCTGTTGTGCGTCGTGCATTACCTTTTTACATTTTGATCTTCTCCCGAAAACCACTGGGCCTGGGTATCCATCATGCCTGAGTGAAGCTCTTTAAGATTTGCCCAAATGAAGGAGTTATGTCCCCTTGGGGCCCCATAAAGGGGGAAAGAGTGATAAACTTTGAAACTCTGATTCAGATTTGCACAAATGGTAGTGATGGGGCTCAAAATGGGGAAATTGTAAGGCGCTGAGTGGGGAAATTGCTAAAAATTATATATTTGTCACTATATCTTGAAAACTATTAACATTTTGTATAGGCATGTATATTAGAATGTTGTAGGTATTGACATGACAATCATTTTGATACATGGATGAAGGTCATATGTTGAAAGGTCAAGGTCACAGCTGCAAAAATGACTTAAATTGCTAATTATCTTGAAAACCATTAACTTATTGTATAGGCATGTATATTTGAATATTATAGGTATTGACATGACAATCATATATGGTTCAAGGTCATATATGTTCAAAGGTCACGGACATAGCTGCATAAGTATACTGAAATTGATTAATGATTTGGAAATTATTCATTGCACCACAGTTACTTCATGCATATTATATAAGCTTATGAATGAAATGTGATTGGATATATTTCTGCTTAAGTTTTTTGGGAGTTCTTAACTTGAGAAAACTTTTAAAGTTTCTGTACGTAATATATTGTTTATTGCACTTTGCAAACAATAATGATCATATCTTCAGGTGAGCGTTAAGGCCCATGGGCCTCTTGTTTCACTTATTTTGAGCTAGTCAGTTTAGAAATATTGGAAGAAACTGAAGTGTTAACCACCGACCTTTATCCAAGAATCTTTCTGATATTAGGTTCTGTATGAGAGGAATTTGAACAAAAGAAATGATAGTAGCATTGTTCTGAAACTGTCTGCTTTAGACCACTTGGCCAAAAAAGCCTACATGGAATGAGTCAGTGTGTTGAAATCATGTTTTTTTCTATTGATAGCTTTTAGTTTTTGATCCTGAGATTGCTGATTCAGCAGGCTTTGATGTAGAACAGTATAAAAATAGCATTTTGAATTGAGCAATGGTGTGTTACACCCCAGTACAGATTCTTTTACTTATATCAAGACATGTTTTTTTGTTTTTTCTTTTGTTTTTTCTTTTGTTTTTGTTTTTGTTTTTTTTTTTTTGCCAAATACATATTTGTAATGACAGATTATTTCAACTGATAACAAACATATTTGCCTAATTTTGTGATACATATATTGACTTGTGAGGAAAAAGTTGGGAGACTGGAGTTTAAATAATTGGCCTGGCCATATGTTAGACTTTAAAATTTGTGTCAGAGATTTTGCTTTCTTGCCTGCGACTCTGCATTAGTTGGACAGGGTATTGACTGGTTCACCTAGTACCAGTTTAATATGACTTGGGGACCGATGCTTGTTTACAGCATACTTTCTGATTTCTCAGTGAGCTAGTACCTAACTCAACCTAACACTGCAGGCCATAATAACTATTCACACATCTCACATATATGCACTTTTTCTTTGGTTATTTCATTGAGATTATTATATTGCCTTAGTGGCTCAGTGGTAGATCAGGAAATCATGGGTTAGAACACTGGTCGGATTATACAAAATACTTCAGAATTTGAGATATTGCTTCTTCAAATTGTGTTCAGCATTAAGACATTAGAGTATTGAGTGGTCTACCTAATGCAATGATAAAAGACTGGGAAAGTGGTATGCTTGTCTGTAGCATACTAACTTGGTGAGCTGGCACCATACCAAAAAAGTCGTACTGAGTGTGTGCTAGTAAATGTCAGACCATAGTACACACTCGCAATTACACACATACACGAACTTGTTCTTAAATTAATCCATAGAGATTAATAACCTTTTTCTCTAGGCAAATAGCTGAAAAGTTGCTGATGTGATGTTTAACAACATTACAACAACAACATTGAGATTAATAACCAAACTCTCATCAAGACTAGCTGAAAGATTGCTGATGGGATATAAAATAACACTAAAACCAATCCACCAATCTATGTTATAACAAATTTATCTAAATGATCATATTGTAGATCAGAACACTATGAAGCAGTGCAGGAATTTGGTCAAGGGCTCGGTAAATTTACGGCAATGCAGGTTAGTTGTACATATTAATTTTTAGTGAAATAGATTTGTTACTTTTCGCATTCTAACAAAAACAGTTTAAGAGGGAGATGCCCAAGAATACTGGTATGCTTTACTATGGGTATATGAACAGATAATGTCATAGGATTGCCTTGAAGCTTAAAACTTTATATATGGCATCATCTCAAAAAGCCCTACCAAGGTTGTGAAGCTGGTTGATCTTTCATGTAAGTTCACAATGACCTTTAATAAAAAAAAAAAATAATAATAATAATAAAAATAAATAAATAAATAAAAAACTCAATCTTTTAAACATCTACTTATCGTAAACCAAAATGCCTAGAAGCCTGAAACTTTATATATGGCATCTGTACATGAAGCCATTTTACGTTTGCAAAGCTGATTGATCTTGACTTTCAATCAAGGTCACAGTGACCTTAAATACAAAAAAGAAAAAAAACTTTAAACATCTTCTTATCAAGAACCATCATATCTTGAAGTAAACCATTTCTATTTTAGTACAAAAAACAAGATAGAAATTAAAATTTAATCCTTTTTTTTGTGAGCTACAGTACTAAATGCCCTCAGGTGACCGTTCAGGCCCATGGAGTCTCTTGTTTCATTTACACAGGATATAATAATCATTGCATTCACTAAGTATAATTAAGAAAATAAAACTGTAATGTATAAATTGAAATCTGTCTGTTGATACTCGCTATAATTTTCTGTTGTTGTAGAACCACCTTATCTACTGTTCTGTCCAGGATCCAGCTATTTCCGTGCCGTCTGGATTTAATGATAAAACTAGTGTGGCTGTGTGGCCAAAAAGTGGCAAATTAAAGGTAAACCAGATTATAATATCATGATAATGATGTCCATCTTAAGAAACATGACAATTGGATTGTTGGAAATGTCTGATTATAAGCAGTTTTACATATTTTTATGTTATTATTATGTCCCCTAACAAAAAAAAAGTCTCTTTCAAATGATTTCTTTTTAATAAACAAGAGCTATAACTGTCAGAGTTTAATGCCCCTTCCAAAAATATTATTTATTAAATAGTTGTTTTTTTTTTTTTTTTGTGTAACAAAATTTTGTTACATTTAGGAATACATTATTCAATATCCTTAAAATAAAAAATTGTCAGTCTAAAAACAAGTTTTGGTTTGGAAAGAGGATATTGCGAGTCAAAAATCTTACTGCTTCGCTTGATGGCATCCCATTACAATTATCACTTGTTCTACATTTCAGTGGCTATTTAAATAGGGGTATTGTTAAAATATAGGTGAAAAAGTTGTTCAAAATTGAACAAAAAGTATTATCTGCATTGTATCATTAACATGAGAGTGGCTTTCAGATCACATTGCCTCTCATTGCTTAGTTTTAAATCCCCTCTATATAGGTCTTAAACTCTTCACTGGGATGCAATATAAATAAAAAAAAAAAAAAAAAAAAAAACCATTATTTAACTCAATTGGTTAACATTAGATTTGATTGGATTAGATAAAGGGTGTTTAATGCCAGAGTTAAGGTTCTTTCAGTGATTTCAAGTCAGTTCTGGGATGGTATAGGATACCAGAGTGGCCAGTGATCCATGAAGCATACACTTTAGATCACTCGGCCAATAAGGCCCCTTGTTTACATTTGACTTGTCATTGTCTTGTCTTGCATAAGCGTATGCCAGAAATAGAAAATATTCTGCAGATTTTGCTTTTGAGCAAAAACATGTATGCCTGTAATATACATCAAATCAGATGATATGTTAATTCATAGATATCTAGTGAATTTTATGAACTATTGATGAATTTGTTCAAGTAATTTCTATTTTTTGTATGTTGAATTTTTACCATTCTCCCAGACTGTCAGAGTTAAGAGTCTTTTAGGTTCTTAGGTATGGTTTTTAAGTAGCTAGGTGTGCAAGATAGCAACATTCAGTTTCAGAATTCATAGACTACAACTGAAACGGATCCTTGTGTGAGGAACTTTGTTTGATCATTTGCCAAAGGTCAGTAGTTTTCTTAGGCACTCCGTTTTCTCCACCAATCCAGAACTGGCCATCTGATACACTGGTAAGTAAAAGAATCTTTACTGGGGTATAAAACATCATTGTTCCACACCACTAAATTGATTGTATTTAATTTTTTTTCAGCTTGATGTTGAATTGTTTATGAAGATACAAGAATCATTTCAGCCAGATTTTTATGAATGTTTACATGATAGTGACACGAAGGAAGACAGCGGAAAGAAAAGAATATTAAAATCTGTGGACTATTCTCTTAACTACCTTGATCTCATACTAGACAGACATAAACATTCCAAGGTTAGAAAAAAAAAACAAAACAAAAAAGAAACTCGAAAAGTTTGTGTCCGAAAAATATTTTCGACTCTTCCACATCAATTGCATTAAAAAAATAACTGCAAAAAGTAAACTAAGTTATATTTGTCACAAAAATGTTTGCATCCCTCACAAACCAATCACAATAAAAAAAAAAGAATACAAAAAAGAAATTTAAAAAAATTGTGTCACAGAAATGTTTGCATCTCTCACAAACCAATCACAATAAAAGAACACCAAAAAAAATTGTGTCACAAAAATATTTGCATCCCTCACAAACCAATCACAATTAAAAAAAGAACACAAAAAAGAAATTTAAAAAAATTGTGTCACAAAAATGTTTGCATCTCTACAAACTAATCACAATAAAAAAAAAAGAACACAAAAAGAAATTTAAAAAAATTGTGTCACAAAAATGTTTGCATCTCACACACCAATCACAATAAAATAAAAAAGAACGCAAAAAGAAATTAAAAAAATTGTGTCACAAAAATGTTTGCATCTCTACAAACTAATCACAATAAAAAAAAAAGAACACAAAAAGAAATTTTAAAAAATTGTGTCACAAAAATGTTTGCATCTCTACAAACCAATCACAATAAAATAAAAAAGAACACAAAAAGAAATTTAAAAAAATTGTGTCACAAAAATGTTTGCATCTCTCTTGGATTAATCACAAAATTTGTTCTTCGAAAATTCTTCCAGAATTACCACAAACAACAAATTCATAAAATATGTGTAACTTTAATGTTTGTATCTGCATTAGCTTTACCACGAACAAAATACTGCATAAAATTGTCACCAAAATAAATCTGTATGTATTTTATTTTATTTTTTCATACCAGTCCGTTGAAGCAGTTGGTATTTTTCTTACAAATTTTTATGTATGTATATATCTTTTTTCTGTTGATTAAAGGAAGTGTCATTTTAAATCAATTTCACTGGATGAGAAATACAAGGATGAGGCTCTGAAAACTCTTGATTCAGTATATTTTATAGAAATCCTTCGAAAGTGACCATTTATTTGTTACAGCCAACAGACAACTATGCATAAACTTTTTTTTTTTGAATTTTTTATTTTTTTTTTTGATTTATCAGTTATAAAGTTATATAAAGATAGGAAAAGGAAAATCTCAGTCTGAAAAAGAGGAAATAAAATAATTATGAAATTTTCATAATAAGGGTGTCTGAAAAACAGAGAATTCAAAAACATAGTTGATTCTGTTATTTTCTTTTACTCTTGTTCTTGAGAGAGTTTGAAAAACAAATTTAAAAAATAATAAATAAATAATATTAATAAAAGAAAAAAATTCTATAAATGTCCAGAATCAACAATTTATTGTTAACAAAAATGATAGCTGAATGGTCGGAAAGGTACAGGTTATCTGATACAGTATGGCCGTTGTCCACATTGAACAGTTGTCATCACATAAAGGTCCATTTTAGAATAAAATCACTTGGGGGGGAATTGAAAGTGGCCATTATAGCCAGGTGACCTTTTATATTCATCTGGTTTTTATGACAGGATTGACTGAATTTTATTTTTTCATATTAGTCCATAGAAGCAATTGGTATATTTTCTTTATTATTTTTAATATAATTATCGTTTCAGAAGTTGGAAAATACTGGTATATTTGGTTGTATAGTTGGAGGTCACTCTGAACCAGAAAGACTAAGATCAGCACGGGAGACGGCAGCTAGATCTGTAGATGGTAAGTATACAGAAAACCCTGAGGTAGTGGTCACCTGTGTAGAGTGTCACATGTCAGTAACAGTCAGTCTGAAATGGTCTGTAATGTTTTTACTATATAATGAACCTCTGTAGAGTGGTCACTTGTCTGACGTAGTCAACAGTCACCCTAATGGCTGTACAATCAGAAAAATAACCTGTGTACAATGGTCACTAAATCCATCTTCTGGACACATTTTTTTGGGTACATTTATTTTAGGCAAATACGATGACCATGGCCTGACAATGGCCAGTGCAAATGCTTTTAAAGTTTCATAGATTTCAAAAATGTAAATTTGGAAATTTTCAGTTTTGTTTAATTGTCATGTAAAGGGTTTGCCCTTAGAAAATAAAATTTTCAGAAATATTTTATTTTTGATACTCATTTTACATATTATTGACCATCTTCTGAAAATATGAAAAAATAATACCTTTGAATGGCAACAGTTGCAAAAATAAGCTCCTGCTTAGCATAACTGAAGTTATATTTTATGTTACCAATGTATTATCTATTAACTCTCTCTAATTATTTAATGTTAACATTTGTAAAAAAAAATATTTGGATTTCAAATAACTTTTTTTTCTTGTAAGATCATTTAAACTGGCATGGTGGCTCTGGTTTTATTATCAAACTGGATGGGGGATTGATTGATTGATTGATTGATTGAATGGAGTTAAACATCCCAATCAAGAATATTCCTGTTATATAGGAACATCACAAGCCATTGGTGAAGTGGATGAAATTAACACCTTGGCAGAGCACACATACATGTAGCAATGTTCAGGGAGTGTTCTGTAGAGTTCCATGCATGTCATTACATGAGGCATCAGTTTTAAAGATCTTGTCTGGAAGACCAAAAATCTATTTATAAATGCTGAATGCTTGGTGAAAGAACTTTCAGTGCCTATTATCTAGTCTTGGTCAATCCTGGCCAGGGTACAAACCTCGACCTCTTACATGGAACGAGCATTCTGAGCGACTGCATGATATACTTGATGGTAGACATTACAAAATAACCTTTTTGTCGAAGGCGATATTTCGATTGGTACCTTATAACTGAAAAATGTATGAAAGAACCTTTTACTGAATTAACATCCATTATTTTATTTTTTGTTTCAGGATTTTCTTTTCAAGGTTTCTTTCAGTATGGTCCTAAGTTAGGAAATTTCAAATTTGCAGATATCAAAGATCTGTGTGAAAAAGTCGTGGTAATGTTTAATGCACTATTTAATTAATTTTTTATTAAAGCTAATGTTTCTTAAAATTCAAAATGTTACAAAGCAAAATTCTTCCGCAGTATTTTTTAGCTCATCTAAGCCAAAAGCTTTAACGTTACATATATCTTGTTAGCATGTGAATCTCTTAAAAATTTGACCTTGACCCTATAACCTATAAACTTCTTTTCACAAAGTCAGAGAATTTTAAACTTGAAACTGTTTCTTTACACAAAGTTCTACAATTTTTGTAAAGCTGGTTGACCTTGACTGTTAGTCAAGTTCTCATTGACCTTCAATAGTAGAAACTTTAAACATTTTCTAGTCAACAACCATAAGCACTGGAAACTGGTGACTTCATATAAGATGACCATGAGCTTGGTTTTTGAAATCACATCATTGATAATGTATTGTAAGTAATGAGATTTGAAGCGTTGTTCACATCATTGATAATGTATTGTAAGTAGTGAGATTTGAAGCGTTGTTCACATCATTGATAATGTATTGTAAGTAGTGAGATTTGAAGCGTTGTTCACATCATTGGTAATGTATTGTAAGTAGTGAGATTTGAAGCGTTGTTCACATCATTGATAATATATTGTAAGTAGTGAGATTTGAAGCGTTGTTCACATAATTGATAATGTATTGTAAGTAGTGAGATTTGAAGCGTTGTTCACATAATTGATAATGTATTGTAAGTAGTGAGATTTGAAGCGTTGTTCACATAATTGATAATGTATTGTAAGTAGTGAGATTTGAAGTGATAAAACAACCTACTGTAAATACAGAAGTTTTTGCGTTGGTTCAATATTCACAAAAGACAACATGGACATCTATTCACAGACTTTTAATTTTGCATAATCTGGAGACTGCCAGCACAAAAAATATTGACTTTTCATATTGGCGATCGTTTTATTTTCGTTTTTAGCTTTACTTGTGAATTAAAATGAAAATCAAACGATAGCAAAATTTTTTACATTAATTAAAACTTCTAGTATCAAATTATATCAACTCTTCTCCATACAAAATGAAATCATTTTGGTTCAAAATTAAGGATGCAACACAATTTTTTTTGTTTGCATGATCTTAAGTTTAAAATTGTTAATACATGTATTATTTTCAGGAATGTTTACCTGAAGATAAGCCAAGGTTATTACATGGTGTTTTCTCACCAGATGACATCGTACAAGCCGTACAATGTGGATTAGATATGTTTGACAGCACGTATCCTTTTTGTTATACGCTTGGCGGGCGGGCGTCCGGGCGGGCGTACTGGCGGCGGGTTTGTCCGGCCCATAACTCTGACATCTATGGTCAGAATGACTTAAAACTTGGTATGCTTACTTACCACGATGATGCGAAGTGCAGTGCTCAGGAACCGTAACTCTAGCTTCCTTAATTTTTGAGTTATTCCCCTTTGAATGCTGTTAGCATGTTTGTCCGGATCATAACTTTGACATCTATGGTCAGAATGACTTGAAACTTGGTATGCTTACTTACCACGATGATGCCAAGTGCAGTGCACAGGAACCGTAACTCTAGCTTCTTTAATTTTTGAGTCATTCCCCTTTGTGTGTTGCCAGAGTACGCGGCGGGCTTGTCTGGCCCATAACTCTGACATCTATGGTCAGAATGACTTGAAACTTGGTATGCTTACTTACCACGATGATCCGAAGTGCAGTGCTCAGGAACCGTAACTCTAGCTTCCTTAATTTATTCTACCAGGGAGCAGATACACATAGAGTTGTAGGCTGAAGAACTTGCTGTCTTTGAAACAACCCAGTATACTAGAGATTACCTCAATTTTGTGATGAAGGTTACAAGAACATGATGGTAAAATTATATAAATGGTGTGGCTGGTGGTAAGTCTATTTTGTTACTGAAAATAATACCAAAATCTCAATAATTACTATTGTTTTTTATTGTACTTGTTGACTTGTGCACTGCATTTTGTATCATTGTGATGAATAATTGAATTGACTTATTGATTATGAACAGCTCATATGAACTGTATAAGTCCCTTTACAGTTCATAATAAACTAAATATCCACATAAATGACTTAAAGATTTGACGGGCGTATCATGCTCTGCCATGCGGAACTCTTGTTGTAATTATGTGTTCTGTACTTATTTCTTCCTAATATATGTGCCACTGTGTTTGTGAAAGTGTAAGAGCCATTCCTGTATGATCCTCACCCCTGCCCTAACTTTCTTACTTTAAGGGTAGTATATCATGAATCCATTATGACAAACATACTGTATAATGCTTTATCTATGCAGTGCCAAAGTTTGATGATGCTATTTTGTTCTGCATTGTTTAAGTTTTGTATTCTAGAGTCTGGAATGTTGTACCATATTAACATGCCTATAAATTTATCCTGTTCAATTTTAATTTTATTTATGGTATAAGGCCTAATAAGAAAAAGTTCACGCTGTAGTTATTGATAATTGACATGAAATTATCAGTATAAAGCTTTATCTGTGGACTATAAGTATATGATACAAAACTGAGATTACATATACTAGCTAAGTAGGGGTCCTTGGTGGCCAAATAGTCTACAGATCACAGTGCCTCTCATTACCTGGGTTCAAATCCCACTCTGGGAAAACCGAGTGTCAGAAAGTTTTTTTTAATTCACTTGTCTAATGTCGGTGGTTTTCTTTGGGCACTCGAGTTACCTTCAACATCCCAAAACTGACTGCTTCAATATATGTAAAAGAATTTTGACCGTGGCGTAAAACACCATTACTCCATTCAATTCATTCCACTTAGAAATTAGTATATTTAACATCCTTTATTACCTTGACGACGTACAATAGATATCCTTATATAGTGACAGACAGAGGGAGTGCTCTGACATTTACTTTTAATTATACCTGTAACTCACAGAATATAACACGAGGATTTGAAATTGATCTGAAGGATAAAAGGTAAGTACATGTTTAAATAAAACGAGGGTAGGTTGTGGTTTATACCATATTTAAGTATTACCTAGTTATAATGTTCCCTTAAAAGAATGCTAGCTTGCTAAAATGAATGAAAGCCATGCAATAATGCCCCTAAATATATATGCCCAATTGCCAATTACCACAAGACAGGTAAAGCTTATTATTATGCCCCTTAATTTCTTTTCTACTTTTATTTCCACAAGTGCAAACCTTTGATATAATGCCCCTAAGAAACACTGCTATCTTGCTTGATATAATACCCATCCCCCCCATACAGATCACAAATTAGCGAACTGGGTATACTTTTTTGTAAAATATTGCATCCAAAAAGTTTTTTAGACAGTATTAACAGTCATGAAAGTGGTTCCACTAGAAGGAACTAGAGTACATGTAATACATTTAGTGACGCAGTACGTAGATTTCTGAGCACAAAAAATGTCAGCTTTGTTTTATGAATTAATTAAATACATCAAAATGAAACAGATTTTTTGCTATCTTTAATTTTTTATTTATTTTTTTTAATTATTTATTTTTTTAAATAGCTTATCTTGAAGTCATATTTAAATTTTTTTTTAAAAAAGAGTTATTTCCCCTTAGACTATTAGTGCACTTAGTTGTGCAATACTTTAAATACATAGTTGGGATCAAGATGTACAATTTTAGAATTTTCTTATAATTAGACATTTAAATTTAAAAATAAATACTAGTATATATCTAGATTTGCTACAATTTATTTCCAGTTTAGAGGATTTCACACATTTTAGAAAAACTCTACCTTTATAAATTTGAATTTAAAAAAGTATACAGTAGTTTTGTTACAATTTTATTTCCAGGTATATTAGAGGATTTCACACCTGTTTTAGATAACTGTACCTGTATACATTTGAATAATAATAAAAAAAAATATTCATCCAGTTTTGTTACAATTTTATTTCCAGGTATATAGAGGATTTCACACCTGTTTTAGACAACTGTTCCTGTTACACCTGTAAAAACTTCACAAAAGCCTACATCAATCACCTACTAAATACATCAGAACTCTTGTCTTCTGTTTTACTTATGATGTAAGTATAAAGTTACTTTCTAACAGGAAGTTTACAAAATAACCATGGCAACAGGTATTTCATTGATCAATAGTCATATTATTGGAATAGCCAGAAACCGAATTCATTCTTTTAAGTTCAGCTGTTTGAAATTTAAACTCTTATCAAAGCTACTCAGTTTAGCCTTGTCTGAAATTGACACCTTTAATCAAGCGGCTCGGTTTAGCCTTGTCTGAAATTGATACCTTTAATCAAGCGGCTCAGTTCAGCTGTCTGAAATTTATACCTTTATCCAAGTAGAGTCAGTGAAGGTTTCGTTTCTAGGTGCTGTAGAATCATCCAAAGTCATTTTTTCGCATTCTTCTTTTTTTAAAGAAGAACGATCTCTCCACTGTGTCTTGATGTTAAAGGCAACAATCTGTGCAACATATTTTGCAAGATTGTGTAGACTTTGCACTTACAAAAGATACTTTTTACACAGAATCATCAATACAAGGTCTTTTTATCAATGACAGTAGACATTAAATTTTCAACTTCTTTTGGGAAATAAACTTGCATAATATATTTTCAGTTGTTTTTTTTATCTGTTTTTCAATGGTTTTTTTTATAAAAAAAAGTAAAAAAAAAAAAAAATAAATAAATAAATAAAAAGAAACCAACTTGTCTATAATTAGCTTTTGTTGAGCCTGGCATTGCCATAATGGAGACTTAGATGTTACTTTTACGGTGTCATCGTAGGCGGCAGTGGCGTGTCAAGGTGTGAAATTTTATGTTAAAGTAATATATTTTCTACTTGATCAAAAACCAACCAGACGAGACATTTAAATCTAAGGAATTCTTGTTATCAGTTAATCCTTATTTTTTTAATCTTTAAAATTTTTTGAATTTTACATGTATTTAGTAATTTAATATTTTCTAGCTGGAAACCTTATTATAACAAAGGAATAACTGATAAGAGGCACTGTGATCTGTAAACCTGTGTATAAGACCACTTAGCCAGCTAGTTCCATTTTAATTGAAATGATTCTATTTTAAACCAAGTTTGGTATCTGGGTTCGAACCCTGGCCAGGACAAAAAAATTGGTAGCACTCGGCAATTAGAAAAGAAAGTCTTAGGTTCCTGCGGAGGAGACCCTAAAACTGATGACCCACAACATTTTTTGTATGATAAAGAACTCTCCCTGCTCATTGCCTTAGGTGCACTGAAAAGGTCAAACTTTCTGCCACTGAACCTATAGCTGGTGATGTCTTGAATTAAGTGAAATATTCTTGACTGTGATGTTAAACCCAATTAAATCAAATAAAATCAAGTATCTTTTAAAATTATCATATAAAATATGTTTATGTATTGTTTTCTGTACTTATTTACATTTCAGACATAACTTCCATCATTATTTTGAATTTTTCCATGTTTTACGATGCGCCATTAGAGAGGATAAGTACCAAACTCTAACAGACCTAATATTACGGCAAAGACCAGAAAATAACAACTTCAGCTGATATTGGTTCCAAAACAATCAGGTTAGGACAGTTAATGTCTGGATCCAGAGTAAGGAACACTTAAAGCAGGATCTAGGCTTTGGAACATTTACCATCAGAATCTAGACATAGGAACATGTAACATCAGGATCAGAAACAGTCAATTAGTTAACATCAGAATCTAGACATAGGAACATTTAACATCAGTATCAGAAACAATCAATTAGTTAATACCTGGATCTAGACTTTAGATTATTTAACATTAGGATCTAGACTTTGGAACATTTAACATCAGGATCAGAAAAAAAATCAATTAGGAACAGTTAATGCCTGGATCTAGACTTTGGAACACTCAACAGCAGGATCTAGACTTGGGAACATTTAACATCAGAATCAGAAAAAAAATCAATTAGGAACAGTTAATGCCTGGATCTAGACTTTGGAACACTCAACATCAGGATCTAGACTTGGGAACATTTAACATCAGAATCAGAAAAAAAATCAATTAGGAACAGTTAATGCCTGGATCTAGACTTTGTAATACTTAACATCAGGATCTAGACTCAGGAACATTTAACATCAGGATCAGAAAAAAAAATCAATTAGGAACAGTTAATGCCTGGATCTAGACTTTGGAATACTTAACATCAGGATCTAGACTTGGGAACATTTAACATCAGGATCAGAAAAAAAAAAAATTAGTAACAGTTAATGCCTGGATCTAGACTTTGGAATACTTAACATCAGGATCTAGACTTGGGAACATTTAACATCAGGATCAGAAAAAAAATCAATTAGGAACAGTTAATGCCTGGATCTAGACTTTGGAACACTCAACAGCAGGATCTAGACTCAGGAACATTTAACATCAGGATCAGAAAAAAAAAAAATCAATTAGGAACAGTTAATGCCTGGATCTAGACTTTGGAATACTTAACATCAGGATCTAGACTTGGGAACATTTAACATCAGGATCA
Organism: Tegillarca granosa; assembly: GCA_029721355.1. NCBI lineage: Eukaryota > Metazoa > Mollusca > Bivalvia > Arcoida > Arcidae > Tegillarca > Tegillarca granosa. Next base: position 16,995,582 of record CM056606.1, on the reverse strand, counting down.
GAAAAAAAATCAATTAGGAACAGTTAATGCCTGGATCTAGACTTTGGAACACTCAACAGCAGGATCTAGACTCAGGAACATTTAACATCAGGATCAGAAAAAAAAATCAATTAGGAACAGTTAATGCCTGGATCTAGACTTTGGAATACTTAACAGCAGGATCTAGACTCAGGAACATTTAACATCAGGATCAGAAAAAAAAATCAATTAGGAACAGTTAATGCCTGGATCTAGACTTTGGAATACTTAACATAAGGATCTAGACTTGGGAACATTTAACATCAGGGGCCAGTTGCACAAAAAATGATTAAATTGAATCATTAGTTAAGAATAAACGACTTGTTAAATTAATCAGTTGATTAAAAGTTGTTGTACAAAACATTTTAAGGCATTGATTAATTAATCAGCGATTAAATTTTAATCATTTTTTAAACAAAAAAAATACCCACAATCCACCACTCTTATTGTCACTTCCAAGATGGCAGCCGCCATACCTCTACCTCAGAAAAGGCAAAGAAAAACCACCTTTTCACAAGCAGAAATAAATACCCTAAGTAATGAGTGGAGTGCAATTTGGGGTTATTTAACTCCAAATTCATCATTGCTGTAACAAACCGGAAAAATAGAGATATGGAAGCAAATAACTGTCAAGGTAAATGCTGTTGGCACAGCAGAAAGGACAGTGGAGGAGGTGCTGTGAAGCTACCGATAATTCAAAGTTGGTTGAGCATAGGAAGCAGCAGCAGGTGGTGGTCCACAACCTCCTCCACTGTCTCAGTCTGATATACACATATGATTTGTATACAGACAGTGCCAGTTTTCCAGGTATAAGTGGTGGGGTAGAGGTTGGACTATCAACTGAAGTTGCTACAACTGAAATTTCTCATACAGTTCCTGGCATGGTGTCATGTGTATTTTGTTTAAGTTTTGTGACATGAGGAAAGTTTAATTTATTCACTCTAAATTTATTTCTTTTAACTTACCTGTTGTGTCTCCAATGACTTTGAGAAAATTGCCACTGACATAAAAGTTAAGAGCAAGTAGAACTTGCTCTTCTACAGTAAGAGACCTACTTCTCTTTGTTCTGTTTTCCACATCATCTCTGACCAAATAGGTAATCAGTTGTATTCCCTCTTTACTGAATACTGTTGCCTAAATTCTCATTATTTTCTAATTTGTTGATTATTTGACAGTGATAATCCTAAACAAGCTGCCATTTTGAATTTACTTTTAATTAATGATTAAATTTTTATTCATGCTTCAAAGGTTGATTAAAAATTTAGTCATTTTAACGAGTCGTTAAAACTAATCATGTTTTGAGCAACAGGATAATCAATCATTAAACTTAATGAGTCGTTAAATTTAATCATTTTTTGTGCAACTGGCCCCGGGATCAGAAAAAATCAATTAGGAACAGTTAATGCCTTGACCTAGATATAGGAACACTTAACATCAGAATCTGTATTGGGAACATTTGACATCAAGATCAAGGTTTTAGAACATTTAACATGAGGATCTAGACTTTGGAACGCTTAACCTCAGAATTAAAGGACATTTAACATCAACCTAGATTTGTTAACATTTTATATCAAAACCAGGCTTGGAAACATGTGACATCAAAATCTAAACTCTTGGGATTGTAGGCTTTGGAACAATTAATATCAAGATCTCGACTTTGGGAGAAATACAGTTTGGATGTCAGCCATCTACCTGTATACATGTATGTTCTCGTAATTGCTAATTTCAATGCAAAACTTGTCACACTTTATTGCTATTCCGTAGCAATTTCTTTAAATGCTGTTATAATTTCTGGGTTTTTTTTATTTCATATGATAAAATATGTAAGTGATTTTGCCATGGCTGTTAAAAACCTTCTACCTTTCAGATTGGGAAAATTTGGACCGTTTTTATATGCTCAGAATGTTGAAGTTAGTGCAAAGATTTTATATTGTGACAATATCTGACATTTTTTGTCGACCAAGACAGTTTTGGACAACTGGATTTAACTGAAACCATTTGATTCTATGTCTTTGTTTGCTTTTGGGGAGTTTTAGTGGTCAAATTGGGAAATTGTATTCTTATTTCTTCTGGAGAAACTACCTTTATTCGGTAGTTATTTTAGGCAACAAAACTACTGCATGTGGATCAGGTCTATGGCAACAAGCAGACTTAATGTTGAAAAAAATGTGCTTGATGTGGACCTGAAGCCATGACAAAGATGCAAAAATGAAACATTGATTTTAATTTCAAATGTCATGTGATCACAGTTTATGGTACTATCTCACATATATCTAGATTTCAAATTTTTACCATTAAAATCTAGAGGCATGAATATATGTCATATATTTTTTAAATTTAAATTTTTGTTTAAATAAAATCAAAATATATTTTTTTTATTGTCTCAAAGTGTTTCCATTAATATACATCTATCAATATTTCATCAACATTTTCTTCTTTATTGCGATGGCTTGGATAATAATTTTGAGCCATTTATGTTAACTGATCAATGGATCTGTTTTAATCATAATATTTCTTCTCAATTCTGCCTGTTACTTATAGACAAGTTATATTTGGAGACTGCCACTGTAGGCAGCTATGAATATTAATCCTTTGAAAAAAAAAGAATGGTTGCTGACTATTGCAGTCAGTAGGCACTGTCAAAACAAAAATAAAAGATTTTGTCATCTATGTTCTTTCAGAAAAACTAAGTGTGTGCACATTATCACTAAACAAATTTGTTTTGCCCCATATGCATATTTTTTTTTTACCCTTTCAGAGCTCTACCAAATGTTGTTTTAAGTGATACTTATATTTGTGCTGAATGTGATGCAAAAAGTGTATAAAATTCAGAAAAAAATATATTTTGAAAATAATTTGTTTCATTTTTCAAGATTTTTACCGCCGATTCGGTAATTACCAGAAATGCAGTAGGACTTATATAACCAGTATATAATGATATTTACAAAACGCCTTTTCGAGCCAAATTAATGATGGCCAGTGTTTGACTTTTTTTAAATAAAAACAATTAATTTAATATCATTTTAAATTAATGATTTAAATATTATGTTGATAATAAATTATATTAGCAGAAACATACATAACTAATGTACGTCTCCGATACAATCCTTTAATTTTAGCGCCAATTCAGTAAAAAGACCGACAGTCTTCTGCCTGTTATAATGCCAATTATTGAGGAATGCGTTAATTGCCGATTTAGCAGTAAAAATCGTGGGAAATGAAAAAAAAATTATTTTTCAAAAGATATTTTTATGGATTGTATACAATATTTACATCATATAAAGCAAAACTTTTATCCATATTATTTAGGCCACACCAAATTAATTTTTATTTCTAGGGATTTTTTTGGACAAAAATAGAGGCGAGCGAGCGATTACAAATTACATGAATATTTCTTAAACACATTTTTCTTCAATGGAACAAAATTTGAACTAGGCGAGCGAGTAAAAAATGAACAAAAGGGCAAAAAAGTTTAAAAATAACTTGTAAAAGCAAAGAATATGCTTTTCTGACAAACTTCCATCCAATATAGCAAATGATAAATCAACCAAGAACTGTTTAATAGTAAAACGCGGGACAAATGTTGCACTGATAATGTTAAATTCACACTGAATGCAGCCAAATATTTTGCAGAAAAATGAATATGAGATTTTACCCGAAATTTCAGTTAGGCGGAAAACGATTTGAAAATAAAATTACTGTAATTTTATTTATTCTAAATTTTAGAGGCGAGCGAACTACATATTAATTTGTCACGGCTTTAAAAAACAAGGACTAGTCTGGCGCCGATTCGATACCTACGAGCCGATCCTCCGCTCCGGTATTTCTAGGCACCGGTGAAACCTACATCTTAAAGGATCAAGCACAGTATGCTACGGACAAGCATACCACTCCCTTAGTCACATCATACTGGAATTATTTTCGATAATATTGTGGCGTTAGTTAGTCACGTGCATTTTATTTCATTTTCAAAACGACATTGTGACGTGAATCTTAAAGTATGTAACGTAAAAGTTCCCTATCACAGTACCAAAAGTACTCTCCACGTTACGCCGTTTTCCCCTTTCCCGTTTTCTTTTAATGTCAAACAGATTTTATTTTTTAAAAAGTTATCTTAATTTTATCCAATTAAAATTGATTATTGATTTTTCTGTATTGTTTGATGCAGAATAATTTTTATTTTATTCTAAGACAAGTTATATCAATTTTTAAAAAAATATTTTCAGTATTATTTTCCCTTATTTTAAATCACACGATGAACGCGGTTAAAGACTTCTACCGGGCACATGTTCCTACATCATGACCACTGCAGTTGGTAGAGTGCTCGCTCCTTAAGTGGGAGGTCGTGGGTTCGAACCCCGACCGGGTCTGACCAAAGACTTGAAATTGGGTAGTGACTGTTATTTCGCCAAGCACTCGGCATTACGAAAAGAAAGTCGCGGTTCTTTCGGATGGGAACTTAAAAAAACGAGGTCCTGTGTCACGGTAGGTGTGGCACGATAAAGAACCCTGTGTATGCCATCAGCGCAATTCACAGGCAAAATTTCTGCACTTTCGACTACAGCTGGCGACATCTCGATATAAGTGAAATATTCTTGACTGGGACGTAAAACAACATTACTTAACTCTACTCAACTCCGACATCATGACTATAGGTAAATCTTAGATGATTTTTTTTTCAATTGTGTTCAAGCGAATGTTTTTTTACGAAATTATGTTTATAATGACTGCAAGTAATTCAGTTACATTCGTTGAAAAAAATAATAATACACAAAACTTTGGAGATACAGCTTTTCCGTACAAACCGTTATGGTGAATTGTTATGTGAAACTCTGACGACCCCCAATCCCTTCCGACCAATTACCGCATATTAGAAAACAAGAAACAGACATATAAGAAATGTATATTTCACGATTTACGTTACATGGAAATTGACACATGCTATGTTTTATGTCATTTATCGTACAACCGAGTCTTCATTTGTCGGTTCTTTTGGGTACTGTGACTTCTAGTACACATAGCAACAGTTTCTTCCTCTTCACTACCACTTTCCTCTTCATCAAGTTTTCTTTTTTCGTTAGCTTTTAAACGGCTTAGTTTTTCGTCACTTTTCCGGACAACCACAAGAATAGTAAAGATGGCGGCTAAAATTACCGACATATACGGACAACATTCATTTCTAGCGTCATATTCTGGAGCCGGCCATAACTTCAAAACGCATACCAACTTCCTATTGAACGGTATCCAAAGTTGAAACAACATCACGGCCGGCATAGTTGCAAAAACCACGCATTTACATAAATGTTTGAGAAGTTTGAATTTGAAAAATCTTTTGATTTCAAATTTGGATAAAATGTAATAATTAATGTACAAATACGATCCGGCTGCTATGAAGAGATAAGTGTTCCATTGTCCAATAAACGATGTCATGTCATTTTTCCGGGTGACAAAAATGACCAACGACCAAAGAAAGACGCACAAATGCCATAAACTTCCAAAACGTTGAATTGCTTCCGTAGTTTCTTGGAAAATAACTCTCGTTGCTGTACTCACAACACTATACTTGTACAAAACACTAAGCATGTTTGAAGTTGGTATTAGTTCGGTGGTAACTCCGCCATGAAAATAGTATAGCTTTGAAATTTTATGTGTTCTTTGATGTTATTCTTACGCAACGTCACCACAACAAGAATCGATGACGTAACGCAACAAATAAAATTTTCCGCGGTTTTATGCGTGAATAAATGTGATGTTGCGTTTGCGGGCTTTGAAAGTCAAGCTGATTGCATAATTAGGGTGCAACCATAATGAAAAAAAAAAAAAAAAAAAAAAAAAAAAAAAAAAAAAAAAAAAAAAAAAACCACACAACAAAACTCTTTTTTTTCAAAAATATGTGTTTTAAAATCTTATTATATACAAATAACTGTTACCAAAAATTGATAAATTGGCTTTTTATTGTCCGAGTTTCATCAGTCAACTAAATTTTGAGAAATAAATGTATTAGTTTGAAAATTTCAAAGTCATTTAGAAGCTATAGACTTCCGATCTTCTATTCAACTTCTTTGAAGGATAGGTTAGTAAATGCCATTATAGCTTTTGTTCAGAAAAAATGCAGAGGAGTTTCGAAATGGTTTCGAAATTGTTTTAAATAGTCCATCAAATATTCAAAAAGTTAGTTAATTAGTATATTTTAATTTTAAGGTATGTGCATAACAGTTTTTTTTCATTCGTGTAATAGGTAATCGCAATCGGGATTTAGTCCAAAGCTTTCTTCCGTGAGATATACACATTTTTTAAAAAATCTATATTTTAATAGAAACACTGCATTTATGACTCACATTCATTGAAAATAATACTTATGTTGAAACTTGGGAACGAATTAACATTACATGGGAACGGAATACGTTTACGCTGTTGCTTGGAAACGAAGAACTTTGAGTAGGAACAAATTTATATTACATGCGAAATCAGTACTTTTGCATCTTGAAGCAAACATTTCGCATTGGGACGAATAGCATTCGCGGTGTTAGAATGCATTACTTTTGCATGGGATGGGATCAAATTAATTTTGCGTTGGAACGAATTAATTTGCATGCGAAAGCAAAAATTTAGCGTGTGAACGCAATATTTTTGCTTGCCCAAAAAAAAAAAAAAAAAAAAAAAAAACAGAAAAAAAGAAAGAAAAAAAACTATTTCATTATTTATTACAGTGTTCCTTTGCAGGCTCCACAACCTCCAAAATAAAGCATGTAATACAAGGACCTAAATTAGGTCATGTTTAATACCCGCGGATTGCACGTGCAAGAACTGCAATCACATTGAACAACTCAATCGCAGTGGAGATGACATGATTTTATTGTCAGACAAAATTGTCTATCAATTAATAAGTTCACAGAATAATCCTCATTATCACCTTTGAATATTTATCTTTACATTTTGGCATAGGATAGACTGATTTTAAAAGTGTACTGCAAAGCTAACAAATGCAATTTTGTTGCTTTCCCTTCCTTCCCTTCCATCTCAATGAAATACCCATTGTATTGACTGATGGGAAGAAAAGTCAGCCAATCAAATTTTACTTCACTTTTCACTCTTGGAAAACGTACCGCGAGTCACACAGCCATATCAGCAGGCGTGAGGTAAGACATTAACAATTTTATGTTTCTTTATTTATATTTTACTTTAAAACTGAAGATATATTTTTTTGATTTGTAAATTATCAAGATTTATTTTAAAAGGTTAACAATGCAGAGCCAGAACTGCATGATTTTGATTTTATTAAAGAGAAATATTCAAAATTTTAAGGACAGGTAGCAGCAAATAGAAAAAAAACCGTGATATTTTCAGATAGATTAAAACAATATTAATGTCACTAGAGACCATAGATATGCTGTTTAATGATGGAAAACCATAACTTGTTAAACTTGACCCATTTATAAATGACACGTGCCTTCTAAAACTGCGTTAACCAGGCGTGAAACTATATTCTATTCAACTTCAGATAAGAAATACATAGTTATGTCGTTTAACTTCTTTTTGAAAATAAAAAATGAACATTCATCCACCATTGTTCAAAACTGTCAATACTCCATAATTTTTAAGAACATTATTGCTCGAAAATGATTTCTAGCTCACCTGAGCACAAAGTGCTCATGTGAGCTATTGGTATCAATAGAGGCAGACCCTCTGTCGTCCGTCCGTCAACAATTGCTTCAAACGACTTCTTCTCAGAAACTTCTGGCCACATTTTGTTTAAACTTGGTCAAAAGTATCTATAAATCTTTGCCTTTCAGATTGTGTTTTTGGTTGCCATAGCTACCAAATGTGGGTCACAATTACCTACATAGTTAAAAACCTAAAAAAATTCTTCTCCAAAACCACTTCACTGAGATAAAATCTGATGTGATATTTGGCATCTACGACATCTGATAAACCAAGTTTGTGAATTTCAATAATTTTTGTGAAAAATTAGGTAACATGTTTTTGCGTTTATTTTTTGTATATTGTAAATAGTACTTTTTTACAAAAATTACAATGATGAATAAATTTAGGTGAACTCTTTTTCCAAACATCATTTTCTTATGTGAAGAAACATATGTTTGACAATTTTCATGAAATGTCCAAATCGCTTTTTTCGGCCTTTTTCATTTTCAATTCTTGCAACCCAAGGGTCGAGGGTTCAAATCCCAGTGAGGCCACTTTTTTTTTTTATTTTATAATTTTTTTTTTTTATTTTCTGAATTTTTTGACTTACAATGGTGCATGGAAGAGATTTTATGAATTTTTACTTTTTAGTGTAAGTATTTCTAATTTTTTTTTTATTTTCTGAATTTTTTGACTTACAATGGTGCATGGAAGAGATTTTATGAATTTTTACTTTTTAGTGTAATTATTTTTTTTTTGAAATACATGTGATACTGCAACCCAAGGGTCGTGGGTTCAAATCCCAGTGGAGCCACTTGTTTTTTTCTTTTTCTTTTTTTTTTTTTTTTTTTTTTTTTTTTTTTTATTTTCTGAATTTTTATGACTTACAATGGTGCATGGAAGAAATTTTATGAATTTTTACTTTTTAAGTTTCCATAGCTACATTGACCTAAATATTTGAAAACCTAAAAAAAATTTCTTCTCCAAAACTACTTCACTGAGATAAAATCTGATGTGATATTTAGCATCTAAAGCATCTTATAAACTAAGTTTGTGAATTCCAACAATTTTGTGAAAAATTAGGTTACGTGTTTTTGTGTTATTTGTTATACATTGTAAATAGTACTTTTTTACCAAAATTACAATATTAATAAATTTAGGTGAATTCTTTTACCAAACATCATTTTCTTATGTTAAGAAACATATGTTAACAATTTTCATGAAAATCTGTAAAAAACAAGTCGCTTTTTTCGACCTTTTTCTTTTTCAATTCTAGCAACCCAAGGGTCGAGGGTTCAAATCCCAGTGAGGCCACTTTATATATCAAAAGACCTCTTCTCAGACACTACTGGTCACATTTCATTCATATTAGTCAATAGCACCTTTAGACCATTGCCATTCTCATTTGTGTTTTTGGTCGCTTTGGCTACCAAAAGTAGGTCACAGTGACCTATATAGCTAAAAACCAAAAAAATAAAAATAATGTTATCTGAAACCACTTCTATTGCGGCAACATGTTATGACTTAACCAGGTATTATCAAGACTTACCAGTTACATTTAAACTCAGGTGAGCAAATTAGGGCCATCTTGGGCCTCTTGTTTTTGATGGTGATTGTTAGTGGTTTTAGAATGTTAATATTACACTTTGTTTATTTATTTTTAGAGGGCAAAGCAAGATTTATTGATTAATTGATTGAGTTTGGGTTTTATGTCACTATTAAGAATATTTCACTTGGATGTCACCAGCTATAAGTGAAATGGCAGAAACTTTACCTTTGCAGTGGATAATGTGCAGGAAGGGTTTTTAGCTCACCTGCCAAAAGCCATGTGAGCTTATGACGTGGCGTGTTTTGTGTCTGTGTAGTCCATCAACACATAAAATGAACATCTCTGAAACTGTTGGACACATTTCATGATACTTAGTCAGAAGCATGTATGAGCCATTGCAATTCAGATTTGTTAATGAAGTTGCCATGGCTATCAAAACTAGGTCAAGGTTACCTGTGGGTCCAAAAATCTTTAAAAATCTCCAAAACCGATGATTGGAGAAAACAATCTGATGTGATATTTGGCTTCTCTAGGCTCGTAAGCCTATAGTTCATTCATTTCATGATATTAGGTCAAAATGGCTTCGTTTATGCATTTAATTTGAAAAATAAAGTTAAATGGCTTCAAATTGTTATAGCTTGACTATTTGAACAGATAATTACAAGGGGGTTTTCAGTTGTGATTTTTTCTTGAAATGACCTTTAAAATGAGGTCAAGGTGGCAATCAAGGTGATGACCTAATTTTTGATTTGTGCAGTTTTAGGCAAATTGTTTTTGCAAATATAAAGACACATATGAAATCGAAAACATTGTTTGAATGGGCAGCATGACAAAATTTAAAGGTACCAAGTTTTGTAACTATACGATAATCCATGTAACTATATGATAAACAATGTAGGAGTTGTTGCCCCTGAAAAGAATTACCTCAAATCAAAAAGCAATTACATGTACATTCATTGCCGTTTGGTTGCCTCTATGCAAAATTAGATGACTGTCAGTTATATGCTTAAGACTATAGTGATAAATCATTTGTCCAGATTATTGTATTGAGGGTTAGACCAAGTGTCAAAGATTTTAATGCTAGTATTTATTTTTGATGTTTCGATGTATTGCTTTTAATGAAGTGTAGGTCAGCATCATTGCAGTTTTTTATCAAATAAGCTTCATTAAGCTGCTGTAACTGGTCATTTTGCTAATTTTTAACTGTATTTTAAGCTTCATGTTTTCATGAAATGTTCTGTAGGAAAAGTCAAGGTCATTTTGACCTGTGTCATTTTATTTAACTATTTGCAAGATTTCAATGCAGATGTTACAGTTTAACCACTGGTCAAAGTTAAAGCTAGGTCATAATCTTGCTATATATTGGCTATTTATAATTATAGGAACTAAAATTTACTGCTCAAAGCAATTACAATAATTGGTTATGTCAAAAATTAAAATTCACAAAATATTACTTTTAAAAACAGAAGTGTTTATGAACGTAAAACGAAGATGATAATAGGGAGACAACTCAACCTATATTTTTTGCTCCGGACTGATACAATTTCAAAATGCAAATATATAGTATACTGTTTGATCCAGAGTTATCAAGTTAATTTATTAGCCCCTTGTTTCGTTGGTAGAGGGATGGCTGTGTAAGTGGGAGGTTGTGCGTTCGAACCCCAACTGGGTCAGACCTTAGACTTATGTGGGTAGTGACTGTTCTTTCGGCAAGCACTCAGCATTATGAAATGAAAGTCATAGTTTTTTCGGATGTGTCACAGTATGCAATCAGTGCAATGCACTGTCAGAATTTCATCTATAGCTGGCTACGTCTTGATATAAGTGAAATATTCTTGACTTGAACATTAAACACCATTACTCAACTCAATTATCCCCTTGTTTATTGAAATTTATAATGGGAAGTAGAATCAGGTTCATCCATCTGTCCATTTAAGAAAAATGTTAAGAATTTAAATATGTTGTACTTTTTTGGTGTTTTACATTGTAGAGTCACCAATCTTCATTTGTACTTACATAATTGAATGTTCAAGCAAATAAATTGAATATAGGTCCCTTTGATTGAGATTTAATGCATCATTTACTTAAGTTTTATATTGATTTCAGAAAAAAAGATGGTTTCTTTTAAAAGTTGCTTTTCAGAATCATGAACCTTAATGTGAAGATTCAGGGAAGAATGTTCCATATAGTTGACTTAAGTATGTCTTGCTGACCCAGATTTATGCATCACTGACTTACGTTTAAAGATGCATTGAGTTTACCCATCATTTAACAGACAAAATAAATTTTCTTAAAATATTTTTATCAATATAAGTTGGTTCTTATTATGATCTATGTGATTCATTTTCTTAATTTCACTCTCAAGTTATTAGTTTATTATAAATTGAAATCCAAAAAACTTGAAACAACAGGATAATACATTAATTATCAACTTGGATCATGCATGGAAGTCCCACATGTAAGAAAATAATGGTATTGTCAGAAAGAAAACTTGTTTGTGCAAGAATAACAACAAATTTTGCAAAGAAAAAAACCAGGGCGAACTAGTACAAACTGATTCCAAAAATGTTTATTCCTTCATGCAGTCATATATAAACCACTGCAGTAGCTCAGTTGGTAGAGTGCTTGCTCCTAAAGTGGGAGGTTGTGGGTTCGAACCCTGACCGGGTCTGACCCAAGACTTGAAATTGGGTAGTGACTGTTCTTTCGCCAAGCACTCTGCATTACGAAATGAAAGTCACGGTTCTTTCGGATGGGAACTTAAAAAAAAACGAGGTCCCGTGTCATGGCAGGCATGGCACGATAAAGAACCCAGCTGTATTATGCCATTAGTGCAACCCACAGGCAAAATTTCTGCACTTTCGCCTATAGCTGGCGATGTCTCAATATAAGTGAAATATTCTTGACTGGAACGTTAACCACCATTACTCAACTCAGTCATAAATGATGGACCTAATCAACTTGTATATGTAGCTATTGCATCTCTGCTTCTGTTGTCAGAAATCATGCATCTTTGCTTTGTATATTGACGCTTCATTTTTGATAAAGATCTTTAGTAGATCAAATGAGCAGCAGGTTCCACATAAGTAAAGGTTTTATCATGGATTGAATCGGGTATTATATTTTCCATGAGAGGCATAACTAGAAAAAATATGCCGTTTTATATTATGCAGCTTTAATGTCAAGATTTTGAAAAAGATGTTTCCTTTAGTGATTAAACAGTGCAATCAAAAAAATTGCTATACATATATTGATGAATTGTCTTCAAAGTTGAATTGAAGTATGTCACTGTGACTCTTGTTTTGTTTCAATGATTAAGATGGTTGTCTACATACATCTATTAATTTTCTTTGCAATTTGATTAATTTAAAACAAATTCATTAAATAAGGCCTAACTTTAAAAATTCTTTCCGACCCATGCCATCCATATGTGGGTAGGTAGGTGGGAAAAAAAAAATTTTGTTTTTTGAAAACTTAATCTATAACACTTTTGAAAATATTTTAAATTGGTTTCAAATGTCTCTTTTAATTCACATTTTACATTTCTTTGGTTCCTCCTTGTGTTTTCTCCCATGGAGAAACGCAGCAGAATTTCCTAACAATCATATAAACCTGCTCACAGATCGTCTCGCTTGCCAGGGTCATTGCCTTTCAATACTGTTTTTTAAGTTGCGTGAAAAAAGTTGTTGTTTCAGCAGCAATAAAATTTTTATGCCCCCACAACGAAGTTGTGGTGGGCATTAAGAGTTACCCTTGTTCGTATGTCCGTCCTTCCATCCATCCGTCCGTACGTCACAAATTGCTTGTCCGGGACATATTTCCTGAACCGTTGAATGTATTGAGTTCAAACTTGGTATGGATGTGTAACAGCATTGGACGGCGTGTCGAGTGCAAAAATGAGGTTTGTCACCTCAAGATCAAAGGTCAAAATGTAGGTCATGTCGCAGAAAAATGCTTGTCCGGGACATATTTTCTTAGCTGTTGCATGTATTGAGTTCAGACTTGGTATGGATGTGAAACAGCATGGAACTGAGTGTCACATGCCATAATTGGGTATGTCACCTCAAGGTCAAAAGTCAACATGTCAGTTTACTTGGCTTAGATGTGTAATGGTGCTCAAGGAACAATAATTGACTTCATTTTTTCAAAAGAAAACAAACCTCTTGGCATCCTAATTCAATTTGATATCAAAGCAGTTGGAATAGAGGCTTGACAGCAAACAAAACTTGACTTATCTGCGTATGATTCTTCAGTGACTCCAATAACTCCCATTGATGCCAAATTTTCACTATCAAAATCCAAGCAAAACTTGCAAATACACAGATCACAGTTTCCACTCAGATTATGCTGGGCAAGCACTATACACAAAGTACAGGGACAAACTGTGAATGCAATTTTGTTTCATTTGAAGACAAACTGCGTGATGGACAAGCATATGTGGCTCTTAGTAGAGTTAAAACTTTGGAAGGCCTTCACATACTCAAATTTGACAGCACCAAAATTAAGAGTAGTAAACTTGTGGACGTGGAAATGCAACGTATGCAAACTACTATGGCTATTCAAAATCCATTTGCAAATATTCAAACTGACATGAATTTTCAAATAACTCATTTAAATGCACGTTCAGTCAAACTGCATTTTCAAGACATTTTGCATGATCCTGTACTGTTGACTGCAAATATCATTTGCTTATTAGAAACTCATCTCTCGCTAGCTGACCAGAATGTGTACAATATCCCAGGCTATGATTCTGTGCTCCTGCCAACAGATCGCTAAACAAACTGTCATGGACTGGCAATCTATTTTAAACAACCATTACAAGTACTTGAAAAAAGAATATGAACATAATGTAGTTGTATGGAACTTTTGCATTTTTCACTTGACTGCACCAGGCCATTACAAATCATTCTACTGTATAGATCACCATCAGGGAAGATAACAATCTTCATCGAAAACTCAATTCAATATCTAAGCTTATATCCACTGCAAAATTGCCTTATTCTTGGTGACTTCAACATTGATAAAACAAACTTTCCAACTGCATATGCAACACTTAAAACTGTCTTCAAATCCACGAATTTTGACCAGATAATTGAGAATTCCACAACACTGTATGGAACGCAACTAGATTTAATATTTTCTAACATACCTTCACGCCATGAAGTCAGACAGTTTGGAACCTACTATTCTGATCACAACATTCAGCACCTGTCAATATCCAACTAGGTATTTCTTTTCATTTTTATTAATGAAATCATTAATGTCATATTATGAAGATATTTAAAAATATTCATTGTCATTTCAGTAAATTGAATAGACTCTCCTCTCTTCAGTTAAATGAAAAATCAGTTGATTTGTAATTTTTTTTTTTACAAATTATATATTTGCCACTGTCAAACATGTTGTCCTTTTCAAATATTCCATCAATGTTTGATTAATATCAAGCACTATAAAAATGAGTGTGAAGTACTTTTATATTCCATTTCCATCAATTTGACATTCAAACTGATCAATATATTGAAGAGGTTTTTTTCTTCACCATGAACTTTGCCTTGTATATCTGACATTGCAAAGAATTATGTGCATAAAACTTGTGACATCACATAAATAAACATATCATAAGTACAAAGTTTCAGCATGCATGATGAAAAATGTAACAATCTGCATTCAAGCAATGTACGAATAATTGAAGGTTTAACCAGTTTTATAACCCATGCAGCTTACCAATGCATGTAACACAAGCTGGAATCTGTATACCCATCAGGAACATGAACTTTGGTTTACCATTAAGTTCTCATCCTGACAAACCTAACAGGAATCTCATTAGTCAAGCAGTCTAAATCACTGCATCTTAAGTGATCAAAATAACTTCTCATCTCATAGATTACAAGTTCAAATCCAACTCAAACGAATTAGATTATTACTATGAGACTTCTACATCCTAGTTTAAGACAATTGCCAGTAACTCCAGAAAGTTGGTGGTTCTATCCACATATTCTAGGATTTTTCTCCATCACTAGATCTGGCATGGTTGTATATAACCTGTAATCCAACAATACATCCGTTGCCCAGAAATCATAACAACAATGCACAGCCTTTTATGTGTAGTGTACCCTACTGAAGTAAGTTACAACAGTGACAAAAACAGCGCGGGGGCAACATGTCAGCCTGACATATTTCTAGTTTGGTAGGGGCATTGCAAGTGGGTTGGGCGGTCCACGGCAAACAAAGTTAAGTTTATTTTAGGCCTAAAGAAGGCAAGACAGAATGGTTAATACAGAAAGCAAGATGAGTTAAGACAAAGTACTTGTGACAAAGCAAGGGTATTAGCTTTGTTTAAGTGTGGTAATTGCTTGTTTTTCATAATGTTTTATCCTGATATTTAATTAAACACTTTTTAAGGAGTTTATTTTTGTGGAAAAATTGCCTTCATGAAACAATGTGCATGTCCAAAAATTCTCTTGCAAGATAAGTCCTGGTGGCAAGATGGTTGTATGAAAATCATAGGTGTCTCAAATGTGGGTTAAGGCAGGATGGCTTAGTGCTAGAATGGTGACCGAGTAACTGCTTTGATTTGTAAATTTTATTTGTATTTTTTGCTAGCACATTGAAGAGCCATTGTTTGAGGAATTACAAATCTGATCACAAGTACATATACATATTTAAATTGTCAACCTCAATTATTCTCGAGATTAATAAATTTATGTCACAAATAGGTGAAAAATTTGCTAATGACATATTATGCAAGTTGAGTTGAGTTGAGTAATGGTGTTTAAGGTCCCAGTCAAGAATATTTCACTTATATCAAGATGTTGCCAGCTACAGGCAAAGTGTAGAAATTTTGCCTGTGCAGTGTGCTGATGGCATTATGCATTATGCATCAGGGTTTTTATAGTGCCACACTACCATGACACGGGACCTTGTTTATTTTAAGTTTCCATCCAAAAGAACTGTGACTTTCATTTCGTAATGCACAGTACTTGACAAAAGAACAGCTACACTGACTTTTAAGTCTTGGGTCAGACCTGGCCGGGGTTCAAACCCATGACCTCCAACTTACGGAGCAAGCACTCTACCAACTGAGCTACCGCAGCAGTATATTATGCAAGATGAACATCATTATCATTATTACATTTAATTCTAAAACTTTGGCAGGACACCCTTTTGTTCCTTCATTTTGCCTATTTTATTTCCATGTTATTTTTTAAAATTAAAAAAAAACTATTTCACAGAAATGATTAAAATACATCATTATATTTTTTTCTCTTTTTTTTTTTTTTTTGAAACCTTTCAGAGTAGGGGTACAAATAAAAATATTTACAGATATTTACTTTATTTAAAGTACTATTTACAGTTTAAATTAGCAGTCTTTCTAAAATTCAAATTCCTGAATGTTTGGAATTGCTTTTGCCAGTGTACCACAAGACTGGTGTACAAAAAATATTGGAAAACATCATTTATTATTTCTGGAAACATTTTTTTCCCAATAAATCTTAACATGATTCAGTAACCAGTGAAAGTAATCATTATACGCAAACATTAAGAGGGGTTTTATGTAGTACAATAATGATTGGTTGGTTATCTGGATGTTGTTTTATGTCACATTAGCAATGGTTGGTTGGTTGGCTGAATGATGTTTTATGTCACATCAGCAATGATTGGTTGGTTAGCTAAATATTGTTTTATGTTGCATCAGCAATAATTGGTTGGTTAGCTAAATATTGTTTTATGTTGCATCAGCAATGATTGGTTGGTTAGCTAAATATTGTTTTATGTCACATCAGCAATGATTGGTTGGTTAGCTGAATGTAGTTTTATGTCACACCAGCAATGATTGGTTGGTTAGCTGAATGTAGTTTTATGTCACACCAGCAATGATTGGTTGGTTAGCTGAATGTAGTTTTATGTCACACCAGCATTAATTTGTTGGTTGGCTAAATGTTGTTTTATGTCCCACCAGCAATGATTTGTTGGTTGGCTTAATGTTGTTTTATTTCACACCAGCAATGATTGGTTGGTTAGCTGAATGTAGTTTTATGTCACACCAGCAATGATTGGTTGGTTAGCTGAATGTAGTTTTATGTCACACCAGCATTAATTTGTTGGTTGGCTAAATGTTGTTTTATGTCACACCAGCAATGATTTGTTGGTTGGCTTAATGTTGTTTTATGTCACACCAGCAATGATTTGTTGGTTGGCTAAATGTTGTTTTATATCACAGCAATTTTTCCTGTATTCATGTTGAGATGGTTATTCATGATGAGACCAATTTTATTAATCTTTATTAATCCTTACACAAGTTCACTTGGTGCATGAGTATGCAAGTGTTTCTGATATGCCTTGTATTAATACACACCTATGGCATTCTTATAGTGTTAGAACACTTGCTTGCAGTGTTGCAATAAACATTGCAGACCACTGGAAATGAGTGGAGTAATGGTGTTTTATGCCCCAGGTCTTTCACTTCTTTTGAGGCAGTCAGTTCTGGGATGGTGGAAGAGACTGCAGTATGTAGCGAAAACTACTGACCTTTAGCAAGTGAACTGACAAACTTACACTAGGATCTGTGCCAAGTGGGAAGTGAACCCAGGCATTGAGAGGCACTGTGATCCATAGACCACTCAGCCAACAATGGAAATGAGTCAAAGGTTATCGGGGTTAATACACCACAGTGAGGTATCAAGTTCAAAGGTTATAAAAGTCAAACACACCGTGGTGAAATGTCTCGTGTTTAAAGGCTAAATCCTTAACTATAATCGGCCATCACACCCTGGTATGATGGTGAAGCCCATTAATTTTTTATACAAAGACAAAAAACTAACAATTTCAAATCTCATTTGTTTTTATTTTTTACATAACATTATTAAAAATCTCTGAAATATTTTTTAAATATTATACTACCGACAAGAACTGACAAAAATGTGATCAATTAAAAAAAAAAAAAGATGATTATTTGAAACTCATTAATACAATGAACGGAAATAGCTAATTGATAGTCTAACTTATTTGACAAAAATGTGGTGTAAAAAACCAACAGAAATAATCTAATTAGTACTAGTATTTTCTGTAACTCAAAATAATAACGATGCAATAAAAAAAATTCAAATATATTATTAAAATGTGGAATTTTTTTTTTACATATATGTGCAAAAACTTAAAAAATATGTAAAGTTAAAAGTGAGTTGCAAATAACATCAATAAATGAATGAAAAAGGCAAATTTGTTTATTATTATATATAGTAACTATATATATATAGTGTGTGTGTGATCATATATATATTTAATATTTTAACACTGAAGTTAAATAAATCCTCATTCATCATCACGTATTAAAAATGGATTTCATGAATGATAAAACTTATATTCAAAATGTTAAAAAAATTTTAATCCAACATTTAGAACTGCATTCGTCTTACCATATATATGATACGTTTTTACAAAAAAAAAAAAAACATTTGTTACAATCACACTAACTGAAAAAACAGTGGGAAAACGGATCAGCAGAGAAAATTTAAATATAAAGGATGGGTGAGGGCCACCATGGGATGGAGAGATGGTGAAAGAAGTGTTATTATAAGGAAATTTGAGTGATTTAAAAAGTAAGGATGTGGGAGTCTCAAAAACGCTGGTTGAATGTTTGACCCATGTTCAAAGGAGTCTAGGTTGCCATTCTGTGTATAACATCCTCATTTTGCAATAAAAATGGTCAATTTAAAAACTACAATAGGAATGTCTTGTTTAGAATTGGAATGTTATAAAGTAGGGGATATAGTTGTAAATATTTCCCTCCAAATAAAAAGAATTCCAACAAGGGGGAATAATTTCTGATAAATTGAAATTTATTAAATAAATATTTGTCAGCTTTTGTGAATAGGTCATAAGTTATAGTTTCCTAGTTTATTTTAGTACCATTTTAACAACAGATCCTGGTTAGAAGTTCTTACTTTTTTTTTTTTTTTTTTTTTACTTCCGAGTGTCTTAATATATTTAGTTAAACAAAAAACTTGTTCAACAGATGGCAAAAACAAACATAATGGAAAATAAAATATCAAGAGTTAGCCCATGATCCTGGTAGGGGATTCTTACTTCCGAGTGTCTTAATATATTCAGTTTAACAAAACTTTTGGTTAAAAAATTGCAAAGAGTTCTTACAAATGTGTTACAAACTAACATTTATAATCAAAATGTTACTTGATTTAGGAAGAGATTATATATATATATATATTAATTAAATGTTTATTACATACATGCATAACAAGTATTTTAAGAGGAAATATGATAAAATTCTGACTGGAGTTCAGCAACGTATACCGTTGTGCATACCAAAGCTTTCATCAATAAGACAAAATGATCAATATAAAATCATTGATCTTAAGGAAGCGAGGCATGGGGTATTGATTGTATATATAATGTTGTTGTATCAAAAAATTTTCAACCATCGGTGAAGACATCAAGGTCATTAATCTCAGGCATTCTATCATTGAGCCACCAAAGTGGGCTCTCGGAGTATAATTTTAAAAGTCTACTCATTTTTATATACATGTAGATCTCTAAACTAAGATCAGAATAACTAATGGTAGTTTTAGTTTCAAAAATTCTTTTGTAAAGAAATATACCAACAGTTGAATCAAAATTATCAAGTAGCTCGTCACAAACCTTCCATATTGTGATACAATGATAAATTTTGTTTGTTAATTATCCATAGTGAATAAATTCAATGACTGCCTGTAGGTAAGCTTTATGGGTAATATATGCTTGCAATGATTGTCTATGAAATATACTGGACAAGGATCTGAAAATGCATGAAAAAATTCAATAATAGGCATGTCTGTCAGAGAAATACAAGTATCATTTTTTGAAATTTGAATAGATGCATTCCCAAGAATAATTAAAAATGTTCTAGATTTATATTACTCAATGAAGTTTCATATATATATATATATATATATATATATATATATATTTTATATATTTATATATATATATATATATATATATATATATATATATATATATATATTTTTTCAAGTTATTGGGCAACTGAATACATCAATTTCATAAAGTAATATGGGAACTTTTGTATGGGATGGAACCTGAGTGAAGTTTTATATACATTTGTTTTTGTGTATATATATATATATATAATGCTATATATATATATATATATATATATATATAATATTACTGTAGAGTCATTAAATTCAAATAAGCCACAAAAATAGCAAAATTTAATTCCGCATGAAGTTTGTGATTTTGCAGTATATATATATTAGGGCCTCTAGAGTGCCACAACATTGCAAAGGATTATGGGTACTATAATCACAAGGTATATGACTGAATCTCCTTTAAAATGTAACAGCTATATAATAAATTTATCACAGACTTCATAGGTTATATACAAACAAAAAACCAATAGGTAATACATAAAGTGATTCTGGAATGTTGAAATAATAAACTATATAAGTATACAAAAACTATAACAATGACAACAACAACAATGGGGATTGATACCTAGGTAGTAACAATGAAAACCCGAAAAATTTAATTTCCAATCCACAGAATTATCTTCTTAGATGCATCAGAAATAACGTTATTTAAAGAATTAGACAGCAAACAAAAAACTGTAAGAGTAAAACCAAAATAACTCATCTGCATGCTTATAGATCTTTAAAAATATATTAAACTGGACACCAAAAAAGTGACCGGTGCTCATTTCTTTGTGTATTCATTAGTAAAAAAGTATTATTTAGCCAAACATGTATTTTACAACAAAAATAACGTTAATCAATAGATAAATGGAGTTTGTGTACGCAACACGTTACAAGGGAGGTAACTCCAGAAAAAGTTCCAGACTGAAAATAAAATTTTCTGGGAATTCAAATGTGGGTAGAGGTAGGTTACATTTAACTAAGAATTTTAACACTTTTACATGCAATTTGATAAAAATTATTATACTTTTAACAAAAGTTACAAAACTTAAATATTCAGTTATATTGATCAGGAAATAGAATGTTTAATTGATAAAAATGTAAGACACAGTTTACTGGAAATGCTTCAAAAAAAGTGCAAGATTTTAACCTGCAAAATTAATTTCAGAATGAATAGCTAGTTTATTTTAAATTTCAGAATAAATAGCCGGTTTATTTTAATTTCAGAAAAATAGCCATTTTATTTTAATTTCAGAATAAGTGGCTGTATCACAATTGTCTTTGAAAATGTTTGTCTCAAAATAAAAAAATAAAAAAAAAAAGAAAAAAAAAATTGACTTCTATATATAAGAAACAACTTGGTAATCGGTGACAATCATAAAATGTGTCGACTATCAGGCAAATATTTAGAAGGGCATTATTTATCTGTTGATCTGAAGGCTGAAGTGTTTCTTGAACTTGTAACAGCTAAAAGCTTTAGTTTTTGGATCCAGCTTCACAGTCTTTATTAAGATTTTTAAAAAAAAATTCTTGTTGCTATATGTAGACTTAATTATTCAAACAACAAAATATTGCGTAAGTATTTAACTTTAAAAAAATGCTGTTTTGAAAATACAATTAGTAATATTTGAATTTTCATGTGTTAGATTTTGATTTCATTGATACAACATATATATATATATATATACATATCTCAATTCTTTGGAAATATGTTTTAGAATGTGAATATATATACATGTATTTCTGGTGCAGCTTCCGTCAGAATTAGGGTATATGTTTGCGCTAATTTGTGTCAGAAAATGAAATTGACAGATACACATTCCCAGAAACAGAATGTAACAATTATTAATTGAAAAAAATAACACACAACATCCATTAATTTCTCGCACAATTTTAGAATATTTTTCATCTTTGTAACATCCTAAAATGTTCTCTACACACTTCATTCATGTAGAGCATTTTTTCACACTTCATTCATGTAAAACACAATAATCAAGTTTAAATGAAGGAAATAATTCAAAATGAATATTACTGATTTTTACAATGGCACCATGAACCAATCAATTCATCATTCACTGTATGGACTGATTTAATTGGATGATACATTTACATTAAAAACCATTTCATTGGTCAATTAAAGTTTTAGTGTGTCAATCACACCAATTATAAAAGGTGAAGCATGTTACACAATCTACTGACTAACTCATGCATGTTATTCAATAATTTAGAACACTATTAGGCTTAAAATGAATCACCATGTTGCAATAGCTAGCTCCATTTGCACATATTTCAAGTTTTTATGGTAACATACACAAAAACACTATAAGCAGTATCATTTGTACACAGATATTAGTTGAAGCACTTTATTAAACTCTTCCACCCCTATAACATTTGGAACAATCCAAAAATAAATATGGATTATACCATTGTAATATTTGAGGGGTGAATGGTCAAGTTATATTCCAATGTAACTTTGGTTATAGCAATCGCCAGATTGGAATGATTTGAGCAAATTGAACAATCATCTTCCTTGATGAGATTGGAATAGTAATGAAAACTCCATGACAAATTTTATTAGTTAAAATGAAACCATCTAATACTATACAAGTTCTTGATTCACGTCTGAAAATGGGGGACTTCTCTATTTTTAACCCAATGAAAACACAAGAAATACAAGTTTTCTGGAAAACAAACAAGTAAAAGCTAAAAATATTGAATATATATATATGTTTGATCTTAAAGTATAATGAGAAGTTGTACAGTATTAGATGTATGTGAAAAATTAATTAACGATGCCTAAAGGGAGATAATGCTAACACCAATCCTCGTCATCATCATCATCAGATTCATTATTTAATGGAATATTGCTGTCACTTCTCATTTCTAATTTTTCTGGCTTTTTACTGTTTTTACCTTTTGGTTTAAATCCATTAGGTAAGGTTGATGATGACACGTTTCTATGACTACCACTCCCTCTACCGGGACTAGTTTGTGGAGAACGTTCATCAAAATGACTAGCTAAAAATTTACTTCTCTCTTGTTGATTATTTTGTCTGTTCACGTCTGGAGAACGACTATTACCCCGACTAGAATAATGGTCTTGTGACCGATCACGATTCCAATGAGGTGGATCATGCTCTCTTATACTAGTCCTGACATTACTTGGTAAAGTTCGGGATTGTGCAGGCACACTTATTTTGTTTAAATTGTTCCTCTCTGTAGGACTATATGGCTCAGGTCTTGCCAACTTACCAGGGGGTGGGGGAACATTATAATGGGATCCTCCTTGTTGTACATGCATATTTTGTCCATGTGTGGGGGATGCATTTAATCTGGGGAAGTTAATACTCCCTGGGCTCCTAGGAGGTTGGGGAATAGTTGGTGAGGGCAAAACCCGTGGCATGTTCTCCTTAAGTTTTGGTTGAGCAAGATTTAGACTCGAAGGCTTTAGTGGCACTGAAGGGAGTTTTCTCCCTTGTTTTTGCTTCTTTGGTGGTGAAGTTGCTGGACTAGGACTACGAGAACGATCTGTCAAATTTGCTGTTCCATAATACTCCTGTTGCGGAGTTTGAGATGGTGTTGTGGTTGAAGGTGAAGGACTTCTGGACCTTGTCTCTAAAGATGTTGATCTGTAAAATGTTGAATCTCGCTTTCTGAGAGGTTGTGGGCTCGGTAGTGGTGAGCCAATCACATTAGCTTGTGATTGTAATGGAGGTCTTGGTTTGTGTCTTGGCCTTCCTCTCATTTGTGGAGAGTTTGGTAAGCTTGAAGACTCATCACCTCTTAAACCTGAAAATTAAACAAAATATTAAACATACTTCTCATGTGAAAAAAAAGCTTGGCCTATAGCCTCATCAGGCAGGTGTTTAACTCGTTATCAACGAAGTTACAAGAAACATACAACTCATTATCGTTAACATAGCTATATTTACCACTATATTGTTTGTAAAAATGTTTTATTAAGAGGGAAAAGTATGCACTATAATATTGTTTTTATGCACCAACCTGTGAAAGAGGTGGTTCATATTGGTTCTGTCAGTTATGTCTGTCCCCAAAAGTTTGTGTATTTAGAGAACCAATATTTGTATGATTGAACTCGAACTCAGTCAACATATTCCTTGTGATGAGACATTGCATGCCGATTGAAAATCAGGTAACCTGATTACAACTTTGCAGGTGGGTGAACTGATGTGTTCTCATCATTCTCAGTTCTTATTTTAAGTTTTTTTATGTAAAATTTAGAACAATAACTCGGGTTTATGTATATCATAATTAACTTCTTAATTTCAGGGTGGTTGAAACCTCAAGAAAAACGGATTTTATCAAAATGAAAAAAAGATTAATGGTGGAGTAATGATGTATATTATATTACAGTAGATTCATTTATTTACATCAAGACCATATGTTATGAGGATGGTGGAGGAAACAAGAGTGCCTTGATAAACCCACCCCATTTTCTCTACAAGCAAACTTTCTCAACCAAGGATTTGCCCAAGTGAGATTTAAACCTAAAAAAAGAGGTGCTGTGAAGAAATAAGAAGTAGAATTGTTCAATGTCAATTACAGAAACATTTGATATAACTGATGTCAATGTCTCATCATCATCATCCTTATCATCATCATCATTATCATTATCCTGTTTAGATTATCCAGGCCTTTGATTATTCATTTTACAAAGGTGAGGCCTGGCTGTCCAGTTAAGAAGGAAGTCTTCCCCTTCAATCCTCTTCTATGAAATAAAATTGCTATATAGATTTAGATCTAGGTACAAATTCATAAAGATTTCAAATGAGACTTTTAATAGCTCATTTAGTCCATTAAAAATAAGGTAACAAAATTCTGTAACATTGTAAAGCAATGCTGGATCCAAGAGCTTACTGAACCAATCACAATAAAGTTAACGGCAGACTTACGCTTTCTTCTGTCTTGTTCTACAATGTTATGGGCTTGTTCACAGATATTTGATACGGCAGAAGCAAATCCGACATCCAGTCGCCTTGGTGATGCTGACCTGCGACCAGGAACTGGGGATGTAATCGGAGATGAAAATGGACTACGTCTTGGCATCAGCGGAGAACGTGGAGATACTGGACTTGTTGGTAAAGATGGTGTTTTGTTACCTTGACGTATTCCTACATCGGAGTTATTCCGTGATGGTGGTGAATGGCCTGCTGGAAGACCTACAGCATGTTCAGGCCTAAGTCCTCGAGAAAAGTCCTGACGCTCAAGTGACTAAAAATAAAAACCAACATGTACTATCAATATATCAAGCTTCAGAATTCACTATTATTGCTTGACACATGTTCATAAATATTGTTAACCCTTTTCGCAGTGGCCTATGAATTTGAAGGGCGCTTTGGTTCAGATCCTTTCTGATTTCTGCATGTTTATTGCAATTTAAGTATACTAAATCAATCACAGGTATAAACCGAAAATGTTTTGTTGTTGTTGTTGTGTGTGAATACATATATTGTGGAATTTAAAACTAGTATCAGATATTTTAAAATGTCTTATGAATGTTTATACCAACAAAACTTGTCTGGATATAAAAACTGCAAGTGTTTACTTCGGTAGATATTTCTAGGAATTACAGCAATTCAATCTATATCTTCCGATTACAATTCCTAGGAATTACCTGCCCTTTGATTCTTGGGGAAGACTGAACTAAATCATTGACAGGGTGTTGATACTTTGATTTAGTAGGATAAACTTTGATAAACGTGAAACGAGAGAGTATATTGCAAAGAAATAAAACTCGGACTTTGGTATTGTAAAATATATCTGTGAAGTCAGTTAAATGCTATATTGTTCATAAGACATCTTTTATTTTTTTGGAACTTACTGTAGTGACACAGAAGGAATTTATATTGTTATAGCTTTCAATTTCTGAAATTATACCTACTGTATAAATTTTGTCTGTAGTATAGAATCAATTGAACTTTTGGACATAAGAAAAGAAATTGTTCATCATGTCATATACCATGACAAACATTTTGTTGTAATAAATGAACTCCAAATTATATACAATCCTATTCGGAAATCAAAAATACCTAGCTTTTAAAAGTCCTTACATACAGTTGTTTGGGATTTAGCTAGTATTCTAAATCAGAATACTGGTCCCTCAACAGTAGTTACAGAGAAGGAGATCAAAGCTTACTCAATGCAAGCTTGCACACAGTAAGAACATGGTTTGCTTGCTACATGTATAAGCCCAGCCAGCTATAGAAATACGAGCTTAAAACCAAGCGGGTTAACAGCAAGTAATTCTGGGATATGGCCATTCAGTTGTCAATTTGATTGCTGCAATGGATGCAAGGAAAGGGGTGTAAATTGTATACTGGTAACTGCTTTTTGATTTACCTGTTAGCAGAATGGGAGTCAAAGGTTCATGCTCAGTTCCATTTTCCAAACCAACATTAGCCACACAATGACATAGTTTTGCATTTAAGCTATTTGCCACATCTCATAACAAATCCTCAAAAAGACAAATTATAACTAGAGATGTTTCTTTGAAACAGATGTATCGCCTGACATTGCATAAAAATCAAAGGGAAATAATTCAAAAACAGAACAAGATAGAGTTGTGGTTCTTGTGCACTGCACTTCGAGACATTGCCAGAAACATGTACACCGAGTTTGGAGTTATTTGAACATACTACACTAAAGTTATGCTCCGGACAAGAAATGCTCCATAAAAATCAATCAAAGGGAAATAATTCAAAAAATGGAAAAGATAGAGTTGCGGTTCTTGTGAACTGCACTTTGAGTCATTGCCAGAAACATGCACACCAAGTTTGGAGTCATTTGAATGTACAACACCAATGTTATGCTCCAGACAAGGAAATCCGGACGACACAGACGCTGCCGACGAAAGTAATCCCTATATGTCGCCTAGTCAGGCGACACAAAAAGGCTCTGTGTTTTACTTTCCAACCGAGATGTTATGTATAAGTGTTCTTTGGTGTTAGTATGTATGTAGACTTTTTTGTTGGTATGTATATGTGTACTTTGGTGTTCATTAGTTATAACAATGCTTATGTCACAACAAATTTGACTGAGGACTTCAAAACCCTTTAGACTATCAAGTACATAATTTCTTGCTAAGTCTATGGTAAAACCACAGTTGTGGAATTTCTGCTCCTAAAAATGATATTTTCAGGTTGGTAAAATAATGCCCTCTAAATTTTAACAATTTTAGAGACATTAATTATTTTCAATGTTTTAGCTCAGTGTGTAAATGTTTTTCCTGAAAAAAATTAAACATTAGAATTTTACAGAAATAAACAGTCAAACCTGTCATAAAAACCACTTCTGTATAAAGACCACATGCTTAAAGACAGAAAAATTCAAATCAAATTGGAGCTTTGGCAAAATGATTAATTTTGAACACCAATGTAAAGACTTTGCACCTCAATATAAAGACCACTTTAATAAGTTCCGTCAGGTGGCCTTTATAGACAGGTTTGACTGTAAACCAAAATATTCAACAATGATCTTTAGAAAGATAGATACCTTCAATTTAATTACAGGTCCAGTAAAGTGGACATGTCTCTGGTATCTTGGGGATGACACAACAGAAGTTATGTCCCCTTCCTCGTCGTCATGACAAAAAGAATTGTTTACATAACCACCATATACTGGATGTGAACCATATGTCTGTGACTGATTATAAACAAATTCAAAACAAGCTAGCACAACAACAATAAAAATTAAAAGTAAAAATGTAAATCTGATGATAAACCTGTCCATAAAGACCACCTGGAAGGAATTCCTTCTTGTATTAGTGAAGTTGTAAAAGAACAAGCTCTTACATTTTCCAGATTTCGAAAAAATTGTTGTGGCATGTCGGTAAAGGAAAAGTTGAACATTATTATTGTGCTTGAAACCTAAATATGTCAAGCCAACTGTAGAAGTTAGGCATGATTAATTCTGTGGAGTTTTTGTTTTATAATACAAAAAGCTGATTTTGAAAATTTCATAAAAATTTTGTCCATAATTGACAAACACTTTTGATATGTATTTGTTTTAAATTAATTGTTTACATATAATTTTGAAACTTTGGATTCTTATTTTTCAAATGTTTGGATTATCTTTTTTTTATCAACTTTTTTTGAGTCCTTGTGTCACTGATGAGGAATGAATTTCTGAAATGTACACATACAGCAAAATTTAACAGGTATTTTAGTTAAATATTTACATTAAAATTCTCACAAATTGTCCCTCAATTATTCCCAGAACAAGAATGTTAAAATGTTGTCCAAAATTTATTATATTTTTGGTACGGTAAAACTCAAAAACATCTTACTTGCTGTACTCAAGTCTAAATTTATCTTTTACTTATAGTTATTTTCTATTAATAAACTTTTAAATAACTCAAAAACAAAATTAAAAGCCCCTTGAACACTAAATAGGGGGGGGGAAGGGGGGGGGGAGGGTGGTGGCACTGAAGTGGCCAAGTAATGAAAGTACATTCTTATTGATCACAATGACTCACACTGCCTAGGGCCTAAGTCCCCAGAACAAATCTTGGTCATTTGGATTTCTTAATATCTCTTTATATTGTGAGTCACTCTTTTTTCAACTACAATTCCCTAATTGTCTCTCAATATGTCTTTACTGAAGCATAAAATATAATCTACTCCACTCCTTGTAGACTGTATGTAGCAGTGTCTACAACCTTTTCAATAATTGTGTGTCATGTATGAAAATTTGATGTCAAACATGCACTATTATCATTATTTTAAAAAAAAAAATGCATGTAAATTACGTCCAAAAAATCATTTGTATAGGATTCTATATAGACAGGTTTACTAGAAAATATTACTGGATATTTTTACAATTTTTTTGTTTCACAAAAAATAAATAAATAAATAATAAGATAATGAAATAATTAGCAATATAATATTATGTAATTTTATGGTACAGTAAATCTTCAACAAATCAAATGCAGTGTATATCTTATTAGAGTGTATAAAGAGTTATCTCCCTTATCATTTGAATAACTTATCTGAGCACTGTTTGTTTAATAAAATTTATACATGTATTAAAATTTCATTACCTTAAAGTTTGATGAAAATCTTAACACTTCTATTGAAATCTAAAAAGTTATTATTGTTTATTTAAACCGTAAAGACCATAATTAAATTTTATAAATTACAAATTAAAATGATTTTATATCAGTAGTTAAGCCATCAGGTAGAATAATACTATACATAAAATAACCATCACCAAAAAATATTTTTACTTTCCACCAACATTGAAAAATTAACAGTATTGTGGCTAATATAAATTCAAAAACAAAAAATTTAGTGGTCAAAACAGCAAGCCTCCCGTAACCTTGGTTCGATATTCACTGGGGACCAATCTTAATGTGAGAAAGTTTGCTAATTCACATGCAAAAGTAAGTAATTTTCTCTGGGCATAAGCTTTAATGACTTGTAAAACAAAATATGATGTTGCCTTTCTTTTTTGAAATGCTGTTACAGATCACAATGTCCTCATTGCCTAGGTCTTGAATTCCACTTTCGTAGTGTAAGAAAGTTTATTAGTTGGATTGCCAAAGGTCAATGGTTTTCCCTGGGCACTCTGGTTTTCTCTACAATACCGAAACTGACTGATTTGATATGTGTGATAGAAACTTGATTTTGGTGTAATACACCATTGATCTGTTTCTATCTTTTTCAAATGAAAATTGCAGAAAAGACTGTATTAAACCAACCCAAACTTCTATAGATCATTAAAGCTGCATTAAGTTTACCTATTATTTAAAAAAAAATCTAAAAATATTTTTTGTCAATTTAAATTCATTGTTATTATGGTCTGTGTAATTCATTTTCTCAAGTTCACTCTTATTATCTCATAAAAAAAGAAATCCTTAAAGCATTGGGCAACTTAATAAAATGTAAATGATCAACTTGGAGCATGCTCAGTTAATGATCAACTTGGAGCATGCTCAGTTAATGATCAACTTGGAGCATGCTCAGTAAACAATGACAATGTCACAAATCATGCTTCTCTACTGTGTTTGTTGATGTTGCCTAGCTTTCAATAAAGAATCACTTGATCAGTGTTCTGATACAAGATATTTGGTAGATCAAACTAGCAGTAGGCTTCCCCCTATTTCAACATGATAAAGGTTTTATCATACTATTAGAACGAAGTATTACATTTTTTTAGGTGAGGCATAGTTTAGAAAAAATGTGTTGTTTTATGTTATGCATAGAAAAACTTATTGCAGCTTTAAAAGAATATGTAAATAAGTCTTTTATACCCAACACACACAGAGCATAAACTAAAACCAAGTTGAAAGAAGAAAAAACACCATTATTTGAAAACAATAACAAGAGCACCGCCGAGCGTAGCATTATACGCCAGTGTTATATTGATCGAGTAGTACTATTTACTAGTGTGGCAACACCTTTAGGGGTTTCGCGGGAAAGAATGGAACAATCTAGAGGATTTCTATCAGTATAGCTCATCCACAGAACTTGCCACTCAAAAGTTTGACACAGACCTAACGGATAAGTGCCAAACCTACCAATAATTTGGTAAAGAATTGGTTACTTTAATATGGGTACGAATTCAAAACGGTACGTTAAATTGTTTTTGGATGATAGCGCCGACTTTAAACAGTTATTGTGGATTTTATGTAAAAGATAGAAAAAATATAAAAATACCGTCTTTTCCGTCAGATCTTAAACATTTTTTGGTCAATGGACGACTTTTTCGTACAATGAACTGTTATTGAACAGGAGTGCGTTAAACGTAATTGTTTTTTGGAAAAATTCATTTTTCGCATGTTTGACCCCAAAATTAAGTATGATACCGATTTTTCCCAAAAATTTCACCAAGTTAGATAGCTAGATCGCATTAGACTCCATAACCTCAGAAATTTTTAGCAAAATCTATCGAGGAGTTTTCAAGGTCCCCAAGATGCAAATATATGCTGCTAAAAAGGAGAAAGTTGTTGCCTTTATCATTTCACATCCAGAGGATGTTCCGAATGAATTCGTCACTAATCCTCTAGATTGTTCCATTCCTTACTGAGAAGTATAAGTACAACTAGGATATATGTATGTAAAAATATATTGCTAAATGGATAGTGGTAGACTGCTATATAATTCATATTCATTTCCAGGAAGGAAGAAGTTTAAAATATAATGTTAGGTCATGGCAGTGTTTTCATGTGTTAAGCATTGCATGCACGAAGATTTTAGGAAACAAATACATTTTTTGTCTGAAATGTTTTGAGAACCTTTTTTTTAACCAACCTGAAATAATTTATATCTATAAAGCTTAATTATAATTTGAACTGTTGTCGTGATCTGTGCAGTATGATAAAAAGGTGTTTTAAGTTAAAAAAGGGGCATAACTCCTCCAAAAATAATCTGAAAAAGTTGTAATTCGAACTTGCACCAGATAATAACATCGTAAATGTGTATACCAAATTTCATTTGAATCCATAAATAGTTGTAGGCTCTGATGATCGGAAACCACATGGTCATACATACAAAAATTTCTAAGTTAAAAAAGGGGCATAACTCCTCCAAAAATAATCCGAAAAAGTTGTAATTCGAACTTGCACAAGGTATTACCATGGTAAAGCTGTATACCAAATTTCATTTGAATCCATAAATGTTTGTGGTCTCTATTGAACGGAATACAAATTGTTAACAGACACCCGCCCGCCCGGACGGACAGCACCGTAACATAATACATCCCGTCATATGACGGGCGTATAAAAATGCCACAAATTAAAAACATGAACCATATAAAAAAGTACCAAAGGTAAAGATTAGAGAATTTATGTGTCATGATCTAATGAAATAATTACAGGACAAAAGATGAAATGACAAATAATACTTTTTGCCATGTTAAGCAGGAAAAATGACAACTATACAGAGAATATTTATAAAATAAAATTGTTTATATATCTATTTATTACCAATGACACTGAATATTCAATTACAAACTTGTATATATATATATTTTTTGTAAAATTCTGCACATAGTGTCAACGAAAAATAGGAGTGTAAAGATTCATGGCAATTTTAATGAATTTTTCACAGCAGTTATGGTAAATAAACACAGCAATTGTGATGAATGATTCAAGGCAATTATGATGAACGATCCACAGCAATTATGATGAAGGATCCACAGCAATGGTGATGACCTGATCCACAGCAATTGTGATGAACGATCCACAGCAATTACGATGAAGGATCCACAGCAATTGTGATGAATGTTCCACAGCAATTGTGATGAATGATTCAAGGCAATTATGATGAAGGATCCACAGCAATTTTGATGATTCATAGCAATTACAGTGAATGATCCACGACAATTACGATGAATGATCCACAGCAATTGTGATGAATGATTCATGACAATTACTGATGAATGATTCATGGCAATTACTGATGAATGGTTCATGGCAATTGTTATGAATGATTCACGACAATTACAATGAATCCACAGCAATTGTGATGAATGATCCACAACAATTACGGTGAATGGTCCACAGCAATTGTGATGAATGCTCAAATTTTTTGTTATGTTCCAGTCATCAACACATTGTTGATACAGTAAAATCTTTGAAATGAATAACAATGATCAAACTGTTGATTCAACTTCAATGTTTCTGAATTTCAAAATAAAAAACACTTACTTTGAGGAAAAATGTTCCATGGACAAAAAAAATTAATAATTTAACTGATTGGCAAGATGTCTGAATCTTTGCACCCCTAAACACAAACATAGTTCTATCACCAATGACAACATAATGCTGTAAACTATCACTATGACAACATGTAAATAATATGTTAACACAGACATATGGTTCCATTACCAAGCATACAGAGGTTTTGAATAAAAAATTTTTTGTGTTAGTATTATTAAGCTCTTTGCTATCATAAGCATTTTACACACTATACATTTAAAAATCATTAAGAGTTGTCTCCCTTGTGTAATCATAAGCTTCCTACCTAATTCCCTTTACCAAAATGAATGAACAAAGCAAGGACGTCACAAATTCTATCCATCACCTGTAATAAAAAGGTGCCACACCTGATTTTTTACCTGTAAATCCAAGTAAACATACCTGTATACTTTCAGTGTCTCCAGCTTGATGTAAAGGCGAACCTTCCTTTTTACGCTTACTGCTACCACGACGTAAAAAGCTAAATGGTCTATTCCATGTGTGACCATGATCTTTGTCTATGCTAAAGAGATATAAAGAGATCAATGTGTAAATTTAAAATGCTGTAAAAAACAAAAGTGAAATTTACATGGAACTCTAGATGGCAATGTTGGTACTGAGGTCAAACTGAATCCAAGAGTTTAATTTGGCTACACTCAGATGGAAAAGTGGCTGCAAATAAAACTGCAGTTTGGTCTGGATAGGCACAACAAAGTAGCCGAATTGATACTGAACACATGGTAGGTCATCAATAGGAAAAGCCACCTCACACAAGGTGTTTTCAGGCCAGACTTGGTTTATTTTTAATAATGTTAATACATAATCAATTCATGCAGTCATAAATGATACATTTAATCAACTTGTGTGCTTATTTATTGTATCGCTGCTTGCATTGTCAGAAATCATGCTTCTTTGCTGTGTTTTGTTGACATGGCTGACTGCACATTTATTTATGGTATAAATTTCACTTATTCAGCTTTTTATGGAATGTTGTTTCAGAGGATTAATCTACATAAAATGTGCATAAGAATATCTGTTTCAGTGTTTGTTCTGGCTTGTACAGGTGTGTAACCATGGTAACTTGGCATTAGTGCATTGACCAAAGATGTGGAAGATAGCAGTTGTATACATTCATATAACCGATCCAAGAATAAAAGGTTACTTAATAACAAAATGCACACTTTCCTTGACATGCAGTTAACATGGTTGAGCCTACAAGGCAAGATGCCTTGGATTGTCAACCAGCAATAGCTATCTGTTCACTTAATCACCTATAGCTGGAAACATCTAAATATAAGTGAAACCATTTCAACTTGGGCCTTTGTAGCTCAGCTGTCTAAAGCATAGTTTATGGACCACAGTCACTTTTAATAACTAGGGTTGTCCCCGGTAACAATATTCTGTATGCTTGCCAAAGGTAAGTGGTTTTTACCTTGGTTTCAGTATCCTACACAACTTTAGATCATTTAAACAAACTTCTGACCAACTGACCAAAACATAAAACTCTATTCAGTCAAACTGAATATGACAGGAAAAAACATGTCAAACTTGTGCATGTTTTTTCTATACTTTACCTATGACCTCCATCTATATTGTCGTCATGGTGATCTGAATCTAACTCTTCACTTGCATTGGACAAACCAGAGGGGGTTCTCATAACACCAAGTAAGCGTTTAAATAACGATGGAGGGTGCTGAAAAAAAAAAAAAAAATTAACTAGATTAGTATCCGAGAGTAGCAAAAACCGTCCAACCATTCCTACAATCACTCAAGCAGAAAAAGTGTATAAAAATGCTAACAATATTAAAACTAAACTAAATCTTGATTACCCAATTTCAACCTATCTGTGTTGTATTTGGTCATGAGACAAGTAACCATAGAAACAACATTGTAAAGCCTATTTGTACCAATGTACAGTTTATCATAAGAAGCGTCATAAAGATCAACCAATCAGTGTCTCAGGAAAGTAAACAACTAAATAAAAAAATTTCTGGATTGTTCCATCAGATACGAGACTAGATCTATATGAATAAATTAGGTATTGTCATGATTGTTATAAGAAATTTTTAACAATTTTGTTTTAATACATAAATTTTTTATTTTTTTGTTTTAATACATAATTTTTTTATTTTTCCTTAACTTACAATCAATGCAAACATTACTGAAAACATGACCACAAAAAAGAAACATTTTGGTAATGATGATGGGGTAAAACATTACTAAAATGGATTGATGGTAAAACCACTGAGTTTGTAACAATTTTTTTTTTTTTTTGTCGTTAAAAATGTGTTATTGTTAACAGTGTTCAAATGACACAGGCATAAGTGGAAATGCTTATCCATACAACCTGATCTTTTATCTGATTTTTTTCATTGTGCTGATGCTGTTTATCATTAACTTATTACTTTGTTTTTGTTTAGCTAACGGTTTAAATCTTATTCTCTATTTAATTTACTACCAATTAGAAATAAGTCTGTGAATGGCCTTTATTCAACTTGAAATAATTACTCTATAATGTACTAAGTAACCAATATGAAAAATATCAAGATTCCAAAATGCAGTTTTCAAATATAAATACAGTAGTTTCCTTTTTATATTGCAAAAGTTTTGATTATAAAAACTCTAGGTAAACTTGATTTTTTATTTTGAAAGGAATTGAAGGTCTGTCAAAGAAAATTGGTTTAGCTTTGGTATCTATTTAATCTGATAGAGCGGAGTGGATTAATGGGGATTAATGCCCTGTAAAGATTCTTTCACTTATATCAATGGCAGGAAGTTCTGGTATGGTGGAGGAAACTGGAGTATCAAAAGAAAACCATCGACAATGTGGCAAGCAAACTGACAAACTTTCTTGCACCAGGAACTGCACAAGCAGGATTAGAACCTTGGTGATGAGAAGCAATGTTATCTGTAGGTGCACACTTCTGTTTACTGATATCCCCCATTTTGATAGAACTTGACAAATAAAAAAGACATTATCTTATAAGTGCTTGAAAAATGTGGAACTCTTCTGTAACTGAAGTTTAAAAAGCTTATGTGTTCTGACTGGGCTTAAAGAGTTTGTTCCTTATGTAATGTAAACAGTATAGCACTTTTCTTTATTTTTATTGTAAAAAAAAACCAATGTGAAGCCCTGTGATCAAGGACTCAATATAAAAAGGAACTACTGTAATATGTGTTTTTAGTCAAAAATGCACAGAGAATTCAATCTTTTTCTTAAAATATACCAAACTGACCAAATAT
The DNA here is from genome assembly GCA_029721355.1 of Tegillarca granosa. NCBI lineage: Eukaryota > Metazoa > Mollusca > Bivalvia > Arcoida > Arcidae > Tegillarca > Tegillarca granosa. The sequence continues at coordinate 16,959,503 of CM056606.1, read as the reverse complement.
TCTATCATTATATAGTACAACAATATTCATATATACATGTGTGTATATTTGTGAAAATCCTAATTATCAAATTAAAAAAAATTGATTAGAGAAATGGCACAAAATTATACACCAATTTTTAATTTTTATTGCTATAAAAATAGACTTTTCTTAAAAAACAAAAAACAAAACAAAACAAAACAACAAATTTAGACAATTTAATTTTTTTTTTTTTTTTTTTTTTTTTTTTTGCAATGTCTTTTTTTTTAGACAGATCAAAATAGAGCGAAAAAGATACTAAACTGAAATTGCTATTTACAGAATATCTGGTCAGAATGATAAAAAATAACTACAAACTCTATAACAACTGAAAATGAAATATAAAAATAAAAGTAAAAAAAAAAATAATTAAAACAAATTAGCTACCTGGTGCAACTTCTCCTTCATACAAAATCTTGGCATTGGTTATAAAACATCTTATTCTGTATCTGACCCCATTTTTAATTTTAGTTTTAGATTATTAGTTATAAGCAAGTTTTTTTAAAGGTTTAGATAGAAATGTTATATGTATTAATTTTCACTATGTTATTATCATGCCTATTTTGTTATACCTGTAACATTTTAAGCGAATGCGACATGCCTACAATAATGTTATAGAGATTGTTAGCTTTAATTATTCATTATTAGATGTACAGGTTATTTAAATACAAGTACTTTCAAGCCAAGTTGGATTATTTTTAAGTTATGCATAGGCAGACCAAATTTCCCATTCAACATTTCAGTTCTACATGAAAAGTTATCATGTGCAAAGAAAGAAATGCCAGGCACTATAGTATTAGGGTTACCACATCTTCAGACTTAGGAAAATACTTCACAAGAAAGATGATTCTATAGTCAGAAATTTTAAAGTATACCATATTATTACAGAAATAAAAAAGTATAATGCCAGAAGTTCTGTAAGTAATAGTAACATAATGTATTCAGAAAAGTAACTGCATTACTCTTGTAACACAATATTATCCCCTTCACAAATAACTTCCAAAAGCCTTTTTTCAGGATTATTAAAAATTTAAATCAGTATGTACTCCATGCCAGAAAAAAAAGTTTGCAGAAATAAACACACTATAAGCCCTTTGATAAATTGTAATTACAAACATTAATTATTTTTTAAATTCATTCAAAGTCAATAAAGATTATATGTATCTGACCAAACTTTGTTTGATTGACAGAATGTCACATTGTCTGATTGACAGAAATACACATTGTATGATTGACAAAACATCACATTGTTTGATTGACAGAACATCACATTTCATTAATTAATGGACCAATCTTTATTCACTGCATATACAGTGAAATTGACAACCAAATCAATTTCATACAAGATCTAGTTAATATATAATGATTTTCAGTATTTTAATTTAATTTATATAGTCCATTTCAGATATTTATTTTGATTATTATGATGATGATTTTCATTTTTGTCTCAAGTTTAAGATAGTAAAATAAACTAATGACTCAATTTTTTATTCTTATTGCATTTTAAAGTCCAAACAAAAACCTTTATTTTACATACTCTTTCAATCAAAAAACCTTTGGAAATTGTAAACGATAAATGTGCAGTAAAAATTATTTAGATTTGTGCTAAAAGAATATTAATCATGTGCACATGAACAAAATTCAAAATGGTGTTGTTGTCAAGACAATGGAATTTTTGAAATGGTTAAGTTTCATGACAGCCTGAATTGAAAATGGTGAAGTTGTCATGACAACACATATGGTGAAGTTGTCATGACAGCATGATTTAACATGGCTAAATTGTCATGACAGCAGTAATGGATACTTATAGTGAAGCTGCCATGGCAACAGAATTTGAGTTGATTTGAGTGATGGTTTTTAAGGTCTAAGTGGCAACAGAATTTATCAAAATTTGTCAAATTGAAAGCACAATTTAGAATGGTTAGGTTGTCATGGCAACAGTATTAAGTCTAAAAGATAAAATAAATACTAGAATACTAATATAAAAACTGAAAGTTCCTAAAGACATAAAAATTGTGAAGTAGCTGTTGTAACAAATTATCTGTAAATGAAAATAAATGCAACCATAATGAAGTTAAAAATTAGTAGTGCAAGATAATACAAATAAATACTAAATCCATACCTAATATCAATAACTGACAGTGAAATTATTCAATTGATCATATTCAACTTCTATTAATTTTAGACCCAAAGAAAGGCTGTTGATTTGCATAAGTACGAAGAATGATACATTTTTGAACATTCAGGAATAGATAAATAGAATGTATCATGTTAAATTCAAAAATGGTTTCTTGAATACCATGGATAATTTAACACTGTAATAGATTAAACCTTTTTCTTTTGTGTTATTTCTATTAAAACTGTCCAATCTAAGATCCTAGAACATTTATGAAAACTAACATTTCCATTGAATATGGAATTACTTTTGTTTATGTTTTCCCATAAAATAAACATTATTCTGAAACTTACAAAACTAAAGTTGTGCATAGTGTTCTTCAAAAGGTTACAGAGAGCAAAGACATTTTCAAAAATCAGTTGGGACATTGAAAAAAAATCAAAATCTATAACAATAAGTCAAGGGATGTGCCTGTATTTTTAATTTAAAAAAAATGTTTTTGAAAATTCCCAAAACTCAGAAAATGCCACAGAAATGTTCAAATTTACTACCAAATATAGGCACAAATAAACTAGAAATATCTTCAAAAAAAAACTAAAAGCCAATTATTGATATTTGTAAGGTGCTTGCTTAGTTAATGCACTGAGCTAAAATGTAAAGAAAATCTGTGCAGCATAAGTAAGTTAAAAAGAGAAAGGTCAAAGTGGAAAGGTCAAAAAGTTAGTCAGCATGTAGTCTCTTCATTGTGGGGGTCAAAGTCTGCATTGTGGTTACTATGGCAACCACTACTAACCTCTTCTTTATTTTCATCCTGTAACAAAAAAGAACAGATACACACAATAACAAAGGGGAAAAAAACATTTTTATAAACATTGGTCTGGATTTTGTCAGATCAAATCAAAGATCAAACATATTTTGCTGTTGTTTAGCAGGGTCAAAGTTCAATGAAATTTTACTGCCAATCAAATTTCAATCTTATTCAAATGCCTAAGTCACATAAGGTCAAAGTTCAATTTTCTTTTTATTAAGTGCAAGGATGAACTTCAAACAAATTAATGTTAATTAAAAGAAATGTTAATTAATCAATAAAGGCAACAATAAAAAGGGGGAAGAGAATTTAGAAGTTGCAAATTTTTTAATCTAATTTATTAATTAATTTTTTAAATCATAATCAAATGTCCATGGTTCAAATAATACAAATGTTTCTTAAACACCAATATTTTAAAAATTTAAATTTTATTTTCTACCACACTAAAAATAAAAGTATGTCTATGATAATGGCTAATTTTAAGTGTGCAAACTTAGCTCATGACAATATGGTATTTTTAAGTAGAAATATTGCCTGGTTGAAATTTCCACAGCTTTGATACAAAATGCAATTTTGCTTGTGTAAACTTTTGCATTTTGATGATATCAAACATGGCTAGTGATTTTCAGGTTAGGTAAAACAACAAACATTAAAACACAACAAAGAAATTGCTTTTTATACAGTAAACAAAATGTGAGAGACAACAAATCAAAACTAATGTTTTAATTATTTCATTTGGTCTGGAAAAACTACAACTGTTTACAGTTATCAAACCACTATTACATGGCAGTAATCATTTTGAGTTGTCATTGCATGATATATCATTTGCTATTTGCTAGTTGCATTGCACACCAATTGCATGGCAATCATGGTCTGATAATGCAATTGGGATTTTTATATAGAAAACATGAAGATGAAAGGAGGAGTTCGAGAATGATTTTTTTTCCAAAAATATTACACTTACCATTTTTAAAGCATTGAATTTAGACTGACTTGCTTTGTATGCTTTCCAGTTATCATAAATCATCAAGCCTACATATATTTTTCCAACGGTCATCTTTCCATAGTTTAACTCTAAAACAATCAAATACAACAAGAATTATTCAGAATTATATGTCTTGCTATTACTATACCTTCATAGTTGAACCACTGTGGTAGCTCAGTTGTTAGAGTGCTCGCTCCGTAAGTGGGAGGTCATTGGTTCAAATGTTAACCTCAACGGATTCTGACCCAAGACTTGAAAGTGGGAAGTGACTGTTCTTTTGGGAAAGTCACAGTTCTTTCAGATGGGAATTTAAACGAGGTCCCGTGTCATGGCAGGTATGGCACGATAAAGAACCCTGCTGTATAATGCCATCAGTGCAACACATAGGCAAAATTTCTGCCCTTTTGCCTATAGCTGGCGACGATATAAGTGAAATATTCTTGACTGGGACATTAAACACCATTACTCAACTCAACTCTTCATAGTTGATAAAAAGTTTAATTTTGAAAGCCAGATGTAACATTCAACAAAAATGTTTACACAACATGACTGGTATCAGTAATTTATTGTTTATTATTCTCCTTTGTAATACTCACAGAGAAAAATGGGTTTCAAATAGGCCCAAAAGTGCATAAAATTTAATTAAATGATAGTTTGTTGACTTCAATGTCATAGTAACACTGCAGGAAACAATATACAACAGCACGTAAGCAGAGATAAGTCTTTGACATGGGTCTCCAAAGACATCCCTTTGTCAAATGTCATAGTTGTCTTTGACAATGTTGTGTGTTTAAGACACACATGTTTTTGACAAATTGACAAAAAGATGTTTTTGACATGAGTTTAAAAAAAGATGCCTTTAACATGGGTTTAAAAACAGATATCATTGACATGGGTTTAAAAACAGATATCTTTAAAATGGGTTTAAAAACAGATATCTTTAAAATGGGTTTAAAAACAGATATCATTGACATGGGTTTAAAAACAGATATGTTTAAAATGGGTTTAAAAACAGATATCTTTAAAATGGGTTTAAAAACAGATATCTTTAAAATGGGTTTAAAAACAGATATCATTGACATGGGTTTAAAAACAGATATCATTGACATGGTTTTAAAAACAGATATCATTTACAGGGGTTTAAAAACAGATATCATTGACATGGGTTTAAAAACAGATATCTTTAAAATGGGTTTAAAAACAGATATCTTTAAAATGGGTTTAAAAACAGATATCATTGACATGGGTTTAAAAACAGATATCTTTAAAATGGGTTTAAAAACAGATATCTTTAAAATGGGTTTAAAAACAGATATCATTGACATGGGTTTAAAAACAGATATGTTTAAAATGGGTTTAAAAACAGATATCTTTAAAATGGGTTTAAAAACAGATATCTTTAAAATGGGTTTAAAAACAGATATCATTGACATGGGTTTAAAAACAGATATCATTGACATGGTTTTAAAAACAGATATCATTTACAGGGGTTTAAAAACAGATATCATTGACATGGGTTTAAAAACAGATATCTTTAAAATGGGTTTAAAAACAGATATCTTTAAAATGGGTTTAAAAACAGATATCATTGACATGGGTTTAAAAACAGATATCTTTAAAATGGGTTTAAAAACAGATATCTTTAAAATGGGTTTAAAAACAGATATCATTTACATGGGTTTAAAAACAGATATCTTTAAAATGGGTTTAAAAACAGATATCTTTAACAGGGGTTAAAATAAACACAAGTTTGGTTTCATGGGTCACAAACAGATATCATTGACATGGTTCTCAAAACTTAGACCCACGGTCTAGGTTTTCTTTGGAGTGCCAACTGCATACCACATTTAATAGACAATGGAAACACATGTAAATGAGATAGACATGTAAAGATACTCACCGGTATTATCTGGTACCAGGATTTTAAGCATTTTCTTGGCTTGGACTGACCAAAGCCTTCTAATAACCTCTCTCATCTCTTCATCTTTCTTGTCCATTTCTTCAACTTAAAAAGTTAAATCAAAGAGTGGCTAAATAGAGTTGTTTCTTTTTCTTTCTCATCAATAAAGATTACGTCATTATAATCAAGCAAATTGGAAAAGTTTATGCATTTTTACATAAGATCCAACTTTGTCTTGTTTAAAGCATAAAAGAATGTTGTTATTGAATGTACAATGTATTAGGTTTGCAAAACAGATTTAATTTTCAAATCACAGAAAACTGCAAAATTGCAAGATTGCAAAATTAACAATTATTTTTAATGAAGTTTTTTTAATTACCTGGACCTATTTTGATCTGTAATGATTCCCTGATTAATGCAAATAGTGTGGTGGTAAAATGTACGGTGCCATCCTCTGCTACTGGCATGTTCATCCGGATTAGTTTTCTATATGCAAATTTACTAGGACATTTCTTACCAAAACCGACCGGCGGTTCCATATTTCTTAACATTTCATACATTTCTGTATAATGAATTCTCCCTCTGAAATAAAAGTATTATTTATTATTCATATATGTCCTGAACATACTAACCATGATTTTTTTAGTTCAAGGTATGGTTACTATGGTAACCATTTTATATATAGTAACCATTTTAGTGATACAAAATTTCATATATCATACATGTATTATAACAATTACATTAGGAACTAATGTTCCATGTTGTTTCCTTTTCAAAAATTTGAAAATAAAACTTTTTTTCCTACTGAATCACAAAATAAGGTGTTTTTTTAATTAAGTCCTTTTTTAACAGAGGCCAACTCCTCATTCAATTTTTATGACAAACTGGCAAGTTATATAATATTCCAAAAATGAGTTGAGTTTAGTAATGGTGTTTAATGTCACAGTCAAGAATATTTCACTTATATCGAGACGTCGCTAGCTATAGGCGAAAGTGCAGAAATTTTGCCTGTGCATTGCACTGATGGCATTATACAGCAGGGTTCTTAATCATGCCATTCGTGCCATGACACAGTACCTCATTTATTTTAAGTTCCCATCTGAAAGAACCGTGACTTTCATTTCTAAATGCCGAGTGCTTGGCGAAAGATCAGTCACTACCCACTTTCAAGTCTTGGGTCAGACCCGGCTGGGGTTCCAACCCACGACCTTCCATTTACAGAGCAAGCACTCTACCAACTGAGATACCACAGTGGCCTTAAAAAAATAAAAAAAGGAATTTTGTTTACAGCAAAGTTTCACTGATGAAAGTATGGACTAAAAATAAACAACTTTATATCAAATACCAGTAAATGTAAATGATATGAAATCTCCAATAGTTTAATGATTAACAGCAAAGATTATTACTAAACATATCTTATTTTTCACAATATGCATGATTATAAGCAACCTGACAACCGAATCAAGGGATATGGGTTTGAGCCACAGCTAAATTTTATGGTATATCTTCAAAATAAATCAATTTTACAATAACACTTTTCACTTAGCAGATAAATTAAATCTCACAGGCATGTTTAACAGTGTGTATGGTCACTATCACTTTGGCAAGCATATCATTCAACAGCAGTGTCTTCACAAGAGCAGACAAGCAACTGTTGTCGCTTTCTTAAGGTTGCTCGACTTGGATTTAAGATGACATCTCCAAGACAAAGTTTATAAGAGTGAAGTTGAGTAATGGTGTTTTTCACCTCAGTCGAGAATCTTTCACTTATTTTTGAGGTGGTCAGTTCTGGAATGGTGGAGGAAACTGGAGTGCCGGAAGAAAACCACCGACCTTCGGCAAGCGAACTGACAAACTTTCTCACACTAGGATCTGTCTTGAGTGGGATTCAAATTCAGGCACCGTGATCCGTAAGAGTGTGCTTTAGACCACTCAGCCACCAAGGCCCCCCCATTGTTTATAAGGTATGTTCAATAAGTTCCAAAAGCAAAAAACATTTCTACTTATATTTCAGTGCAAGTGTATGGTACATTTCTAGAAGGAATCTGAATATTAAAACTAATGTACGGATGTCTAATTCATATTTTAGCATTTGTTTTCCAATCAGTTTAAGTGTCCAATATTATTGATCAGGATGACAGATTTGATGCTATTGCTTGCTCCCATTCAATAAACATTGTTGAACATTTCTCTTGTTTCAGACCTCCATTATGATACAACTGCAACCAGTTACTTACTTAGCACCTGGGTCGTAGCCTGCCCAAACCCTGGAGTATTCATCTAAATGATGAGGTCCTAGTATAGAACTATCTCTTGTTAAATAATCAAAATTATCCATAATGACAGCAACAAATAAATTCAACATCTGAAACAAGATAAAATGATAAGAGGTGAAAGGTCTCAAGGTCATTATCTAAAAGGTCAAGATCTATTTATATAAAAAAGGTTAAAGGTCAAATGCATATAAAAATGTTTAAAAGAGGTAAAAAATTAAACAAGTTTCAAAATGAGATCCTTGACCTTTTTTTTATAAATATAATATTATATCACAAAGGCAGAATATGATAGCACTGTGTTGACTTGATGATATTAACACAAAAAAATATTGATCAATTAATGGTTAGACTATTGAAGAAGAAATTTACTCAAAAATGACCCTATTTCTCTGAAACCAACAAATTATGTCATTTATCAAACATGCAAGTCATCGTATCAAATAATCAAAAAGCAAATTTGAAAAGCCTTACCATAAATTAATAATGTGCTTAAGAAAACATAATTTAGCGAAATTCAAATAAACAATAATCTGATAAAAATTAAGTTATACTTACAAGAAATGAACATAAAAATATGAATGCTACAAAGTAAGGGAATGCAAAATCTAAGCCACACTGCTTATCTTCCTTTCCGGAATCGGGATCACATTGCTGTCCATAGGCACATGACAACATAATTAACTGCCACGCTTCACCTGTGGCACACCTTAAAATATATAAATAAAATATCAGTCAGTAACTCATAGTAGCATATTTAACTGCCACGCTTCACCTGTGGCACACCTTAAAAATGTAAATAAAATATCAGTCAGTAACTCATAGTAGCATAATTAACTGCCATGCTTCACCTGTGGCACACCTGAAAATATGTAAATAAAATATCAGTCAGCAACTCATAGTAGCATAATTAACTGCCATGCTTCACCTGTGGCACACCTTAAAAAATGTAAATAAAATATCAGTCAGTAACTCATAGTAGCATAATTAACTGCCATGCTTCACCTGTGGCACACCTTAAAAAATGTAAATAAAATATCAGTCAGTAACTCATAGTAGCATATTTAACTGCCACGCTTCACCTGTGGCACACCTTAAAATATGTTAATAAAATATCAGTGAGGAACTTATATTAGCTTAGTTAACTGTCAGGCTTCACCTGTGGCACACCTTAAAATATGTAAATAAAATATCAGTCAGTAACTCATAGTAGCATATTTAACTGCCACGCTTCACCTGTGGCACACCTTAAAAATGTAAATAAAATATCAGTCAGTAACTCATAGTAGCATAATTAACTGCCATGCTTCACCTGTGGCACACCTGAAAATATGTAAATAAAATATCAGTCAGCAACTCATAGTAGCATAATTAACTGCCATGCTTCACCTGTGGCACACCTTAAAAAATGTAAATAAAATATCAGTCAGTAACTCATAGTAGCATAATTAACTGCCATGCTTCACCTGTGGCACACCTTAAAAAATGTAAATAAAATATCAGTCAGTAACTCATAGTAGCATATTTAACTGCCACGCTTCACCTGTGGCACACCTTAAAATATGTTAATAAAATATCAGTGAGGAACTTATATTAGCTTAGTTAACTGTCAGGCTTCACCTGTGGCACACCTTAAAAAATGTAAATAAAATATCAGTCAGTAACTCATAGTTGCATTATTAACTTCACCTGTGGCACACCTGCAAACATTTAAATAAAATAACAGTGAGGAACTAATAGCAGCTTAATTACCTGCCACATTTCACCTGAAGCACACCTGAAAATATCCGAGATATTACAAAAAGTGTGTGTAAAAAGTAAAACTTATGTATTTTATTAACAATATGCCTAAAACACCCAGATGTCTTGACTGTACTGAAATTACTTCATTATACACTAGAAAGCTTCCAATCTTTAGCTTTTGTTTCCTCATACTAAACTTATAAAACACATGCTACCTTGGTTAAACCAAGTCCTTTATTACAACAAAAACCTTTTTCTTAGGTACAGCCTATTAATTTTGAGCATGCTTGAAGATCAGAGCACCTTTCTCTATTTTAAGGTTCAATTTCCACTACAGCAGATCCTAGTGGTAGACAATATATAATATGTAAATTCACTTGTCTAGGGTTGGTGAACTTGTCTGGGCATTCAAATATCCTTCACTTATTCAGAATTGACTGTCCCAATATATTCAGAATTGACTGTCCCAATATATTCAGAATTGACTGTCCCAATATATAAGTGAAAGAATCTTGACTGTTCTGTTAATTCTTCTATTTCAAGGTCCAACATATTGACTGTCTCAATATAAGGAAAAGACTGGAGCTCATAAGACCATTTCTCAATTCCAACTCCTTCTTTTTATGCATATAGCTTGTTCAAGTTTCATGAGCAATGTTTAAACACAGGTGAATCTAAGACCATGTATACAAGTTGAAGACAGAATACTGTCATTTCTGTTTATTCACACCTTCTCATTCTTTTTTGGTTATTAAATCTAAAAAATCTTAAAATCAAATTGCTGTTTACACAATTCAGCTAAATAATAACATTCATTAAATTGATATAATTCAGTAAACACCTGAGTTTCTATATTATGTATGGGTATATAGACAATATTGGTATGTAGAAAGAATTGGTATATAGACAGCATGGGTATATAGACAGGATGGGTATATGGACAGTATGTGTATATAGACAATATGGGTATATTTATAACCAGTATGGGTATAAAGACAGTATGGGTATATAGACAATATGGGTATATATATAACCAGTATGGGTATAAAGACAGTATGGGTATATAGACAATATGGGTTTCCAGACAGGATGGGTAATTAACCAGCATGGATTTATATACAGGACGGTTATATGGACAGTATGGGTACATAGACAGGATGGGTATATAGACAGTATGGGTTTATATACAGGACGGGTATATGGACAGTATGGGTACATAGACAGGATGGGTATATAGACAGTATGGGTTTATAAACAGGATGGGTATATAGACAGTATGGTATATGGGGAGGATGTGTACATATAGACAGTATGAGTAAATATGCTGTACATAGACAAGATTGGTATAGAGACAGGATGGGTATATAGACAGTATGGGTTTATATACAGGACGGGTATATGGACAGTATGGGTACATAGACAGGATGGGTATATAGACAGTATGGGTTTATAAACAGGATGGGTATATAGACAGTATGGTATATGGGGAGGATGTGTACATATAGACAGTATGAGTAAATATGCTGTACATAGAGAAGATTGGTATAGAGACAGGATGGGTATATAGAGAGTATGGTATATGGGGAGGATGGAAAATATGACAGTATGAGTAAATAGACAGTATGGGTTTATAGACAGTATTGGTATATAGACAGATTATTGTCACACTAATTATACGTACCTGAATAATAACATCAAAGCTTCAAAAAAACTTCTAAAATTATTATGTCTCGTTATCGCAGTTTTAGAATCTAGTTTTATATTACCAAACACCTGTCAAGAAACAATATCAAAATCAGAACAGTCAGCTTTAACAACCAAAAATCAAGACTAGTTTTAGAATCTAGTTTTATATTACCAAACACCTGTCAAGAAACAATATAAAAATCAGAACAGTCAGCTTTAACAACCAAAAATCAAGACTTTTCCACATTTAAAAATGCATGGGGATTTTTTTTTATAGAGTTCTTGTTGTAATCCAATCACTGAACTTGAAACCAATAAGATTTTCCTTGAAAACATATGATTGGTTACCTTTAATTTGAAAAACCTGTATCATGTTCAAAAATATGTTGTTTTTTTTTCTCCTTTCTTTTTTGTTTTGTTTTCCTCTGTGTGTGTGTGTTGTTTTGTTTTCCTCTGTGTGTGTGTGTGTGTGTGTGTGTGTGTGTGTGTGTGTGTGTGTGTGTGTGTGAAGAGGGGGGTCAAAATATGCAATCACAATCTATTTAAACCTTGTAAGGGAGCCTTTATTGTTGCATTGTCTGAAGTGTGCCCTTTTGGATCAGAGCACTTCTTGTTGCCTAGGTTCAAATCTTACTCAGATAGATCTATCTGTATTTCAAGACAGTTCAATAATAATCATTATACTTTGCAATTTTTATTTTGCTCTTTTTCATCCTTAAAGAAATTTAAAATGTTGACTCTTTATGAAATTTGTGCCCATTCACTGAAAAGCAGATAAATGCCACGTGTATTCACAAGCAAGTCATTTGCAGGGGTGTGGATAGGAACCATTATAACCAAGGAAAAATATAATGTGCCAAAGGCACTCTGAGGCAGGGGTCCAGAAACGGTCATATTTGCTGGACATGTCCGACAAAAAATATTTTTGTCTGATGTGAAATATAGCTTGTCGGACATTTTTAGTTTAAAATAGAATTCAGTTAATCGGACACGTAAATAAATATGTTTATCGGTCATTATTTTACTCGAGTATTTTATCAATCACCTGTCAGTCATTTTCAATAAATAATACAGATCTAATAATTAGGCTTTTGTTTATTAATCAGTTAAAATCCATGGTCTCAATCTGTTCCTTTTGTTTCATCGTCCGAATCACCATTACTTTTGTTGATAAGTTGTTTATTAAGTAATCACATCGCTTGACAGACGGAAGTCATAAACACCTGAGTACCTGTTAACTGAAGGTCATGGTCGTCGGACTATTTCAAAGAGGTTCCACGCGGGATGTTAAATAATAATACAATGTTCTTAGTACGGTCTTGCAAACTGTTTAGTTATAAATAAATAATTTTGAAAAGTCTAAATAAAATCAAAGAAATCTCAAAATGCGGTTCAGTAAAGTTTGTGTAACTTCGGGAAACGAAAATGCGCAATTGTCAATAAACAAAGATGGCCATCAAACCATGTGTCGTCAACGCCGACAGTTCAAAATCAACACTAATGTGGACATATAAGTCTGACCATATATATTTAAATAACTTCGTAAACACCCCTTTTTAAAAACTTGTATATTGATTTGTATATTGATATTAAAAATATTTTTAAAATACAGTCAGTAACAACGTTTTTTTTTTTTTTTTTTGTTTTTTTTTTTTTTTTTGTTTTTGTTTTTTTTTTTTTTTTGCTTTTTTCACTGCATCGTCGGTGGTACAGTTGCTTTGAAAAAATATCCGACACCTCAGTCAAAGTTTTCCTGAGCCCTGGTTGTAGGGTACAATTCCATGAACAAAATTGGAAAAAAAAAGGTGTTAAAATGTGCATTCCGGCAACACCAGTTTTGTTAGGATCATCAGAATAATTAAGTCTGTAGTACAAAGGACAAAAGTTAATTTTATATTTGTTCACTATAAATCACTTTTATCTTTTTTATTTTCTTCGTGTTTTTTTGAAAATAGATCTGATTTTTACTGAGGCAGTTGCCTCGGATGACTCATAGTAAGCTACGCCCCTGATGTGATTAATGAGATTTCCTCTCAAAGTTTTGGAACAGATAATGTGTTATTATAACTAGAAAATTTATTATATATAAGTAACTAACCTGCATCCCAATAATTGCGAAGATAAAGAATAACATGAGAATAAGAAGGCAGACATACGGCAATGCCTACAAAACGAAACAAAATATATATATTTAATAAAAAGTTAAATGTATCCACTGACCTTAAGGATAAAAACATGTGAATCAAAACTGTAAAATACAACCAAACCATAATTTATTGCCAGAATTTGACATGTTATAAGGGTCTGCTATTGAATTAAGAACAACACTAAGAAAAGTACAAAATGTTTTGCAAAAATAATTTTAGCATTTTACTTATCGTGAAGGCTTTATGTGTCTTGCAGAATTAGCTGTTGCATTAAACTCCCCAAGAAGTCATGACAAATATCTTACAGAATTGGCCTTTGCACTCTAACAAAGAAATAGTTGATGTCTATATGAAATTGGAAATTGGAGTTACCTCCCATGAAGAAATGACAATTGATTTGATTGGCTGTTACATTTTACTCCCTCTGTTCATTCAAAGGTAAATTACAGACAAAACGCATGTATACCTTTTAATGGTTTTTTTGCTATATATGTTTGACTTTAAAAATAATCATACATATAATGACAACTAATGCTGATATATGTTATAAATACTGATATAAATATTCCTGCAGTAGGACAGTTAAAGCTGCATTAAGTTTTTCAATTTTCTGAATTTTTTTTTGATTTTATAAAAATAAATTCTTCAAAAAATAGATTACTTCTAATCACAATCCGTAAGATTCATTTTCTAAAATTTCATTCCTTTTAGCTTTAAATAAAAGGAATCCTCTGACCAGTTGGTCAATGTTTAACGATGGTAATTATGAGCTTGGAGCAAGCGCACGGATGTACGGAAAAACCCATGAATTGAAGGTGAAACATGACAAAATGCATTAATTGTCCGTCATTAATATCCAGATGTATTTGAAATGGTGTTATATATCTCTTACTAAGTCACAAATGACAAATTCAACAAAGTTCTGTGTTTAATTTATCATATTTCACCGTTTTTAAAGTTGTGTTTAAATGACCCGGTTTGATGACATAACCATGTTCTAATATTAGATCCCAAATGCTGCATCTCGCTGGGTAAATACTGTAATTTCTGTATTTATTCGAGCTTTTATCGTTGAACCAAATGTAACATTGTTCATTAGGAACATCATTAATCAGATTAGCAACATTTTAATTTTTTCTTTGGAAAACTTAATGCGGCTTTAACCCTTAAATTAAAATGAATTAAACATGAAATGAACAAAATGTTGTTTACCTTAAAAGACTGTAAAAATGTCCACAATAAAAGACGTATTGTGTACCCTTGACGTAATAATTTAATTAATCGCATAGCTCTAAATAATCTGAACACTCCAATGTTGAAACCAACTGTACTCTCCTGAAAGAGAAACAACATTTAGATACTTAGTTCACATACCTAACTTGTTCCACCAAAAAGCCATATCAAAAAAAAAAAAAAAAAAAAAAAAAAAAAAAAAAAAAAAAAAAAAAAAAAAAAAAAAAAAAAAAAAAAAAACAATGATATTCCAACAATTTTACTTACAATATAGTTTTTGGGGTGTGCTGTAAATTGAAATTTTAATTCTTACCTTTTTTATCTAAATCATATATAACTTTTCATGGGCATTGTCAGTGTATCACATGATCATATGATGTAAAACGTGGTTCTGTTACAAATTATCGGAATACGACATTTTACAGGAATACATCAAATTTTATGATTCTTTATCCAATTAAAATAATTGTTACAAACTAATGTTATAAGGTTTCAACTGGTTTTCTGATTAATCTCACTGATGAACAAAATAAATACGCTAAAGGGAGATAATTTTTTGCTGGTCCAAAAATTCACAATTTTATTTATAGAACCTTATTTTTGGTGGGGGGAGGGGTTTGGGGGTAGATTTTCTTACTAGTTTTTTTTATGCAGAACCACTCAAATTGGGTAACATTTTCTCAGCAAAAAAAAAAAAATAAATAACAAAAAAAATAATAAAATAAATAAATAAATAAATAAATAAATAAAAAATAAATACATAAAAAAATTTCAAATTTTACCCAGGTGACATATTCTCTATTACACTACTTGTAAATGTATTTTAGCCTCAACAGCCCCTTCCATCATGGTAAGAAACTAATGGGCAACTACTTTAACTTTGTTTGCCATTGCTAGCCAAGGGAGATAACTACATCATTTATTTATTTATTCATTCATGTATTTATTTATTATTATTTTATTTTACTTTATTTTTATTATTATTTTTATTTTATTCTATTTCTTTGATTTTTTAGAAACTATTAATATTACTAGAAAATTATATTAATTTGCATTTGATTCGATTAACACTAATGTAATTATTATACATACTATATGAAGTAGCAATTGCATTATAGTTAAAGATTGCAAACAGTAATACACTACTTCATAATAACAAAAAAACAATGCACTAATTCATGAAAAAGAAAGTTCAATAATTTTTTTATTATATGAATGATTTCGTGGGTTTCATTATCACCATTTTATATTTCTTAAAATTTTTATGAAACTGCATTTTCATTGGATAAACAATGCCAAAAATTTGGGAGTTCCTGTAAAATAATGTTACCTCAGGAGTTCACAAAAAAAGGTTCTCTGCATCACAATGTATGATATACTGACAAAACCCATGAAAAAAAGATAAATTCATCTCAATTTACAGCACAAACTTGTGGACAATGAGATAATAATTTTGATAAATAATTTCAAAATATCCTTGTTTGAAATTTTTATTTTGAAATGATAATGTGTATTTAAAATTAAAGAAAGCAGGAGAACTGTCAACAAAAAAGTTTTACTTGCAAAGAATAAGGATTGGGAGGTAAAAATAATTACAGAAATCTGGGAGAAATTTAACCCTTAATGACCCCTTATTTTAATTCAACACAGTACATTGCTTTTTTAAGATATTTCTTTGACATATGATATATTCCATTTTGATTGGAATATACAAAAAAAAAAAAAAATTATGTTCCTGTTTGGTCTGAAGATGCCAAATAATTGATATTTAGTGGTGTTAAGGGTTATCTAAAAACAAAATAATTTAAATGATAAGCACAGGGTCACCAAAAACAAACAACAACAGGTTAATACTGAGAAAAAATAAATAAAAAAATCCTTTTTTTCACATTTTGGTTTCCATATAAGACTCTATCCATATATTCACAATAGAGATTAAATCAGTCAGCTTAGCAATTTTAATGGCAGACCTCAGAATGATATCATAACCGTGACCTTATTGATTTGACCTTTTAAATGTTCAGACACTTAACATTGACTTTATTTGACCTTGACATTTGCTCATACATTAAGGTGACACGTGTCACATTTTTATTTAGAATTTTTGAGATCATCAATGGGCCTTAAAAAGAAGTAATTTGGCTGACTTTTGCCACATTTAGTAACATTGGTTTTAAATTCCAAAAGAAGTGGTCAATGACTTTGTTTTGACTTTCAAAATTTCAAAATCAACAAATAAACAATACTTCAAACATTTATATCAGTCAATTATTGCCATGGTAACCAAAAAGCTATTGATATCACTATCAATTGCCAAATCAAGCAAATGAGAATGCAGGTGTCACTCTTATAAGGTGGATTTGACCACATTTGCAGATCAAGCCAATGAACATTAAGTTGATCAGATAGGTGTGGCAATGGCCAGATGGGTGTGGCCTAATTCACATATAAAGCCTTGTACATGTGTCTGACACATAGGTTCAGCTACAAGTGTTTTTAACTTGTTTGCTAACCTGAGAGTAGGTCATTTTTTTTACATCTGAAAAAAATTCAAACAATTAGTGATTTTAATTGCAATAAATGTAATTAAATTAAAAGATTTAAAAAAAAACATTGTGGTTACAATTTTTTCTTTTGATTATAAATATTAAACCTTTAATAAAAATTAAATATCTAATATTATTTTTAAAAATCTTCTCTAGAATAAAATTTTGTATAGAAAAATTCATTTAAAATTTTAAATTTTAAAAAAATTATTAATTCATGCAAAATGTGACATTTGTCAGTATATATATTGGATGCTAATGCTGTGTATGGTCGTGACAAACCACCAATGAATATATATATATTAGTTTTAAAAATTAAAAAATTTTAAGAAAAAAATCTAAAGAAAATTTTAGCTAAGAGCTCAAAAGCAATCTATTTTTAGTTAGAGTATATTTTCAAGCTTCTTCTAAAAAATATATTTGCCCTCTTGCTGTAAATCTGTGTTTGAAATATAAGTAACATGTACCAAGTATATATTTTCTCTATAAAAATGATTTTTATGGTGACCACAGATACTGAATTCCAGTATGCAGGCACTTAAAAAAAACTGAATTACAATTAACAAAATGTCCAAAAGCAGAAGAAAAATTATTGAATTAAAAAAGAAGGAAAAACCTGTACTAAGATCAAGCATAAAAACAATGTGTATCCATTTTCTAAAAGCTCCATTTGATTAACTCAAGTGCAATACTAGCATTATTCTGTACTAATTTTAATAAGCCATTAATTGATCTTTTTGAATAATTGAGATTTAAAAATATTGAATTTGTACCAGAAGAAAGAAAATTTTTTTATATAATGTGCATTATGGCATACACTGCTGTCCGGGTGTTATTGAGAAAACTATTGTGAAATAACTTTTTTTTTCATTAAGTTTCTTAACATCTTTTTTTAACACATTAATGTTAATCACATGACAAAACAGTCAAATGACAGGACGGACAGTTTCTTTTGATACACCATTAACCCCCCCCCCCCCCGGAAAAAAAAAAAAATGGGGTGGGGATTTATAAGTTGCATTACAACCACCATTTTCACAAATATAAATATGGTCCATTTTTTTTTTTTCACTTTTTCCCCTTTGCCTGATAAGTTGTACTTACAATAATGTTTATTTACCAGTACCTAAGCGTCAGAGAGAGCAAAATAAAATATTTTACAGATTTTCAATGGGACATTTGCAAAATAATATTTCATCTACTTAGATGACCTGAGTTGTTGCTAACTAATTTTTTTTGCTCCATCCTTGCTTCATTATTTTAATGTAATTTGTGTCAGCGCTCATAATTAAATTTATTTTGACAAAATGGCATAATTTTCATGTGATTTATTGATAAATGACAAGTGGCCTCCAGGTTGGCCTAAATCAATTTAATGAATTAATGAAGTGAAAAGCCTTTTAACATTATCATACTTTAAAACAAGAGGCCCATGGGTCTTATCGCTCACCTGAGGATATGTCCAAAATTGTTTGCAAAGCGCAATAGACAATATATTAAGTACAGAAACTTTACAAGTTTTCTCAAGTTAAGAACTGCCACAAAACTTAATCAGAAATATATCCAATCACATTTCATTTATAAGAAGCTTATATAATATGCATGTAGTGCAATGAATAATTTCCAAATCATTAACAAATTTCAGTATACTTATGCAGCTATGTCCTTGACCTTTGAACATATATGACCCTGAACCATATATGATCGTCATGTCAATATCTACAATATTCTAATACACATGCCTATACAAAAAGTTAAATTTTTCAAGATAATTAGCAATTTGTCTTTTTTTGCAGCTGTGACCTTGACCTTTGAACATATGACCTTGAACCATATATCAAAATGATCGTTGCCACAATACTTACAATATTATAATATACATGCCTATACAAAAAGTTAATAGTTTTCAAGATAATAAGCAATTTATGTCTTTTTTTGCAGCTGTGACCTTGACCTTTGAACATATGACCTTGAACCATATATCAAAATGATCGTTGCCGCAATACCTACAATATTCTAATTTACATGCCTATACAAAAAGTTAACAGTTTTCAAGATAATTAGCAATTTTAACCTTCTTTTGTAGCTGTGACCTTGACCTTTGATCATATGACCTTGAACCATATATCAAAATGATTGTTGTCACAATACTACAATATTCTATTATATATATGCCTATACAAAAAGATTATAGTTTTCAAGCTCATGCATAATTTTAGTATTTATAAGACAAAAATAACATTTCAGGGGCAACAACTCCTACATGGATTATCATATAGTTATGAAACTTAGTACCTTTTTAAATTTTGTCATAGGGAACATTTTAACAATGTCTTGAGTTCATATACCTCTTAATATTTGCAAGAAAATTGCTTAAAACTGCATAAATCACAAATAAGGTCATGACCTTGATTAGTGACCTTGACCCTAATTTAAAGGTCATTTCAAGAAAAAGTCAAAACTGAAAACCTCATGTCATTATCTGTTCAAATAGTCAAGTTATAACAATTTGAAGCCATTTTACAAATTTTTTTATTAAACACAAAAACGCGTAACCCAGTTTTTGACCAAATTTCATGAAATGAACAAACTATAGGCTTAAGACCCTAGAGAAGCCAAATATCCCATCAGATTTTTCTCCCATCATCCGTTTCGGAGAAGAAGATTTTTAAAGATTTTTGGACCCCTATGTCACCTTGACCCAGTTTAATCTGAATTGCTTCGGCCCATATATGCTTCTGACTAAGTATCATTGAAATCTTCAGGCAGTTTTGGAGGGGAAGTCAAAAATAGGTGTTAATGACGCACACACACACACATGCACCCATGCATGCACATACACACGCCGCACCATGCCATAAGCTCACATGACCTTTCGGTCAGGTGAGCTAAAAATGACAATAATTAAAAATTATTTCACTCATCTGCCTCAATGGCACTGTGGTAGAGTGTCCATCTTGAGAGCAGGAGTTTGGGGTTGGAACCCTGGCAAGGTTATGTAAGCCTGGGGCTTGGCATTCAGGGGACAGAGTATCAGAGCTGAAAAATTGCTGATGTGAAGTCAAACAACATCCCAATCAGCAACCAACCATTGGAATCAAGCCTACCTTTGATCTAGTCTTTACTTTCATACCTACCATCATACAAGAATTCCACAGATTTGTATATCTTGCCTGGTTATGACACACCGCAACCGACAATGACACCGGAAAAGTAACACCTATGTCTCGCATTATGGCCATGCCAGGCTCGACTAAAAACACCTTGATAAGCATGACAAGTGTCGGCACAAAACAATCAGTGTCCAAAGAGTATGAACATGGAAAGTACATGTATAGTGGTTGAATTATTTTCCCTTTAGTTAAATAAATTTTAACTGCTGGTGTAACCATCTTGAAAAAAAAAATGCTGCTTTTTTTTAATCTAAAGGGCAAAAACTTCAATTTTCGAACAGTTTGGACATATCTGGTTCCTCAATTTTTAAAAAATTTCGTCCATATCTGGTTCTTACCTAGAAAATGTTTGAACTGGACATAGAATATGTCATATTTCTTAAAATGTGTAAAAAAAAAAATTTTTTTTTTACCATAGTTAACAACTTTGCAAATTGCATTTTGTCGCAAAGTAGGAAATGCAAAGCAATGATGGAGCTAAAAACAGAATAAATAGCAACATCTTGGTTCCATGTAAGTAAATGAATTTTTTTACTGTATCACAGAAAATCTACAAAATATTTGTGTTTTTGCTTTCTCTGACATAGATAAATAAACAGATGAGGGAAATTAATAAATACTTAATTTTTATGAAGTTGATGAAGTAAAAAATTCCAACACCAATGAAATACAAGCTAAAATTATAACTATTGAAGCACTTCTATACCAAATTACTAAACAGATTAATTAATTGTTAACAAGGTGCAGAGTTAAACAAAATAAGCAGGTAAAAATGTGCAGGGGTGTGAACTTCAAACATGCTTATATTAAATACACATACATTTTTTTTTTTTTGCATTATTTTGAGAATTTAAATTTTATATAAAAATAAATATAATTATGCATTATATATTACCGGTAATTAGCAAACATTCATATTATTGAATAAAACATGAAAAATATATATAAATATATTTGAATAAAACTAACTTCATTAAAAAATATTTTCATAAGCTAAAAAAAATATCACATGTGTGTATATATTATATATATATAGGGTATATTTATATATATTATATACTTAAATATATACATGTATGTTCCAAAATACATGCTACAGTTCTGAGCCCATAAAATCTAAAAAAAATTAAGATTTTTTTTTTTTTTTTGGTTTTTTTGCTGGAAAAAAAATTTAGATATTATTCTGTTAGTCAAAAGTTATCTCAAAACTTTTTAAATGTTTTTATATTTATTATTTTTTATGAAAGTTTATTTTTACATTAAAATGTTTATTTACATGTTACCAGGTAACCTCTTAAAAGCAAATTTTCTAATGTATTTTAGTAAAGCATGACAAAAGGGCCTAATGTGCTCACTTGGTGACTACACATGGCTTTAGAAATCATTTTTATGTGTTCCCAGTTTAAAAGAGAAAGGGGGTAAGGCATCAAGGGAGATAATTTGAATTAATACGTGATAAATATATGTGACAGAATGATCATCGACTCTAGTGATAAGTGGATCTAGTTGCATGGTCCACTTCAATATTTTTCATAGGACACTACGAACATTTTCTTTATGAGTGGACAGATGATACGGGCAACTCTTCAACAAATAAGTTTCATAACTTTCATACCAGGTTTGTTTTAATTGCCTAATTAAATTTGATATCATTTGTTCACTTTGCAAAAATATAAAATTGCCATTTGTTTTTTTAAAAAATCAAGAAAGTATTAAAAAATGAAATCCCCAATGTAAAAAAAAAAATCTTTTAAAATTGAGCATATCAAAGTTAATTTATTTTGAAATCTCTACCTTAAAAAATTTAAAAAAAAAAAAAAAAATTAAAACCTTATTAATAAAACAATGAATCTGAATCGACAGTTATTTAAAATTAAGAAGCACAAAAATTAATAAATGGTATTTTTTCTCCTTTTTTTAATTCACAATTTAAAAAAAAAAAAAAAAAAATTAAAGTTCTAAAATGCAGACATTTGAATTAATTATAATCTTTCTGAAAAAATGCAGAAATTACATGCTAGCTGCTTTAAACCAGTTTATTAAGCTTCAAATATTAAATAATAATATTCGACAATCTGTATTATTAACATTAATATTAATATTAGTTAAGCTATTTATGCAATGCCATAGAAAAAAATTACGCCTCCTTCACTGGAATTATTCATTTCATTCCACAGACAATGTATGTATTGTATTGATGAACCATGCAATTCCTTCTGTAGTTGGTGCAGAATAGATATTTGACTCATTTAACCTTTGAACCATCTAGAATGCTATATAACTTCCACTGCCATGCAAAGCAAACTGAATAATGCACAGAAGCAAGTTCTGTTTAGTTTGTTTTGAATGGCAGTTGAAGTTAAAGCATTATTTCAACGATCATTTCTGGATAGTTCAACGATTATGTTTGCATTTTATAATAATCAAAATCTGTTTTTGTTACTTTAATTTTTAAAATTAATGCAGTGAAATGCAGTTTTTGATCGAGCAGAAATTTCATTACTTTAACATAAACTTTCACATTTTGACACGTCGCCGTCGCCGCCACCTACGATGACACTGAAAAAGTAACACCTAAGTCTCACCTTATGGCAATGCCAGGCTTGACAATAACTACTTCTGCTGTTTTTTTTAATAAGTCTGCCTGAATTTATCACAACTCTTTGTATTCCAAAACGAGGGCAAATGGTAGCAATGTATCAGGGTTATTCTTTTCATTTATTCGTTTTTATATATTTCCAGTGAAAAATAATTTTTTCTGCACCAACTCTTACAGTTCAGGCATCTCATGATGTCATCAATAAAATACAGTAATTTGTTAGTTAAAATATAATCCCATTAAACCAATTAAAATGCTTAATTATAGATTTTAGATGCAATCAATTAGTTATTATTCTTATAAGCCAATCAGATTTTAAATACCACCAAGTTTTTTTTAACTTATATATATATATATACAGGAAAGTCAGAAACACAAGGAATTTATATATGTATATATGTATATATTTATAATACTTACATTGGCAAGTCTCTATAATGATTAAAAGTTATCTTTTTTTAAAAATCTTGTTCATTAATTTTTTTTTATATAATTAACCTTTTAAAACAATTCTTTTAATGTTATACAAATTTAGCCTGTTAATTTTGGATCTATTTAATTTTTTTGGGAGAAAAAAAATACAGATACTATTGAATAATCTTATTGTTCAATAATGGCCCAATTTAATTTCACGAATAAAAAAAGGCTTCTCGTGTACTAGCACAAAATTAAGGCAGCTTTTTTCTAAGGTGCTAGCTCACCAAGTCAGTATGCCGCAGATAAGCATACTACCCGCAGTCCATTATTCTGGCACATGGTGAACCAGACGATATTCTATCCTCCTAATGCCAAGCACCAGGTGAGGAAGCAGCATCTCAAATTTAAAAGTCTTATGTATGACCTGGCTGGGGTTCAAACCCCTCAACCTCCTGTCTTGGGGCAGACGCTCTACCAATGCACCACTGAAGCAGTCTCACTTCTAAACTGGTAGGTGAGAGAACTTAAATGGAAATCAAAAACTTTATTAGAATCTTGATAGTTATGTAATAAGATTCATAATTGCAGCATGAAAACACTGTAATGTTTGTGTAACATGATTATTTCCAATGAAATTGGAATACATCAGTGTCACATCTTCCTCAGAAAGATTTTGAAGGAAAATGTTGAATGGCATGAGGTCAGAGTGGAATGGAGAAATGACAATTAACACCTCTTGATAAGTCAAGACTCTCTGATTTATATCAAAACATTCAGTTCTAGGATGGCAAAATAAACCAGAGTACCTATAGGGAAAACCAATGAATTTTGACAAGCAAACTAAAAATTCCTCACACTAGGGTCATCCTGACTGAGATTGGAACCTAGTTGGTGAGAGATACTGTGAACTGCAAGAGGTAAATATTAATTGCTATGCAGCGCTTCAATAGAGAATATACAGTATAACCTGTAATAGCGTCCACCTCTATATAACGTCCACCTGTCTTTAGCGTCCAGTCTAAAGTATCCCCAATCGATTTTACTATATAAAGTCCCCCTGTATAGCGTCCACCTGTCCAATGCGTATAGCGTCCACCTATTTCAGTCCCGATCGGCATTAAATTTGTGTATAATGTCCACTATTCGGCTGATCAAGGGACATAACTCGTATTTTTCAACACAACCGGAAGTGTTGGTGACAGAGATTTTCTTCTTTCAAGTTTAATTTCAAAGCGAATTAATGTATTTGACATGCCGTCTTTGTGTTTATTTTCGCCAATTGGATTCGGGAAAGGCGTGGATCGATTAATTACAATGGATATTATGACTCCTGGATATGTTTATAAAGATGGATGGCGAGAACCGCCGATGTTTTCTTAACAGTTAAATGGCATGGTCTTGATTTACTCAGCCTGGACATGTCAAGGTGTCAACTGATTATCCTTTGTGATATATTAACAGGGTAACAATCATTTACATCATTAGCCAATTAATAGAGTAATACTGTAATAGCGAGAACCACATATTTTGAGAATTTAGAAATTGTCGAATCTCCGTCCAGCTCAGAAAGCTTTAATATTAAAGCAACGTGTTTCAGTAATCGGATATATACAACCATTAAAATTTTTAAAGCATATACATTTTAAAAAAGTGGTGAGGTGTGTTATACATCGAATTAAATTTCTTTCAACTTTTGTTACAATTCAGTGGTAATAAAATTTATATAATATTTTTCTTTTTTTTTTTTTTTTATTAAATCTGTTGATTTCACTTGTAACAGGATGTTATCTGCAACAGCTACAAGGTTAAAAAATGTTTATAAATTTCTGTTACACCAACTTATGGTGCTAATTTTCATGGTCAAGATTAATTCACTTAATATGAAGATGCAGTTTAATTAAAATGATCAAGTCACTTATTAAATCCAAAAAATCACTGTAAATTGAAATAAATTATTAATTTTTTCTTACAAGTTTTATTTGCTTAATTATTATAAGAAATATCTTATGTAAAATGATTGTGAAATATTCTGTTTTAAAGTCCTTTGTCAAGCACTGGTATGGCAAATTTCCTTTGCGTCATTTGTGACCCTGTATATAAAGTCCACTTGTCTATTAAGGACACTTTTGCCCAATCCCTTGGGTGTCCTTTATACACAGGTTATACTGTAATATAACAAGTCATGTCATGCCAGGACATGGCCAAGTGATAACATTTTCCACTTCAACACTAAGTCATGAGTAACATAGTCCACTGCAACACATAGCCATGTGATAACATAGTCCACCCAAACACATAGCCATGTGATAACATAGTCCACCCAAACACATAGCCATGTAATAACATAGTCCATTCTAACACATAGCCATGTGATAACATAGTCCACCCCAACATATAGCCATGTGATAACGTAGTCCACCCAAACACATAGCCATGTAATAACATAGTCAACTCCAACACATAGTCATGTGATAAGTCAACTCCAACACATAGCCATGTGATAACATAGTCCACTCCAACACACAACACTCCAACGCATAGCCATGTGATAACATAGTCAACTCAAACACATAGCCATGTGATAACATAGTCAACTCAAACACATAGCCATGTGATAACAGTCAACTCTAACACATAGCCATGTGATAACATAGTAGAACAACATGGCTGTAACTTCTAATGGCAATATATGCAATAATTGCCCTCTAGCTATGTGAACATCCAGAACCCTTTGTTGTTGCCCTCTGGTGACAACACTTCTAAAGGCTGGTGACAATTTTTTTCTTTTGATGTTTACATACTTAAAGGACAATTATTTATTTATTAT
Organism: Tegillarca granosa; assembly: GCA_029721355.1. Lineage (NCBI taxonomy): Eukaryota > Metazoa > Mollusca > Bivalvia > Arcoida > Arcidae > Tegillarca > Tegillarca granosa. The sequence continues at coordinate 16,933,032 of CM056606.1, read as the reverse complement.
ACTGAAAACAAATGTAAATGTACAAGAACTATATTGCAAGTTTGTTTGCCAAATAAACAACATACTTTCAGCAGGCAAACTGGGGTTTTCTCCCTTGTTCTTAAGATAATAGCATTATAACATGCTGGTGGTCAATATTAAAAGATTATCACACACTGTGATTTGATTGGTAGAAAATAGCTCAAGTCATTACTGATCACATGACTAAAAATGGACCAATAGGATTGTTTCTTCAATAAGTGGTATAATAACATTATTTGTCATGTTGTACAAAGTCTGAATTTGAAATTTCACATCAATAAGGATCAATATCATTGGTTAATCAGTAACCATTGAATAGTTTTGGCAGTTATAAGACCATAGTTACCATACAATATCTAAAACAGCTTCAAGCTTAAGTAAATTTTCTTATATGTTCTCAAAAAAAAAAAAAAAAAAAAAAAAAGAATTTTCGAAATTAAGTCTACTGTTAGAGTCACTGTGTTGGTGACAGTAAATTGTGTAAAATTCGCATAGAAAATCCAATTAACTTGAATTAAATTTGGTATTTTTTGCTTACTTGAGTCTGGTTGTAATTAAAACTCGTTATGTGCATATCTGCAATTACCATAAATTATTTCTGTAGAAAAGACACTGTTGCTGCTATGGAGATTTTACATGCCAAAAATTGTGATTTTAACACTAGATGTGATGTTTTTGTTACGTTTTACATTGTATAAGCAAAAGAATCTACCATTTGCCTCATTTTCAATATGTAAAATGCATACAGCAGCAACAATTTCCTTTCTACAGATATATTCTATGGTCATTGGGGATGTGCCTAGCAGTTACGACTAGACAAAAGTAAGTGAAAAATACTGAATTGAATTCCAGTAAACTGCATTTTCTATGAAAATTTTACAGAATTTGTTGTCACAAACACAGTGACAGCTCTAACAGTTATTTCAGACATAGACTGCAGTCAACATTCAGACATTTGTACATTTAAATTTGCTCAATTAAAAAAATTATGCTTCATTGCATAATTATATCTTTCTTGACTTTTATTACAAGTACATGTTCTGAAAAGCTTTTAGGGATAAACAAATTTTTATTTATTTTTTTAAAAATAAATTCAAGGCTATGAGTATCTACTTGCTTACTGTAAATAGAAGATTTCACTGTAACAGACTAGATGAACATTTCCAATAAAACCACAGATATGAACACTTCAATTATTGTATATTATAAATGTCCTATCTAACGATCTATACATCACATTGTTGTATTATCTTTATAAAAATATGGTATTTACTGTAATTAAAAAGAGTTATTAATGTAAATAAACCTATTAAGTTTCAATTTAAAAACCATGTTTAGTTGCAAGAGTTGTTCCCCCTGACAATATCCATTTTTTTAAAAAAAAAAAAAAAAGCTGCTGCTTCTGCCTTGCTATGCCTTGCCCTGCCCTGCACTATTTTAATTTATCCTCCCTTCCCCTGCCGACCCATTGTGATTATACTTTAGACTATTATGTACCTTCCTCGAGTTCAATTTTAACTTCAAAAATTCATACTTCAATTTTGTAATAATTTCATTTTTTATGAGCATTGAATATTTTTCTTACAATAATTACCGTAACATTTTTTTTGAAATAATTACTGTAACATTTTCTGTAAAAAATTACCATAACATTTTCTTACAATAATTACCGTAACATTTTCTTACAATAATTACCGTAACATTTTTTACATAATTACTGTAACATTTTTTTACAATAATTACCGTAACATTTTTCCAACTATAAAGCATTCTCAACTACAAAATTATCTAAGCTGACCACAAATGATCCTGATGATAACTACTATTACTTCAACATGTGACACAATTTAATCTCCATCCAGTGAGAGTTCCTTATATAATAACGATCCAGTGCGATTTTTATAAAACATTCAAATGTACATTCAATATGTCATTCACGAAAAAAAAAAAAAAAAAAAAAACATTCCAATTGTGTGTTAGTTAATGTATTTTGCTTAAAGTGAACAAGTCACATGACCATCATGATAGATATCTGTCGACAGGCCAAGATATCAAAATAATCCAGCTGCTGTTTATTAAAAGTGCACTGTTTTGAAAACAAACCTCCACTTGTCCAACTGCTGTATTGTTATATTTCTCAAAGTTAAGAAATATTTTTTCCGGATCAATAGGTTCTGAACCTGGCTTGAAAAGTCAACACACAAAAATTATTTTGAACTTTGAAAAAAAAAAAAAAAATCAAAAACTTCAGAAAATCATGCCTTTGGTATGTATAACTGATATATATATAATTATGTTCCAGCTTGTGGGTAACTTAATGATTTCTGTGTTGTTTTTATTTTGTTTGACAGGGAGGGGGATAAACGAGGCAACTATGAGTTTTATTTATTGTCAAAGTTTTGACCATAACTTATTTAAAAAAAAACAACAACTTTTTTATTTATTTTTATTAAATAGATTAAAATTAGGAATAAAAATTTCATTATTATTATTTTTTTCCCTAAATTTCAGTACCAGGTATTCTACTTTGAACTTGCCCAAAACTAAAACACATGCAAAGTGCACTCTCACCCCTATCTAAAATGGACTCTACCATTTTTATGTGCAACCATAACCTATTCTACTTTTGAGGCCCAAAATTGAATCAAGGGGCCAGACACTAGACACTACTTAAAAACTAGAACTTATGGTACTTTTAAAAAAAATTCTAATTCGATTTAAAAGAAAAATTTATACCATCATACATTAAAATTAAGAAAAAAAGCAATTTAAAATTTTAGAGTAAAAGTGTTGAAATTTGACGTAAATTTTTTTTTTTAAAAAGATTAATAAGAAGATAATATTATATATATATTTTTTTTGTCTTAAAAAGTGAAAAAAAAAAAATTAAATTTAGTTGTGTAAGAAATACAAAATGGCAAAAAGAATTTGCTCATTACTGTACATGCTTGCATTGTGAAAAAACTGGGGTTGAAAAAAGAATATTTACTTGCAAACTGGGGTTTAAATTATTCATGAAAAGCATATGAGTCTAGTCTACTGCTAGAGAATTTACGGGGTTTCATAAGCTGTGTTTCCCTGGTAACAAAAATTAACTTACCTCATTTAGTTTCTATATTAAATATTAATTTAAAATTTAAAACTTTTACATAATTTTTTGTTTTCGAAGATTTTGAGAAAACTTTCAAGCTTTGTCCTTTAATGAATCAAAAATTGAGAATTAAAATGAGACATTTTGAAAAAAAAAAAGAAAAAGAAAATGGAAAACTGGATTTTCGATACTTTCAGATTTCCCTAGAAGACACAGCAGCAAAATCTTATTTTGTTAAAGTAGACAATCTCCCATTATTACCTTATATAATTTTTTTTCTTGTCAGAATTGGAAATTTATTAATCCTAAATTTTGTTCTTACATAAAAAATACGTATAAGATTCACTAATTTAAAAGTTTATATTTTTAGATTCTCAAACCAAAGATTGGAAAAAAGGGCAAGATCACGAAAATATCTTCTCTCTTTTTAAGAAAAAATCCATCTTTCTCTTTCTCTTTCTCTCTCTCTCTCTCATTGCTAATGCAAACAAGTTCTAGTCAATATCACCCTCTTTTCTTTAATACTTTAAAATGACAAAAATTTAATGGTCTGAGAATCTAAAAATATTTATTACTGGCCTCTATTAAAAGAACAAAATGTAATGTTTCATGGGAACAATGGGAATGAATTTTTATTTCTTAAAAGTTTACCATGATACTATATAACAAAGCATAAAAAAAAAAAAAAATTAAAAAAAGAGAAACCAACAAGGGAGATAATTCTTACAATATTTGCAAGAATGAGGATAATCAAACTGATTTAATAAACAAAATATAAAATTCACAAAGCTAACTTGTTGTAATATGTTTAACTGGAGGAAAGTGTAGAGGGGTCTAAAGTATTGGGTATGGTAAGAAATTAAAGCATTCTTTATAGAGTTACCTACCTTGAATTCCAAAATAAGTACATCTATTATACTACCAACAACAGTGATAAAGTCAAATATGTTCCACGGATCTTTAAAATAATTCTGTTTAAATAGATAAAAAAATACAAACATAATAAAAAAAGTTTAAAATTTTAAAAAACTTTCAAAATTAATGAATAATGAATAAAATCAAAAAGCCATAATTCATTTAAAGAAAATCAAACTTGACCTGTAACTTATCATTTTTCTTATGAAATTATACATGCTAAAATATCACAAAAATAGTACTTTGGATATAAGTGAAGAAATGCAAAAGCCATAACAATGTCATACATTGTTTTTGAATTGAAATTTTCATAAATATAGATACTTCTGAGATTCAAAATGGATACAAATTACACTTTATAAATGATAATCTTTTTTTTTTCTTTGCATTTTATCATGTCTTTATTTTTCAAAATATTAATTGAATGATTTTTTTAATTAATTAATTTATTTATTTATTTGACTTTTTCAAATACAATACCTGAAACGTTTTAATATGACAAGATTAAGTAAAAGCGGGTCAAAATCTCTAAGTTTCTGTATTATAACATCATACTAAATGACATCAGCATGCTGTTGTCATTGTTTAATGCACCAGAGGCGTGTTCAAGATACTGTTGCTTTCCACTCGTGAAAACATATTTCATGTCTATTGAACGGATGCGAGTAATCACATTGAATGTAAGTCATCATAATGATCTAGAAGCTTTAAAAATAATCTTCCTTAAATTTGGACACCCGACACTTCACTGGAGAAAAATGTCAAAATATAAATTAAATCAGGCAACTGTACACAAGTTTTAACTAATTCTATCAATCAAATTCCTTCTAGAAAGATACCATACAACTGCACTGAAATATAAACTGAAATGTATGCTGGTTTCAAAATTTATATAAACCATTCTTATAAACTTTGTCTGAGGGATACCATCTTGAATCTCAGGCAAACAACCTTACAATAGTGATAGCGGTCGTTTGTGCTTTCTTACTCAAACAATCATTCTTGAACGGCTTTAAGTCAATGCGAAAGTGTACATTGTCTATCTTGAACAGGCCTCAGGCTGAGTATATATTTATCAAAAATCAAGATGAAGATATCATAATTAGAAAATTTAAATTCCAGATTCAGAATACCATTAATCTTTCAGAAGATTAATTGCAGTAAAAACTTTCATGATTCAAGATTTTGACCAATTTTATCTTAATACCATCACAAGAGACTTTAAATAATTTTTTTTTTTTTTAAATACTCACCTTACAAAAATAAAAATTTATACAACATAGGTTAGATAAAAATACAAGTAGATCATGCAGGTTAAAAAAATGAAGATACACTGTGCAATAAAGTTTGTTAATGTCCTATAACAATGAACAGTAATCTTTATCCCCCCTAAATTTCAAATGAGACGATCCATTTCATGTGAATTTTTACCACACCTTAAGATCATTAAAGACAAGAAATATTCTGATCTTTAAGATTAAATGTTGAATTTTGAAAATGACTTTTTTTTAAATTTTAGAGTTTTGTTTTAATGTTATAAGTAAATTTGCCACTAAAGCTTGTTTTAGTTGAGCAGAGAGAGGCCCTTTGGTGCATAAACTTGGTCACTTAAGTCTCTTTAAGGCAGTTAGACTCGGGCCCTGTGGTACATTTACCCAGCCAATGAAACCCCTTTTAGGCAGTGAGAGGCCCTGTGGTACATTTACCCAGCCAATGAAACCCCTTTTAGGCAGTGAGAGGCCCTGTGGTACATTTACCGAACCAATGAAGCCCTTTTTAGTCAGGTAGAGGCCCTTTGGTGCATAAACTTTGTCAATGAAGCCCTTTTTAGGTAGTGAGAGGCCCTGTAGTACATTTACCCAGCCAATAAAACCCCTTACAGGCAAGGAGAGGCACTTTAGTGCAAAAGAATGGTCATTTAAATCCCTTTTAGGCAGTGAGAGGCCCTGTGGTACATTTACCCAGCCAATAAAGCCCCTTACAGGCAAGGAGAGGCCCTTTAGTGCAAAAGTGTGGTCATTGAAGTCCCTTTTAAGCAATGAGAGGCCCTGTGGTACATCTACCCAGCCAATAAAGCCCCTTTTAGGTAGTAAGAGGCCCTGTGGTACATTTATCCAGCCAATAATCTAGACAGAGAGAGGTCCTGTGGTACATTACCCAACTAATGAAGTCCCTTTTAGGCAATGAGAGGTCCTGTGGTACATAACGCCAGCCAATGAAGCCCATTTTATGCAATAAGAGGACCTGTGGTCCTTTTTAACCTATTGACCTAGAGGTTAAAATACAATCATAAAAGCTAAAATTTGAGGTTTTCTCTCTTAAAAATGATGTTATCACCTAACTTATAAATGATGGAAACCTTTTTCAAAACTTTTGGCAAAAATACATTATGAGAACTGCTAGCATAAGGTATGTGTGCCAATGACTGCATACCTGAATAATAATGATTCTATTAATTGTGTAAAAATATAAAAATATTTCAATTGTGATTGCTAATTTAAATTTTCACTTGAGTTTTCAGAAGCTTTCATTCATGGTAAATGATCATTCATCAAGACTTTCAAAGTAGTCATTCTGAAAAACATTATAGTGACCAGGATCAACAAGCTGAATAGTTAGCCGTGGCAACAACGTGAAAATGGGCATTCATCTTTTACAAGAGTGAAAATATTTTTTTTTAGTAACCACAACATCATCAGCATTAACAACAACAATAAAAAACAACAACCATGCTAGCAAACAATATTAAAATCATGATAAAGCAGGAATATCAAGTAATCTAGGACAAAATTCCGAAAAGGAAAAAAAACATACCGCAGTTTATTAAAATTTAGGATAGGGTTCACAAGTCTATAAATAATATAACATCAGGAAAACTATTTTAAAAGGGGAGATAACTCATTGGATATGCCTTCTTCGCATGTTTGAGACAATTAAACTTAGTTAAAAAATAAGAACATGTTTTTGAGTACATTACTTGTTTCACGAATTCTTGATCCCAAAAATTTCCACCCCTATAATGGACGTCTTATATAATACCAAATTCTCCAGAACAACCCCAGCTTTCACAAATTTCTATTACGGAAATGTTTAATCAGTTACTCCTACAATTTTGATATTTCCTGTTGTAAGGGAGAATTATGAAAAGCACCAAAAGAAGGCATATCTAACTCAGCGAAACAAAGCACTTTGACACCAACCACAGGTTTAAAAAAGGGCGATCCAATGTTTGTTAATTGGTTACTGCTACCTGGCTTAAATGTAAAATTTAAAATGACAAAAAAAAGAAATTCATGGAGAGGAGAAATGAAGATGGAATTAATTGTCTTCAACTAAATTTAATGGAATCTGCCAGTGAACCATGTGATTAATACCTCTTTACGTTTGTGCCGAATGAAATAGATAATGTTTACTTCAAATATTCCTGAAAAAACGTTGTTATTACAGGATAATATCACTTTGTGTGATTCCATTGTCAATAGAAATTATTGTCCCACACAAATGCTCTGAGGTATTGCATGGTGCTCAGGGTAATTTCATTGTGCAGATCAAAGTCAAGGTCATGAGGTCAATCTTGTTTCTGACCCTTGTAGGCAACATATTTGTCTCTCAAGAATTATTATTTCCAACAACCATTTTTAGAATCTAACTGTACGTATGCATTTTCTATCAGCAGAAGTGGTTATCCAACTAAAATGTATGCTAGTATTTTAAAGTATTAAAAATAAACTTTATTTTAAAATTACAAAATTGGCATGGTCCATTGATGTTGAAAAAATAAAATTTTTGTTAAAGCTGCATTAAGTTTTCCAAAGAAAAAAAATAAAACGGTGCTAATCTAATAAATGATGTTCCTAATGAACAATGTTACATTTGGTTTAACGATAAAAGCTCGAATAAATACAAAAACAACAATAATTTCCCAGCGAGATGTAGCATGTGGGATCTAATATTAGAACATGGTTACGTCATCAAAACCAGGGTCATTTAAACACAACTTTCAAAATGTTGAAATACGATAAATTAAACACAGAACTTCGTTGAATATCTCATTTGTGACTTAGTAAGGGAAAATAACACCATTTCAAATACATCTGGATATTAATGAAGGACAATTAATGCAATCTGTCATGTTTCACTTTCGATTCTAGGCTTTTCCGTACATCCGTGCGCATGCTCCAAGCTTATAATTACCAATCGTAGAACACTGACCAACCGGTCAGAGGATTCCGTTTATTTACAGCTAAAAGAAATGAAATTTTAGAAAATGAATGTCACGTATCGTGGTTAGAAGATATCTACTTTTAAAAAAATATATTTTTAGAAAATCAAAAAAATTCAGAAATTTGGTAAACTTAATGCAGCTTTAATGAATAAACAATAGGGAATGAGGAATTTTAAGCAGTGGTTTAACAGTCGTGTTGTTAAAGGAAATTTATTTTACACAATTTATTGCAATATCACTTCAGGTATTATAAAGCGCCCTGATTTCGTGAATCTACAGCTAGGTGTGTCGTAGTGGTTTTAATACAAGTACTTTGTTCAAAGGAAAAAAACTACAAACAACTTGAAAACGAAAGATCAAAGCGGAGGAACATTAACACGTATAACTGACACATTTATTGAAGCAAACCTTGACTCCAAAAGCCATAAACTTGAGTATGCATTCAATGGTATACAAGACGGTGAAGACTATATTTATAGATATTAGAATTCGGTCATATTTCATTCCCGAGTCATCATCCTGACCGACATATCGCATTGGCGGAGTCTTATTTTCCTCGGTGTGATTACTGATCTAAAATTCAAGCAAGTAAAGAAAGCTTAGCAAAAAAGAAAGAAAAAAAACCAAAACCAATATATACTGCAGCTAAAGAGTCAAAGCACCCATGTATTGAATACTGAAAATTTTAACTCTCTAAAAATAAGATAATTTTTTCATATCCTTAACTGTTACCTGCAAAGTTGTTCTCTGCAGCATCAGACACTTTGCTCACAGAGCACAGCAAAAATCAAAAGGAAGGAATCTGTCTATTGCTTCCATAATCTTTAGAAATGAAGTTAGCTTTGCTATATTTCAAAAGAATATGGAAGAAATTGCTCTTCTATCATGAAGAAAGTTTGTTACAGCAGAATAGTACATTTTTTCTGCCAAAAAAAAAAAAAAAAAAAACCAAAAAACAAAAGTAAAAAAATTATAATAAATAAATAATAATAAAAATAAATAAAAAATAATAATAATAAAACTACAAAACAGATTAAAATTTGAGCTTTTCTAAGTTTATCTCTTTATTTATTGGATCGAATTTTTTTTTTTTTTTTTTTTTTTTTTTTTTTTTTTTTTTTTTTTTTTTTTTTTTTTTTTTTTTTGTTAAAAAATTTCATAGAGCTTATTTTGTTTGTGCAATTGAGATATTTCTATTGAGATAAATCACGTCATCGAATTATGAATCACGTCATCGAATCATCTGAAGTTTGAACTATTAACTCAACCCAGAATTAATTTTATTTATAAGTGGGTTAATTCTGTCGCCAAATTGTACTTTATGACAAAGCAATGATTCTGTACTGCATAATAATAATAATAATAATAATAATAATAATAATAATTATAATAATAATAATAATAATAAAAAATGAAAAATAAGATTTGTTCCGAGACACCCAATTTTCAAAACATTTCTAATAAGCCTATTAAGACAGTTTATTACGTACAGGTTTTATCGTTTGTAAATATAAATTTGTATATTTATTTATGGATGGCAATGTAGGTACATGTTTTCTAAACTACATGTAGTGAGTGAGTTTGTAATAGTGTTTAACGTCACAGTCAAGAATATTTCACTTATATCGAGACGTCATAAGCTATAGGTGAAAGCGTAGAAATTTTGCCAGTGTGTTGCGCAGATGGCATTATACAGCAGGGTTCTTTATCATGCCACACCTACCGTAACACAGGACCTGGTTTAATTTAAGTTCCCATCCGAAAGAACCATGACTTTCATTTTGTAATGCCAATTGTTTGGCGAAAGAACAGTCCCTACCCACTTTCAAGTCTTAAGTCAGACCCGGTTTGGGGGGAGGGACCTACAACTTATGAAGTGTGGGCACTCTACCAACTAAGCTACTGCAGAGGCTCTAAACTGCATGGTGTAAACATTTAAAACATTTCTGAAAGTGACCTATATTCATTATAATGTCTTAACACTGTCCCAGTTTTTTTAGTTTGGACATTCTCAACAAGTTTACTTGGAAAACTGATTTTAAAACCAAATTTATTACATGATATATAAAGTTGTTAATGAAATTACGTTTATGAAACAGATATTTTCACAGTAAGTAAAAAATATCAATTTAGCACAAACAAAAATAAGCAGTATAATTTACTTATTTTGTACCTAATTTAGTCTTTGGTTACCACAGTAACAACATCCAAATGTTAAAAAAAAAAATATAAATAATTAAAAATAATTTTTAAAAAAATAGAAACATTTGTCATGCTTCTTTTAATAAATGACACATTTAGGTGCAAAAAAGAGAGAGAGATTTATCTCCAAAATTTTTGGTTAAAATGGCACAATTTTTTGAATAACTTTTTTTTTCAAAATCTAAAGATTTTTCCAAGCTGAGGGTAAAACTCTTTATTGTCAGTTTTTAAGAAGGTTGTGCCATTTTAAAAACAATGTTAGTTCTACTAGCTAATAAATATGTGCTGATTTTTAAAAACTCATTCATAGAAAATATGCAGTTTCCATTCCCTGTTAATATATATATACAAGTTAAGTAATGCAACCAAGAACCATTGATTCATATGTAAAAAGCAACTGTGAAATATTTTAGTTTACTCAGCAAATTCCAAAAAATATATATATATATATATATATATATATATATATATATATATATATATATATATATATACTATTTTCAAAATTTTTGTCATTTTTTTTATTCATTTATTGTTTTGATATATCTAGATATATCTATGTTGTTGTTGTTGTTTTTTTATTTTTAAATAAAAACAATAAATAATTATGTCTATATCGTTCAAAACTGCTAAAAACAATTATGCTTTTTACATATGGCCAAATATATTAGTCTATATATCTGTGATCATATGCTATCATTCATAAACAATACTTTGAATATGCCTGAAGAAATAACTTATTTTTTTTTCTTTTTTTAAATTTAATTTTGTATTAATGACCAAAAAAACAAGATATTAATATAGAAACCCAATAAAAAAAATATGAAAACTCAATATAAATTTAATCATCAAATTATTCAACCATATTCAAAGCAGTTTAAAAAAAAATCAAATTGTGAAAATCCTTTCAGCAAAATATTCTACAATAGAGTGAATGTCTTTAAATGGCTGCCATCCATCACCAAAAAGTTACCATTATCCCAACTGTTCTTACCCGTCCAAACCCTAATAATTTAAGGGTACATTCTATCGTAAACATGACGGTAAAGCCAGTGTTTAAGTATTGTAAGATTTGTGTATACTGGTTTTGTTCTCCTTTACCTTCAGCATTCCCTTGTTCATAAGACTGTAGATAATACAACCAATCAATAAACAGAACACTTAAGTAGCTAACCAATTAAAACTGGTTTTACATAATACAACTAGACATTTTTTTAAACCATTCAAAATCTTTGACAGACTTAATTGTTAATTCTTTCAGAAATTATAAAATCATAATTTTAGAGAAGTAATTTTGTAATATTTTATTAAACAGTTACCAATTGAAGACAATTTAAAATACAAGTGGCAAGTGATTTGTGAAAGCCTCATAAACCAATTAAAAATAGTCTAACTCAATACAACTTGTCATTTAACCAATCAAAATCATAAATACATTTGATGTTTGTCCATAAAAACTAACCAATTGCAAAAACTGATACTTATTGTAATTATTTTACATCAAATAACCAATTATATCTATCAAAGATTTTGACAATTTTTACTAGAAAAAAAAGTAAGTATAAAAAAAAATTAATTGTTTTTAATTTTCAAAACAAATATATTGATACAAATAATTGATTATAAAATACCATAAGATGGAGTATGAATAACAATCATGTAATAAAAAATTAAGCTCAATATGAACCTTATAAACATTAGATACGAGACCAGTTTCATTGGCTAAGATTGTGTTCTTGTTTCCCAGCAACAACTTTCAATCCATTATATTGCTATATATTGTAGAATCAATAATAATCGTTGAGTTGAAAATTTGCGGTTTTGCCTTTTAAAAAAATTCTGTTGGTAGAAATTTTTGTGGAATTGACTTTTTTGTGAAAATAAATCTTATTGGGGGCAATGGAAATTAAAAAAATTCAATGACATTCAATTTCATGGTTTTCAGTAACCCACGAAAATGGCAAAATTTTATTCATGAATATTTGTGGTTTTGCAGTAAATCTAACCACTAACAGCCCTCAAGGTGAAACATATTTCTTACTTGTGATGGATGGGTTGAATCTACAGAAGGAGATGCTAAGTTTGAAGCTTACACAAATAAGCCTTTTGGCCATTGAAGCCTCATATCATGGTAAATGGCATACATGAAAGCTCACCTTTTGTTGAACAAGCCTAGCTAGGTTCAATAAATCTTGCTTGGAATCTGAACCTGTACTCTAATACGAAAGTGTTTTTGTTATTTGATTTTTGAGAACAGAGGTTGCTAGTGGTTATGTAAAATGACCAATTGTTTTCATTGGCTGGCCACTTTCTAAAATGGTAGATTGTTTGTATCCAGAAATGGTAAATTTAATGCTAGTCATGATAAAATGTCATATTTTTTGGTTAAATGGGAAGCATGAAAGATTTAACACAACTGGAAAGAAGAGAATCAAAACGATCACCCACGACAAAGGTGAGCAGAAACTTTTTTGCTTTTTCGTTAGGTCAAAAATTCATAAAATAGGTAAAAAAAAAAAATTTATAAAATATATTTGGACTCACCTTCATCATTAGGACTACAGTATTTAAAGCTATTAGAATCATTACAAAATATTCAAATTTAGGTGACACAACTAATTTCCATATCCTATATTTAGCTGAATTTTTATTGGTAGGCATAAATCTGCATATAGGCCGAGCATTAATGGCAAAATCTATACATTGTTTCTAAAAATAGAAGAAAAAGTAAAATTAATAAATAGACAAATTCACTTTTGAAAGGTTTCTCAAAAATATAGAATCAAAATCACCAAAAGCTATAGAATATAGTTTGGCTGTATAAAAAAATCATCTTGAGTTCATTGTCGCCATTTAAGGATTGACATTTGTTTTTGAATCGGTCATCAAGGTATGAACTGTTAAAGGAGGCAATGGGGCAAATCTATCATAAACCGTGAAAAAAAGCAGTTAATGTGATTTGCCCCATTGCCTCTTTTAACAGTTCATACCTTGATGACTGATTCAAAAACAAATGTCAATCCTTATATTTACAAGCAAGTCCATTCATAAAATAAAAGAAGAAAAAAACAACAATTTTGGTTTAATTTTATTTTTCTTGTCAAATGCATTTTTTGAAATTTCTCCAGTAAACGGGTCTTACAGTTTGGTCACGCCCACTAAAACTTTCCATGATAAATATGATTTTAAAAAGGTAAAAATTAATTATTAATGTTAAAAGTAAAATTACAATTACAATGACGAATTCTTAAGTATACCAGACTGAATGGAAGATAAGGGAGTTGAAATATCAACTGGGACTATTTGTTGGTTTTGTACATTGTCAGTAGTAATGTGGCTTGGTGCCGGAACTATTTACGCTTTAACAGTTCATTGGAAAATAACGTAGGTCAGTCATTAAAGGTTCATCTAGGCAGTGGTAAATACCGTTGATTGTAAATATTGTGTTATATACGTCCTTATCACTGTTATCACACTTACATTGAGCTGATCAGTTTTGAAATGGTGAAAAAATCTGTTATAAATTACCAATCTTTATTAAAAGTTCATCAGTTTTTATTTAAGCTACTGGTAATCAGATTTTTTTCATTTTTTTCTGAAATTTCTCTGTCACATAGTTTATTATTGATGTCAGAAAAAAGACTGAGAGAGAGAGAGAGAGATAGAGAGAGAGAGAGAGAGAGAGAGAGAGATTCATATATAGGATTTCATACGTTTACTCAAAAAATGGGTGTATAAAATAAAGACATTGGACAACATTATCAAAATTATTGCGAGGGAGAGAGAGAGAGAGAATTTAAAATTATTGAGAGAGAGAGAGAGAGAGAGAGAGAGAGAGAGAGAGAGAGAGGGAGAGAGAGAGAGAGAGAGAAATACCTGATTTTTATCCAAGTCTTGATCTACAAGATCATTATCACCTTGCTCTTGAAAAGTGATGATAATTAAGGCCACAAATATGTTGACAAAGAAAAATGGAAAAACTATAAAAAAGACAACATAGAACACTGCCATTTCCATTCTACTACTAGGCTTCGGTCCATGGTCCTCGCTGGTGGAATCCATAGAATTCTGAAGAATCCTAAAGTATAAAATATACCAAATGTATGACAGGAAACAGATTTAACTCTGAAAATTTTTTTATTGAATGAGGAACTCGATCTGTTATTATTATTATTATTATTGTTATTATGTCTATGTATCAGCAGACATCTTGTTGTTTATCAAGACAGATTTTTTTCAGAGGCTTCTCCTCCTTCGTTTCTTATCTGATCAGGTTAAAATTTCGCCAACTGGTAGGGATTGACCATGGGTAGTGCACTTCCTCACCGTTTTTCGGAATTCAAAATGACTCCAGAGAAATCAAGTTAAAACAACAACCCAGGACTTCTACTGTGACATAAACGCCCTAGGGGCATCTCCTTGAATTAAACTAATTATGAACTATTTGTCTGCTTAATTCTAGAATCTCATACTTATTACCTAAAAAATGTTTATACTTTAAATAAACACATAAGACAATATGATTAAATGTGTTGCCCCATAATTGCTGATACACAAACATATACTTGCTCGCAAGATTTCATTCTAGTTATGTCTGCATATCAGCAGACATCTTGTTGTTACTCAAGACAGATTTTTTCAGAGGTATCTCCTCCTTTGTTTCTTATCCCATCAGGTTGACATTTTGTCAACTGGTAGGGATTGACCATTGGGAGGTCGCTTCCTCGTCGTTTTTCGGATTTCTGAAGGACTTCAGAGAAATCCAGTTAAAACCACGGAATTCAAGAGAGTTCTTTCTTTCTTCTTGGAATTGCCTCCGCTATTTGGAGAACCACTTAAGACAGTTGATATGCAGACATATAACTGCTCACAATTATACATTCTAGTTATTATTATTATTATTATCAACAGAAAGAAATCATCATACATAATTTGTGTTTGTATATGTATATATTCAATCATTAACTTTCAATATTTAATTTTATATAACTTGTATACTATTCATGTTTTTCATATGGAACTGACATATGTGCAAACACACGTGCAAAAAAATACCCTCTATACAGCCACTACTTGTGTATAAAGTCCATATTTCTTAGTTCGTTTTGGTTCACTCTACAAGAGTTGAGTTGAGTTGAGTAATGGTGTTTAACGTCACTGTCACGAATATTTCACTTATATCAAGACTTCGCCAGCTATAGGTGAAAGTGCAGAAATTTTGCCTGTGCGTTGCGCTGATGGCATTATACAGCAGAGTTCTTTATCCTGCCATGCCTGCCATGACACGGGACCTCGTTAATACAGAGCGAGCACTCTACCAACTGAACTACCGCAGTGGTCCCTCTCTACAAGAAGGTTTTGCTGTACAATAGTATTTATATGGTATTTAGATCCAAGTCAAGATAACCAGTATTTTACTTACATCAGTACATCCAATTTTAAAATGGTAGAGGAAACCAGAGGTTCCATAGAAAACTTTCTAGATACAAGCAAACTGGATTTTCTATATAAAAACCAGAATATAAAGAATCTGTTTGATAAAAGGATTACAACTTTAGGGGTTAGAAGGCCACTAAAATCCCAGACAGGTTAGTGCTTTAGACAAACTAGCCTGCCAAGACCTCATCTGAATTTTAAATTTAGGCATAAAATGTCTTAAACTGTGTCCCCTTGCCTATTTTAATACTAACTTACCCTGGCCAGCCTTCTCCCGTTGTTACAATAAATAAAGTAAGGAATGCTTCCACAATATTATCATAATGGAAATCTTGGCGTCTCCACTCTCTGTTTTCCACTGTGGGGGTCTCAGATCCATCAGCATAAGAGAAAAACTGACCCCTAAAATAATTTTAAAAAATTTAAATAAAAATTAACATACAACATAAAGCATAATTTGTCTAGTAATAATCTTACAAACTTTGAAGTGTAAAAAACTTTTATCTGTTGTATCTATTTATAGTAACAGTGGTCATCTTTGATTTCAGATGCCTATGTCAAGTATAGTTTACAGTCTGCAGCAATCATGATCTTCTTTAACCCAATTTAGTTCCTTGGTCAAGCACTATCAAAGGAAATTTTTTTTAAAAGAATCAAATTTAAAAATAACACCTTATTTGCATAAACTGTGAAAACTGGGTCAATGGAGAATTTGTCAGAAAAATATATGTGTTTAGAAAGGCTATACATCTATATATATTTAATTGAATTTACACAAAATTTGTTAAAATAAATGTTAACAGGATATTTTTGTTTTTTTATTTATAGTAATGGTGGCCATCTTGGATTTAGGACAAAAATGCCAGATATAAGTTTAATCTTTGTCAGCCGAAGACCTAACATATCAAGTCTGGTTAAAATTGTTTTAACAGTTTCAGAGGAGAAGATTAAAGTATACACATGAATGGGCAAGGTGCACGCATGCTTCACCATGACATAAGCTCAACTGCCCAAGGCTTAAAAATATTTAAACAAGAATTCCACGGATTTAAATTTCTCGTCTGGATAGTATTTGATGGAGTAGAAAGTACATTACTTTAACATAAACTTTCACATTTTGAATTGCCGTCTACGATGACACAGGAAAAGTAACACCTAAGTCTTGCGTCTTGCCTTATGGCAATGCCAAAAAGAAGATAGAAATACAGTCTTGGCTTGGTAACTTCAAGCTTTCTTAATGATTACAAATACTAGACACCTTGATATATTTTGCCTTTAAATATTCATGACCATTAACAGAGCTTTAACATGCCCAGCAATTTTGACAAGAACTACTTGTACTATCAGACTACTGGTACATGTATTAACTAACTTGGCTTTTATGGGCCAGTTTTCCTTAAAAATTATTACTTACTGGCATTCCTCTTTTGTTTCTTTTGATTCATCAGTACAATAGAAAAATTTTCCTTTAAACAATTGCACAGCAATTACAGAAAATATAAACTGGAACCAACAATATACTATAAGTATGTTGGCCACATTTTTCAAGGAATTCACCACACAGTCAAAGACAGCCTGAAAAATAGAAATAATAAAAATAAAATATGCTACATATGTCTGTTGGCCACATTTTTCAAGGAATTTACCACACAGTCAAAGACAGCCTGAAAAATAGAAATAATAAATATATTTATACTTTTAAATGATGGGTCAAATTCTCAAACTGAAGGAGACTGGCTTTTAAGCAACATTAAAAAAAATTCACCAGACAGTCAAAGACTGTTTATAAGTCTCAGGTCTAAAACTGAAAAGGGAGGGGGCAAATTAAAATGATGGAGGAGGGAGGGGGCAAATTAAAATGATGGAGGAGGGGCAAACCATAGCTCTATTATCATACCTTCACTGTCTGACAATATTAACAAAGAGGGAGGGGCAAATAATTAAAAAATTTTAAGTGAATGACAAACCAAAACTCTCCTATTTTACCTGCAATATCTAACCATACAAACGAGTCTGAATATCTGTAAAAACTTACCTTTAACTTTGGCACACGGTTGATTGTCTTCAATGGACGTAAAACTCGCAAAACTCTCAATGATTTTATAGTGTTTAGATTTTTTCCTGCAGTATCACTGAAAAGTATAAACGAAGTCATGTAAAATACGAAAACCTAAGATTTTAGATTTTGTTCTGAAAAAATAAAAGACCCTGCTGCGATTTATTTTTTCTTTTTTAAATAATTCATTACATTTTTCAAGAATATAATTTTATAACAAAATCCATGTGTTTGTATGGTTTTCTTGCTTATTTGCTTAATGGTCAATAAAGTTAATTTTATTTTGTTGCAAACCAGAAGAAAAAGAAGAGAATAAAAAAGCAAAACCCGTTACTTTTAATTTACAAATGACAGCCTAAAAAGGAAAGCCCATTACTTTTAATTTACAAATGACAGCCTAAAAAGGAAAGCCCATTACTTTTAATTTACAAATGACAGCCTAAAAAGGAAAGCCCATTACTTTTAATTTACAAATGACAGCCTAAAAAGGAAAGCCCATTACTTTTAATTTACAAATGACAGTCTAAAAAGGAAAGCCCATTACTTTTAATTTACAAATGACAGCCTAAAAAGGAAAGCCCATTACTTTTAATTTACAAATGACAGCCTAAAAAGGAAAGCCCATTACTTTTAATTTACAAATGACAGTCTAAAAAGGAAAGCCCATTACTTTTAATTTACAAATGACAGCCTAAAAAGGAAAGCCCATTACTTTTAATTTACAAATGACAGTCTAAAAAGGAAAGCCCATTACTTTTAATTTACAAATGACAGCCTAAAAAGGAAAGCCCATTTCTTTTAATTTACAAATGACAGCCTAAAAAGGAAAGCCCATTACTTTTAATTTACAAATGACAGCCTAAAGAGGAAAGCCCATTACTTTTAGACAAATGACAAAGTTGAAATCTTCTGTAGGAATAAATATTGTATGTTCCATGATAAATCGGTTATCTAAATTCAAATTTCTTAACACCTGATTTATTTCAATTACGAAATTATTATTAATTATCAATTATTATTATTATCAATTATTAAGAGTCACTTTTTTGACAGTATTACTGTAATTTTCAACTTGTTAGTTATTTATACTCTGTTTTATTGTGCTAAAAGGAGAATAACTTCAAAATTCAAAGGAATGCTTAAGCAAATTATGAAAGCCTTTAGTTTAGCAATTAAGTTATTATTATAATTTTTTTTTTGGGGGGGGGAGGGGGGGGTGAGGGGTTGGGGGGGGGTGCCAAAAACTTGAATTTGTAGGCAAATAGAACAAACAAACAACAAAATTATAACACAAAAGTAATATATGTTCTGCAATTAGGGAGAAGACAGGAAGGGAGAAAATTTTGGAAATCAGAAGCCAATTAATTAGCATTCTATTTTCCTTGAAAACCCCCACTGTTACATTTACATGTATATATCAGTCATCATACATTTTAACAATTTAAATATGCAAATTTTAGCTGTGTGAAAGACTCAAAATCAGAAAAATCTCTTTTTTTTTTCCCCTAGACAACTTTGCCACACAGCTTTTAGACATACTTTTTTCAAGTCCCTAAAATGTAATCATTTATATTTTTCTTTCATAAGCCTCCCACAACCTATTGTAAAACCCATTTATAATGCTTAAAGCATTTGAATAAATAATTGTGATAACAAATTACATATAATGGTCTTTAACACTTTTAGAATAATCCTAAAAGATCACTCACTAGAATATTTTCTTTTTTCTTTTTACTTATATATATACTCAAAAATCATTTCATTTTGTGCTAATATAAATGTGCTATTTAAAAATATGTGTGATGAATTTCTGTTTTTCTATTGGCTGATAAATTGAAACATGCATTCAAATTATTAAACAAAATGAAATTTTAAATTTCAAATTTTTAAAATATGCACAATATAAATCTGTTCATGCTGATATCTGTGTTTAGTTTTATTCATTACATTCAGCTAAAAAAAATTCTTTTTTAAATTTTAAATTTTTTTTTTAATCTCATAATGATATCATTAATGCTTAGCGCCTGCCCGTTGGCTCACCCCACTAATGCTTATCCTTAGTGAGATCAAGTTTCAGTAATATATGGCAACTGAAAGAACAAGACTTCTGATTGGATGAGATGCAAGTCAATCATTATGACAACCAGGATTTTGTCTGGTACCCATTCATTATGTTTAAACAAAAAAGGCTTGTTTAGGCTAGCTTGCAGTAATATTGTTCAAGCCAGGCCTTGGGCAGGAATGAAATACATTTAAATACATTATTCATATTATAAATTATATATATGTACACAAAATATGATGCAGCTATCACAATTTTCTTGAAAGTATTAGAACCCAGAAAAGAAAAATCAACAAGACTCAATTGGTCATAAAAAATCAAGGTCTGATGTCAAGAGAAATCAGATTATTTAACAAAATTAATTCATATTTAATCATGTATTCTTCTGAGAACAAAATTTAAAAAAAAAAAAAAAAAAAAAAAAAAAAACAACCAACCCCTTAGTTGTACAATTTATTCTGACAAATTGAGGTATTTAACTATAAAATTTTTTTTTTTTTAAAAATGGTGCAATCTTGCATAACAAATATGTGCTTATTAATATTAATGCAAGGTGTAACCATGGTAACAAAATACAATATAATATATACAAGTTAATCTGTAACAGAGAACGGTTTATGCAAAAACACAGTAATTTAACTCCATATATAGGTTTAATGTTCAGATATTTCCGGTCCTTAATTAAAACTAATTAGTAAGATCTTCTAAATACTTGTTTGCACATACCAAATTAACTAGATATAGTACCAAATATTGTTATAGCAACATTTTCCCATTAAAAAGGTTGCATTATTCTGAAAATCTGTGACATAAATAAAACTTTAAACCCTGATTAAGGTCATTTGGAAATTATTCACTCTTGAAATATATATCTCACAGGATCTGACCCTATTTCAGATGATCTGCCAACATTGTTTTTACTGGGAAACAGTTGCATTTTCTATAAAACTTTTGCTTTACTGGTTATAAAAATGTCAAAATTCAAAGCAAAATTTCATACTGTTTGTGAATCTATATGCAAAGGTATAATGATCTGCCAACATTGTTTTTTACTGGGAATCAGTTGCATTTTCTGTAAAACTTTTGCTTAACTGGTTATAAAAATGTCAAAATTCAAAGCAAAATTTCATACTGTTTGTGAATCTATATACAAAAGTATAATGATCTGCCAGCATTGTTTTTACTGCCGAACTGTTGGTTTTACTCAGAAATTGTTAAATATGAGCTAGGATCCTAGCCAGAATTTCCATAATATGAACTGGGATCCCTATCAGAATACCTAGTATCTCAACTAGAATTCCTTTTTTGGATACAAAGATTCCCAGGGATTCCCAATCAGGTATCCCATATACCTTTCCTGATGGAATCCGGCCAAATCCCATTAGTATCCCGCCAATTGTGGATTCGGATCAAAGGTGGAAATACTTTTTTTTAAAACTGAGTTAGAATTAAACGTAATGCTTTTAAAATTATTCATTAAACTCTCTCTTACAACAGCATTTTAAAATCTGGAACTTTTACAAATACATGTTTTCCACACAAGATGCCAAGCAAGAGACAAGGATTGGAAGAACAACAGAAATGGGTGTATTTGTCTGTGGCAGAAATGATAACACAACAAACTTGAAAACATTTTTCATTCAAAATATCTATGTCTCGTAATATTGCAAAATCACTAAAACATTAATAAAGTATAAATTCATTCCTAATTTTATAGTATTTTTTACTCAAATTCTTTTTCTTTTAAAAAATGCAATGCATAAATATTAGACTGTATCTGCATACTGGAGAAATATTAAATTAAAATGAAGTCATATTTGAAAGAATAATACTGATTATCTCCCTTGAACAAAGAACTTGAAAAGAAAAGGGTTAAACTAGTACAACACTCTACATCTTACAACAAAGGATGGGTGGTCCTTTTAGTGGGCAGACACTACCAAAAAGGATGGAATCCACTGCATGTACCATTAGACACCATTTAATTTTTGAGGAGAACAAACATTTCTACTGGACATGGCATTCTTGCTGTAAAATTAGGTTCAGCAAATACTAAATTTGGGCTGAACATCGGTAAACAGTCTTGGGTTCGAACCCTGACCTGGTCTGACCCAAGACTTGAAAGTGGGTAATGACTATTCTTTTGCCAATTACTCGGCATTATGAAATGAAAGTCACAGTTCTTATGGATTAGAACTTAAAATCAATGAGGTCCTGTGTCACTGTAGGTGTGGCACAATAAGAAAAACTGCTGTATAATGCCATCAGCAGAATGCACACGCAAAATTTCTGCACTTTCGCCTATAGCTGGCAACGTCTCGATATATTTGAAATTTTCTTGACTGGGACGTTAAACACCATTACTCTACTCAACTCATAAATATTTCTCATAAATATTTTGAATTAAAATAAATGAATTTTTTATTTTAAAAAAGTTTGATTTATGCAAATACAATGCCATATCCAAATATAAGTTCCTCAAAAAGTAGTAAAGGTGTTTTGAATTTGTTACATGGTGAATATCCATTCAGATTGAATTTCAACATGAAAATCGTAACACTCAACCTAATTCGACAGCCAAGAAGTCATGAGACCAAAATAGATGATAAAAGTTAAAGTCAAAGATGTGCAGAAAGTGCAGAAAAAAAAATCAACAAGAAAGTCATTAGAGTACAAAATTCCTGTTTTCTTTTTCTCTCTATCCAATACTATCTTTCTATCCATCTATAAAAAGATAAAATTTTCAAAACAAAGTGCTCAGTGAGGTATTGACTGATAAAAACTACAACTAAAGAACATGGACAAAAATGCATAAAAAGAACAACAAAAAGGAAAATTTATCTTCACTCCACAGTTTCATGTTCTGAACTTTTTGTTTTCTCTTGTTTTTTGTAATTTTTTTTTTTTTACAACTTACCTAAGAAGGTCAGCGTTACTACACAGAAACAAAATGGAATATTGTTATACAATGATAATCAAGCATTAACTAAGAAACCAATGCATAAAAATGAAGATCTGTACAGAATATGTGATATTCTAAATAATAGATCAGGTTTAATGCAGAAATGCAGTTATCTCCCTTTATATGAATTACATTAAGAGTACCTAGGGCATTCCCATATATGCATATTTTTTTGTAAAGTACCTGTAACCCACTTTATCCTAATGAATTTAGGTTCTTCTTTTAAATTTTTGTTCATTCATTTTGACTTCCAATTATGCTTTCTAAACTTTTTGAAGCAATTAATATTTTGCAATCACATTTTTTGGTGTAAAAAAGACAGAAAAATAGTTCATATCATTATAATATTTTCTTAGTGGGTGTGCTGCCTATATTTTATAGGTGCTTTAAAAAACACTTGTGTCCATCCTCCCTAGACATCATATAAATATGGATTTTATGGTAATGTCTAAATGACGAAAACTTGTTTTTCAGCTGGAAAAAAAATGGGACAGTCCAATGTAACTGGTTATCATAATTATTGTCACTGTGAAATGCATTCTGTACAGATCTTGGTATTAAAAAAAAAAGAAAGGTTAAAATCAGATTAAACATATATTCATTTAACCCTCTTACCCCCCAAAAATTGTAATGGACCATTCTTTCTCTCTTATTGGGTTACTAGTATTTCTAACAGGAAAATAGGGGGTAAAAGGGTTATTGATGAACGAAAGCAAAAACAAGGCGGAAAACACATGAAGCATGATGGTGGCTTAATATCATCATAAATAAACTCTGAAGAAGCTTTATGATATATATACTCAGGCTTGAAAAAAAAAAACTGCAAATTTTTTTTTTCCAAAAAACATTCTTTAGTAAACATATGTATTTACCAATAACTTTTCTATTTATATATGAGTGGGAGGGAGTAAAGAAAGTGGAAAAGAGGAAAAATCGAAAATTGTGTGGTTTTATTTCTCTCTCTCTTTCCTCTCTCTCTCTCTCTCTCTCTCTCTTTCTCTCGCTCTCTCTCTCTCTCTCTTTCTCTCTTGCAGCCCCCTCTCTTTTTTGTGGTAAGAGTGTCAGAAGATAGAAATTTTTTATCATTTCCAAGTTATGTCTTGAAATGAATTTTTTCATTATTAGATTTTGAAAGTGAAACATTTGTGATGACAACTTGTGAAAATGAAGCATTAGCAACAATAATGCATGTGAAAATTTTTCAATGTATCCTCAAAGACCCCCAACATTAATCTGTTTAAATCTAAGTTCTAATTTCTTTGCAAAATTTAATGTTGAAGTATATTCTAATTATACAATAAAAAAAAAAAAAATCAAAATTCATCATTTTTAACATTTTTTTTAATAAACTGTTTTAGTATACTGGGAGGAGAATATATAGATATTTTTATTATACAACTATAAAACAGGGGTATTGATATATAGATTTAAGTACATACGTACCTAAAAACAAAAGCAACAAGAGCACAAATAACTACTGTAGCATCTAATATATTCCACCAATCTCTGGCGTATGATCCTGGATGAAATATAATTCCTAAGTCTACAACCTAGTGAAAAGAAACATTAAAAAGTTGTTTAATCCACATTAAAATTCGCAAAAAAAAAAAAAAAAAAAAAAATACGGGGTAGAATGGATAGCAAAACATATTATACAAGCCAAGATGACGAAAAATGAAATTTTATTTATAAAAAGGAGTTTTGCCTTTCTGTGCTTTCTCATATAAAACTGACTGAAAGAATCATTATAAAATGTACGGTAACTATTAATTCTATCATTTCACTTAAGTGTGTATTATGATCTGTCTTGTATTAGTGGACACTGTTTTTAAAGGTGTTAGTTCACTTAGTTTGCAGTAGACAAGTATGACACTCCCAAAATACATTATCCTGGCAACTTTTATAAAGTTGATACTTAATGCTATAACATAGACAAGGAAGCAGTATTTCAAATTTTAATTTTTCGGCATGATGTTCAAACCCTCTCAGTTCACAAGGAGACCACGCTCTTCCATCAAGATAATACAATTGATTTTTACGGAATATTAATTACCTTTAATAACATCTCTACTGTAAATACCGCCGTAAAAGCATAATCAAAGTATTCTAATATTGTGTTACGTGTAGAAACCTCTCTGACCGGGTCCTCTGCTGCCAAGGCGATGCTACTAGCACTAATAACAATCATGATGAACAAGTCAAAATAACGCAGATTTACTACAAAATGACAAAATCTTCTAATGCTGAAATAAAATAAGAAAAAACAATAAAATCAAAAAAATTATCCATTAAAACAGTAAAAATGTCACATCATCATCAACATTATCCTGTTTAGATTACCCAAGCCTTCCTGGGATTACAAGGGTGAGGACTGACTGTTCGGTCAAGAACAAAGTCTCTCCCTCTAAGCTCTGCAAACCAGTGAGTTAGTATCACCCATTCTAAAGGATTTATGGTCACCTAGGTCATCACAGGTCAGTTTAAACAAGCATTCTGAGAGTATTGCAAAACAATACATAGTCCCCTACCGGTCGCATATTTCACTAATCCCAAAGTTTTAGGTAAAATGTACCTTATTATATGGTACAAAGATTTATAGTTATAAATTATACATGTTGTTGAAGATGGCAGATGGAAACCAAACATAAACTTGATCTGTAACTCATCATGGCAGAGTCACATACAAAACATTAGTTCCATTTCTGCAAGCATGTAGAAAAAAAGTGCAGAAAACTAAAATTTCTGTGAATTTTCAAAGATCAAAGGGCCATAACTCTGGAAAAAATTAGCAGATGGAAACGAAACATGAACTTAATCTGTAACTCATCATGATAGACTCATATACCAAAAATCAGTTCATTATCTAAAACCATTTAGAAAAAAAGTGCGAAAAACTGAAATTTCAGTGAATTTTCAAAGTTCAAAGGGCCATAACTCCTGTAAAAATTTGCAGACAAGAATGAAACGCTAACTTGATCTGCAACTCATCATGGTAGAGTCACATACAAAACATTAGTTCCATTACTGCAAGCGTGTAGAAAAAAAATTGCTGAAAACTAAAATTTCAGTGAATTTTCAAAGATCAAAGGGCCATAACTCCAGTAAAAATTAGACTGAAACGAAACGTAAACTTGATCTGTAACTCATTATGGTAGACTTATATACCAATCAGTTCATTATCTAAAAGCATTTAGAAAAAAAGAGCGGAAAACTGAAATTTCAGTGAATTTTCAAAGTTCAAAGGGCCATAACTCCCATAAAAATTAGCAGATGGAAACGAAACATAAACTTGATCTGTAACTCATCATGGTAGAGTCACATACAAAACATTAGTTCCATTTCTGCAAGCGTGTAGAAAAAAAGTGTGGAAAACTAAAATTTCAGTGAATTTTCAAAGATCAAAGGGTCATAACTCTGGTAAAAATTAGCAGATTGAAAAAAAAACGTAAACTTGATCTGTAACTCATCATGGTAGACTTATATACCAATAATCAGTTCATTATCTAAAAGGGTGTAGAAAAAAAGTGCGGAAAACAAAAATTTCTGTGAATTTTCAAAGATCAAAGGGTCATAACTACGGTAAAATTAGTAGATGTTAACGAAACGTTAACTTGATCTGTAACTCATCATGGTAGACTCATATACCAAAAATCAGTTCATTATCTTAAAGCATATAGAAAAAAGTGTGGAAAACTGAGGTGTGACAGACGGACGGACAGATGGACACAGATTTAAATGTCTCGCCTGGTTAGTTTTTGATTGAGTAGAAAATACATTAACATAAACTTTCACATTATGACACATCGCCACTGCCACCGCTAACACCAGAAAAGTAACACCTAAGTCTCGCCTTATGGAGATGCCAGGCGCGACAAAAACCAGCACAGATCAAATAAAAATAATCTTTTTCTTCTGTTCCATTTTTAATGACAACATACTTTTTTTATGTTGACAACCAGATTTGGCCAAGTATCATCAGCAAAATTTTGTCTATGTAAATGAAATATATATTGACCAACTAGAAAACAGAATTTTTTAAGATTTGAATTATTGTTTTCTAATTCTTTCCATTTGACATATTGATTTTAAACAATGAAATATAGATTCATTAATATTATTCGAATTTAATAATTCCAAAGAAAATTGTTGAGAGAATATTTTACCAAATTCTGATTTGTGAAAAAAAAAAAAGATACCCCCATTAGCATGAAAATAATATTGACATTCAATTTTATATAGTATAAATTAAACCACTGAAAGGGCAAAATTTAATACCCCATAAGCATTGTGATTTTACAGATTTTAAACTTACGGATTGGTAGGACCAAATATAAATAAAGAGCTGTATGGTAACATTGGTTTGGGCTGATTAAATCCTCCTGTCTGTTCTTCTTTACCAGGATTCTGAGGTGGGAGATCTATTGTGTTGTTACTTCCAGCTGAAAAAAAAAAAAATGACAAAAAAAATTAAAATAGCATAGAGACGAGATTGGCCTATTACACTAAGTTTATAGACATTTTCTCGATATTGTTTTATGCTGAAATTTATGATGGTGGTTTAGTATGTGAATATCTAGAATTTTTTTCATTTAAGTTCATATTTCTTTCATATTTAATCAAAATCAAAATGATAGATTGATTAAAATTGTCATAACATATTGTTATTTTAAAAAGCATGTAACAAAAATCTAGTAAATATATGGCAGCGACGAATACAAAAGGTGACTCACATCTCTTATAGTCTATATATAATATACAAGTATCTGACTAGTATTGGGATAGTCTCTGGTTTTCGTACCAGATTGGCAGCTTCATATGTCCCTTTTATTGTTACATTTTTAGGATCCTCCAAACATAGAAAGTAGCCAACCAATAGAATGTCAGAAAACAGAATGTCCACAATTTAGGTGAAATGGGCTCAAAAGTTACCTGCTTTGCCAGGTAGAACAAAAGGTAGAGCATCCCAATAGTTTTGAGATTTGTATATGTATAAAGGTTCAAGTCCCTGTTTGGCCATCGCATTTTTAACCCTTACTGGTATACTGACTGTATGACTTTCTAAGTTATTTATACACGTTTAATTATATATATTGGATATATATAGTTTCAGTGTTTGTTACAATAATGTCTAAAACAAAATGCCATTCACTGTATTGTAAAAAATATTAACAGGCCTTGCTGAAAATCTTAAGAACAAACAAATATTTTATGTTTCTAGCTAAAGAAAATATTCATACACACAATAGACTCTACTCCTAACACAACTATAGTTTACAAGAATGTAGTGCAGTTTAACTTGAGTCTCTAATATAGAGAGTTAAGGGCCTTGATTAGTCTGAAATTCAAGCTTAGGTATCAGAGCACCTGTTGCCACTTAAGATTTGAATTTAGTTTGTCAGTTTGCTTGCCAAATGTTAGTTAATTCCTCCTGGAATTTTAGTTGCCTCCACTTTTCCTTAACTGACCATGTTAACTCACTTGAGAGTTAAGGGCCTTGATTAGTCTGAAATTCCAGCTTAGAGATCAGAGCACCTGTCACCACTCAGATATGACTCTCACTTTCTCAGTATGCTTGCTAAATGTTAGTGAATTCCTTCAGTAACTTTGGTTACCTCCACTTTTCCTAAACTAGCCATGCTGATATAAGTTAAAATGTTTCTTGACTCGGGACACTAAGCATCTTTATTCCATTTCACTCTATAAACAGTTAACTAATTAAAAACTGCACTGTGATTAGGTACTAGAAAATTACGTGCACCATATCATTCCATATCATTCATTTACAAGTTTATGAGTGAAGTTAAGTACTGGAATTTCATGTTGAAGTCAATGTTCATTAACTTATTTTATACATATTATTTTTAGTGGTGTATTAATTTCTGCGATTTTTGTGCTAAGACAGTAATGCTTATCTAAATACACAACTAAAATTAGTATGTAATGTAGGTCTGTTTCTCAAAAGTCGTTTTGCGCTAATTTAAATTCAGGCAAATAAGTCAAAATGTAAATTGCACTAAAATTCATTCTCACTAAAATTAATATGCTTACACTACCAAGAAGGTCAAGGGGTCAGATCATAGATAGTGGAGAAAACCAGAATGCCTCGACAAAAACAATGAACTTCAGCAAGGAAACTAACAAACTTTGATCTTACATGATTTTCAGTAAGAGACAAAGTGATCCAATAGCCAGCATTTTAGATGACTCAGCAAATAAGGCACCCAAGGGGGGCATATTTTATTTTTGTTAAGTCTCGCAGATAAAAATGTAAAAAGCAAGCATCTTATCACGAAAAGATGCATAAAACTGACAGAAAGAAAAAGATCAAACTCACATTTAGAATTTGTGATCTAAAAACAATTATGAAAATTGTGTTTATTAGAAAGTGCAAAAAGTTATAAAGTGTAGAAGATATAGAAAACAAATTGTGTTAACAGGATATATAATACCAAGAACCCTTGTATTGTAAATCAAGATTTTAATGTGTCATAATTTTGATATCTATCTTATATTTAAACCTAAAATCTTCATGATTTCTAAAACGTATGTCAGCAAAATTTTATTGAAAAGCAAAAATGTACAGTAAAACCTGTTATAGCAACCACCTCTATAAAAAGACCACAATTTAGTGAAATTCAAGTGTTTTCAGGCCTTTTGCTAATTGTTTCAATATACTCTTTATTTAGTGGCCACCTGCCACCTTTAGATTGTGATCACCAATCGCCCATAATGATAATGTTTGTTTTAATCCTCTCTGCATCATAATTTACCAATACAGACCCTCTATAACAGGATTATTTACCCATTTAGACCAATCTTTTAAGGTCTCTTTTTTTCAAATTTAAACCAAACAGAACCTCTTTATAACGACCATGCATGCACCTGTTCATTAAATATGCATGACAAACTCTGTCTCTGCATGATTTTTCAACCATAGAGCCCTCTTTATAAAGACCACCTGCCCATTAAGACTATCACTTTCACATCCCTTTTTGTCATATTTCAACCCTAAAACCCCTCTTTATGAAGACCACCTGCCCATTAAGACTATCACTTTCACGTCCCTTTTTGTCATATTTCAACCCTAAAGCCCCTCTTTATAAAGACCACCTGCCCATTAAGACTATAACTTTCACATTTATTTTTGTCATTTTTCAACCCTAAAGCCCCTCTTATTGAAGACCACCTGTCCTTTAAGACCATCACATTAACATCTATTGTTGTAATATTTCAACCCTAAAGCCCCTCTTTATAAAGACTGCCTGCCCATTAAGACCATCACTTTAACATCCTTTTGTCATATTTCAACCCTAAAGCCTCTCTTTAAAAAGACCACCTGTCCATTAAGACCATCACTTTCACATCCCTTTTTGTCATATTTCAACGCTAAAGCCCCTCCTTATAAAGACCACCTGCCCATTTAGACCATCATTTTAATATTTATTTTTGTCATATTTTAACCCTAAAGCCCCTTGTTATAAAGACCACCTGTCCATTAAGACCATCACTTACACATCCCTTTTTGTCATATTTCAACCCTAAAGCCCCTCGTCATAAAGACCACCTGCCCATTAAGCATATAGTTTTAAGATCTCTCTCTACATAAACAATAACATGATCATAAGACCTATTTTCTTCCGTCTTTTTGTGGTGGTCTAGATCCCATGAGTGGTCTTTATATACAGGTGTTACTGTATTTGTGGTATTTTAAACTTGATTTACAATAATCAAACAGTACATATAATCTTAAGATAGAGAAGATGTTTATATATAACAGTAATATGTTTGTAGTACCTCCAGGGGAGTCGACATTTACGTCTTTCTTTTTAGCTGCAGAAAGAAAACATTACACAGAAACATATAAAAACATTGTAACATTACTTTAATCTATATATAGCTTAAAATAGTTGACCTGGTTCATCTAGACTTTGGCCCAATCAAATCTTATGATTATGTTACCAGTGGAGTTAAAGGGCGTTTCATATCCTAGTGAAGATTCTTTTGCTTCCACTGAGGGAAGACAGACACTGTTAAGGAATAGTGGAGGAAATTGGAGTGCCACAGAAAAAATCATCCATATATTATACATTATATGTGAACAAAAAAATCACTGAAGCTATCCATAATGGGATTCAAACTTAGGCGACAATAGCACGGAGATCCTCAATTTTATTAATAGACTTACAAATGAATTATTTACTTCATTTTGTTACTGCAGCAAAAAAGATCTTTTATTGTAAGATAGATCTGTAACTTATAACAAAATAAAGACTATATTCAGATAGGTCCATAATGTGAGAAAATAAAAATTTTGTTATTTTTTATCACATTTTTGACATTAAAATTATTTAACAGTTGCTTTAAATCAAGTGTCATACTACGTCATTTATGTCTGGGCACCAAAAGCTGCTATTTGTAGCATATTGGGCATGCTCAGACAGTAATATAGCTAATTACTTTTATGACATGGCAAATTGATCCCTGGATACCGTGTTAGGATTCCAAATCTCGATACCTGGTAACTATGATAAGATCCTGAATGGTTTTGTCCAATTAATAGATATTTGATTTGATTGAATAGCCAAATTTGTTATAATTAGGGAAAGAATTTTTTTTTTTTTTCAAAGAACCAGATCAACTAATTTAAGCCATACACTAATGAAAATCAAAATGCAAAATAAAATACAGTAAGGGAGACTACTCACTAAAAAATGAAAAAGGGAAATTATCAAAAAATATAAATAAAATAAAGATTTGTCATCAAAAGAATTTAAAATCAGGATGACCTAGCTGACCTAAAATTTAATCAGGATGAATAAGTGCAGATTCTAAATGCTTGAATCCAAGATTTTGGTGGAAGTGAGGGTAGGGGAGGGGTTGCAATTTTGTTTATCTAATCCTGAATTAAGGTATGTGTACTTATCCAATACAAAGAAAAATGCTTTAAGTTTTACTATGTTTTCAATGTGACCAAGTTGTTGAAGATCTGGCCTTTGAATGTCAAATCTAAGCACTTCTAGATATGTAAACTTAGTTGATTGGAGCCAAACTTAAGTAAAGAAGAAGCTCAAATCTCAAATGGCAGAGGAAAGTGGAGTGCCTGGAGAAAACCACCAACCAGTGACCTTATAAACTTTCAAACAAAATAATCTGCCTGAATAGGATGCTTAACTTTAACCCTGGTTAATGACTTACAAAAAAAGGGTTTTCTTACAATTTGGTCGCTGTTACATTTGCTGACTGGGCAATCTGCAACACTAAACTGACATTGTTGTTTAGTGTGTCAGTACTCCTAAATGTGGCCATTAATGCAGGAACATTAACAAATAAAACCAGAATTAGTTGCACAGGGCAATTCATCACATAAATTCTGGCTTGGGATTATTTTTGTTTTTATAAATAACAAGATTTGAAACAGAATAAACTCATGCAATTAAAGTAAAAACAAAATACATAAAATTTAATATTAAGTATAATAAATACAAAGAGTATGTTTGAAACAGAACTAAAATATTTATTTAAAAATGTAAACATGCAATTGCTAAAATAAATAAATCAATAATTAAAAAAAATTAGGGTAATCAGGAATCTTGAAACACATAATATTTAGATTATAAAAAAAGACAATATATTTTTATGATATACATACACGAGTCAGACAGGCTGATGTTATCCATATCTTTACGATTTGTCATTTTTGCGTCCATAATGGCCTGTTTGTTCCGATTGTCCTTCAGGTTGTCATGTACGACCGTGGAGTCTTTAGCAGTACTGAAAGATATACTGTAAGTGAAATGTTTATCCAGAATAGTTATAATAAAACGTTTAAATTCAAAAACACATAATTTAATGCCAGTACTAAAAGATGAGCAGCTTTGTCCATCTAAAAATTTACTAGTTACCCAGAAAATTACAATGGAATCAATTAAGCATTGAATCTTCAGGAATTACACAGTGTTCATTCAGGTAATTTCTCAATGACCCAAATCAAAATCAGATTCAATGCTTATAATTAAATTTTAAAGACAACTTAATCAAATGAGAGCATAAATTTATGTAATTTTTGCTTTTAATAACTTCAAAACAAGGTTAAACGTTGCACATTAAAAGTATTTTATTCAAGATTATGTCACCGTCTTACACTTCGGCATGTGAGTTGGCATGGCTAATTTACATTTGAGTCATTGAGAAATGACCTGATTCAGAGCATATTTTCCTTTTTAATTTAATGAAATCGTTAGAAATTTTGTCAAATTTTATTATAAATGATATAAACCCAGGAATTCCAACAGTCTCTTGATTTGA
The DNA here is from genome assembly GCA_029721355.1 of Tegillarca granosa. Lineage (NCBI taxonomy): Eukaryota > Metazoa > Mollusca > Bivalvia > Arcoida > Arcidae > Tegillarca > Tegillarca granosa. The sequence goes on along the minus strand of CM056606.1, from coordinate 16,899,757 downwards.
TGCAAAGTCAAAATTTATTTTACCTATATCAAAATGGGTGGGTGCAGAAAACTGCTTTACTTTCTTTAATTCTTGTATTGGCCTTTATATAGAGAACTGACGATTTTTTTCAATATAGGAATGAAATTGATTTTTCTCTTTGTTATGGAAAAATGAAAGAATTGGACATTTTGCATACTGCATAATTCGCATAGCGAATTATGTTACATGTGCAAAATGTCCAATTCTTTCATTTTTCCATAACAAAAAGGTAAATTAATTTCATTTCTTATAATTCAGTTCATAGATTAATAAAAAATAGTAATCAAAACTTTTACAACTTAAATTAATAATAAGTAAAGACTAGACATGTTTCTTTGAAACAGATGTGTCGCCTGACACTGCATAAAAATCAATCAAAGGGAAATAATTCAAAAACGGAACAAGATAGAGTTGTGGTTCTTGTGCACTGCACTTCGATTCATTGCCAGAAACATGTACACCAAGTTTGTAGTCATTTGAACATACTGCACCAAAGTTATGCTCCGGACAAGAAATGCTCTATAAAAATCAATCAAAGGGAAATAATCCAAAAATGGAAAAAGATAGAGTTGCGGTTCTTGTGCAATGCACTTCGAGTCATTGCCAGAAACATGCACACCAAGTTTGGAGTCATTTGAAAGTACAACACCAATGTTATGCTCCGGACAAGGAAATCTGGACGCCGCCGACGAAAGTAATCCCTATATGTCGCCTAGTCAGGCGACACAAAAATTACATCAGCAATGCGCAAGAAAAATTACAGAAAAATAGTTCCAGTAACAGAGCAAATTCTTTCATGCAAAAATAACAGAAAAGATCTGACCAATCAAAATGCTTGAAACAAAAAAGAATTGAATTATTTAACAATATTATTCCAGGAACATTTTTTAAAGCTTCTCACACAAACATACAAATAGTCAAAATGACTAGATTCCATAACTTTTTATAGTTTTTCCAACAACATAAAATTTTAGAGAATGGTAAAAATAAAACTTGTTCCAGAATTTGTACACTGTATATAATTACTTATCAAACATACTCTAGCATTATTTATGGGAGTAAAAATTTCACTTTTTTGAAAGAAATTTTTTTTTCTAAAAAAGGTAAAATAATTAAGAAAAAAAAAACAACTTCTTTTGAAAAGTTTGACAGAATTGTATTTTGTGAAGAAAAAAAAATATCCCACTGGGGGCTTTAATAAGCAAAATAAAATAAATTAAAAAAAAAAAAAAAAAAAAAAAAAAAATCTCCAGTGATTTTAATCTTTTGTGATATTTGACTAACTTGTAATATTTGTGAAAAAATTACCCACAAACATTTTATGATTTGAGTTCTTTTTTTTATTTTATTATTTTTATTTTTTAAACATTTTTCATACCAATACTTACTATGTAAATGAACTAGTTTTTGTCTCCTCATTATTCTGAGGTGAAGGTGGACATATGTTGACCATAGGAGCGCCCCCTACACCTGGATTATTTACACCACAATCAGAATACTCCATCGGACCTCGCTCCATTTCAAGTTTAGCCTTCAAATAAATAAACAAAGAAATACTGAGGTGGATTAAAACAAAATTCATTTGCCTAAAAAAATATTCAGATCAACCAATATCGGGCCACACTGATATAAAAAAATCAAAGACATGATATAAGCACAGAGATCACTGCTTATTATTGTTGAAAGTAGCACCATTTTTTGTTTCAAATGGGGTCATTACTATACACAAATTACAAAGATATTAACATCATAGGTCTGAAGAAGAAGAATAAAACAACAGATAAGTGGCATGGAATAATGGTGTTTTATGCCCCAGTCAAGATTCTGTCACTTATTTCGAGGCAGTCAATCCTGGGATGGTGGAGAAAACTGGAGTGCCCAGAGAAAACCACCGACCTTCAGCAAGCAAACCCACAAACTTACTCACACTAGGACCTGTCCTAGGTAGGATTCAAACCCAGGCAGTGAGAGGCACTGTGATCTTAAGTGCATGCTTTGGAGCACTCGGCCATCAAGGCCCGTAAAACTACAGATGAAAAGAAGATTCTATATAAAAATGTATTGGATTAATATAAAACAGATAAACCTAGATTAACTGATATTTCTTTATTCAGATATTGGCATTATAAATTTGGGTTAAAATGTTGTTTTACATCACATCAGCAATTTTGCAGCTATTAGTGATGAGGCATTATAAAGGGAGATAATTTGAAATTAATCTAGAGAGACATAATAAAAAAATATATAAAAGAAATAGACTTTCTGGACTTCAAAATACTATGACAAAAAAAGGTGAGTTAGTAAAGTTATTTTATTGATAAAACTGTACTTAGGTTGAACTGGTTAAGAATAATCTATGAAAAAATTATTTTTAAAAGCAAAAGAAATCTTCTGAATAATAAAAATTAAGAGATAGAATACTTTTAGAAAACAATAAAAAAAAAAGAAGGCAAAAAAGATCTAAAATATCAATCATTCTGAATCCATGGTTAGTAAAGGGATAAAAGAAACAGGTTTTTGACTCCCCAACCCCCTCCAACCCCTGAAAAAAGAGAGAAAATAATTAGGATAGTCTATAACTGCAGACAAAAAATGAAGAAATTATTTAAATATAAAACAATTTTATCTACAAAACCCTTCTAATGCAGAAAAAAATAAAACCACACCAAGATTAAAAAACACAAAAAATAATAACCATATCAAAATGAAAATCAAACAACCAATAATTAATTAAATAATGTCTGTGTTAATGTTTTATTAAATGATTGGTTAATTAAAAGATGATTATAATAATCAAGATGCAGAAACAGCCAATGAAATACGTGCTATTAAGGAGTCAGAAATTGATTGGTTATTTAAATGAGAAAAGATGATAAAAATATGAAGAAACAGCCAATAAAATTTGTGCATTCAGGAACCAATATTATATTGGTTAATATAATGAAAAAAGATGAAAATCGTACGATTAAAGAACAGCCAATAACAAATGTGCATATACAGGAAGAAATAAGTAATAAAATGAGAAAAAAATATATGATGTAAAAATAGCCATTAAAAATGTGTTTTTGAGAGCTTGTTAGTGATTGGTTAATGGAGGGTGACAGTAAACCTGCTCTTTGTCGGATGAATTATGGTGACTAAATTGATCTTCAATATCTTTCTTCAATTCCTCTCTATGCTGTAAACAAGGTCATATGATAATGATTTAAAATAATGATAAAATTAATGGGCTTCATCCATGTACCACATGACGTATACCTGTTGCGATTTATGTGAAACTATTTATTCTCTCGGGACAATGATAGAAATTTTGCCACATATTCCTAGAAAAACAAAAATTTAAATCTATCTGAGCATTGAAGTGTTCATATAGTAATTAAGTCTCCCACACACTAAAGTTGGGGGGGGGGGGGGGTAGAGACTCATTGTTTTTGTACTGTTTCTTCTTATTAGACACTTTTCTCGGAAATGGAAATTAATATCAACTTGAAACTTTCTGTGCATAACAGGCATTGTCTAAAAGGGTGTTAACAGAACTTGTGTCTGGAACAGCTATGGCAATAAAACTATCCTTATCACCATATCTCATCAATTAATGTTTAAATAAATTTAAAATATGTTATTCTGGAAAAATATTTATTATGTTTTTAAATTATGTTGATTCTTTATCAGATATCTTTTAAATCTAAAATTCATACAACTTAACTAATTATGTGATTCCACTAGATGTAACAGCAATGATGTTTTGATGACGCTGGATTATATTACCACTAGGTATCTGTACTGTTAGTTGGATGTGATGTTTACATCTTAAATTAGCTGGTCACATGTTCACATATAGTACTTATGTTCCGACAATGCAAAAGGGACTTATTTCAGGGGTTACAGGAAATACACATAATTCGAGGTCAAGATGGGGAAATTCTGATCGAGTGGTAAGATTTATCTTCTCAAACAAGGTTTGAGATGAAAAAAATATCGGACCGCGAGGTCAGAATTTCCCCATCTAAACTTAAGTCAAGTAACTGATCCTTTTTCTCGCATATAAATTACGAAAAAAATACTGGAATCCCTACTATTACGATGCAAGATTTTGCTAGCTAGGCATAGCCTCATTTGAAATGAAAAATCTGACCACTCGATCGGAATTTCCCCATCTTGACCTCTAACTGGTAACAGATTCGCTTTCTCACATATGCAAGAAATGGCAATATGTCCAATTATCAGATTTAATATCTTATAGGAGTAAAAGTAATATAAAAAACAGGTACATGATTCACCTGATACAAAGATGAAACCAATTAGCAGAAAATATCACAAAATTGATGACAAAATAAAACAAAATGTACAGCTGAAATAAAACTATGCTAATAATGCACAAGAAATAAAACAAAATACATCTAAAGCTACTTGTGGCATATGTCTAGCAAAAATTAACCATTTACTCACTAAGGGAGACAATTCTATTTTTGAGCAGGGTTAAACTGAAGTAGACTGAGAAAATTGGGCAAAAAATTCTTTCAATATCCAATTTTTTTCTTTTCACAAAAAAGCTGCTTTATGCAAAATCAGTGTGTATTTTCTAAAGCTGCTATATCACCTTGAATATTTTTATTCTTTATTCATAATCTTAAAAGACTCTAAATTTTGAAAAAATTCAAATTCGTTAGCATTAACATGTACTAAAAAACTAACGATTGAAAATGTTAGAAAAAATAATTTAAATTTTTTTTTTTATTTAATTTTTTGATTTTATAAATTACCTTTATTGGAATTCCACAAAGGCTATTTATACTAGAATAAAAACTGAAAAGGGGTAAGTTTTTCTAGTTTTCCTATTAAAACTTTGAATTTTCAAAACTTTTATGGATTTTAAAATTGTTTATGTCGCTTCTCTCATCCCAAGAAGTCATTTGGCCGATACACAAACTGGGGTCGGATACTTACTTGAGCTTCCAGACCAGCAGCTTCTTCTTCAGCAGCTGTTAATTCCTGGGCATTGGCCAAATTGTCTACAGCAATGGCTAAAAATACATTCAGCAGTGTATCTGAAGGACGACAGTTAAGGGAGATAACTCTATAAGAACCATCATGATTGCTTTTGATGAGTTAGATAGACCCTTTGCCCTAACATCTGGTAATTTTTTTTCATAATTTCCAAATAGTTTTTTAAATAAGAATAAAGGTGTTATATTTACTAGTCATGACTGAAAATCATTATGCACATCCACAACTGCCATAGTATATTTTTGTAAAAAGGAAACTGTTGCTGTTATGAGGATTTACATGTCAAAAAATAGCCATGTTTACACTGGAAGTGATGTGTTGGGTGACACATTATGTCGTATACACAAAAGAATCCACAATTTGCCTTGTTTTTTTCACAGGTAAAATCCCTTTTGAGGGAACTTTTTACTATATGCATATATTCTATGATATGTTGAGGATTGAACCTGGTCCTTCGATGTAATGAGCAGGCGCTCTACCACAAGGCTAAAAGATCTGAACCATATGGTCTGGCAAATCCTCTATATTATACCTACTACGTACATTTGTACAACACAACACAATGTCTAGCTCAGCTCCACTACATTAAAATGTAACAGAAGGGAGGCAACCCCTAAAAGAAAAACACACATCCTTACTGAGTGTCCTGGCTGACAATCGAACCCGGTTCTTCCAGGTGATAAGCAAGCACTTTACCACAAGACAAAAAGATTCAGACCTACTGCACGTGCTACACCAACTGACCTACCCAGACTGCTAAACATTAAAGAAAGGATACAGTTACCAAACAAGACAAGTATAATAAAATACGAGGAGTACAACATTCCTTTTCCATGTATACCTCCATGTGCTCTTATACCATTATACATAACTTCATTCCAGTCCTCCCCTGTTAATATCTGAAGTAAAAATATAATAATAATAATAATATAATAATAATAATAATAACATCAACAACAATAAATAATAATAATAATAATCATACAGTATAACCTGTAATAGCGTCCACCTCTATATAACGTCCACCTGTCTATAGCGTCCAGTCTAAAGTATCCCCAATCTATTTTACTATATAAAGACCCCCTGTATAGCGTCCACCTGTCCAATGCGTATAGTGTTTACCTATTTCGGTCCAGATCGGCATTAAATTTGTGTATAACGTCCAATTTTCGGCTGATCAAGGGGCATAACTCGTATTTTTCAACACAAACGTTTTCTTCTTTCAAGTTTAATTTCAAAGCGAATTAATGTGTTTGACATGCCGACATTATGTTTATTATACCCAAGTGGGTTCAGGAAGAGCGTGGATCGAATTAATTATAATGGATATTATGACTCCTGGATATGTTTATAAAGATGGATGACGAGAACCGCCGATGTTTTGTTAACAGTTAAACGGCATGGTCCTGATTTACTCAGCCTGGACATGTCAAGGTGTCAACTGATTATCCTTTGTGATAAATTAACAGGGTAACAATCATTTACATCATTAGCCAATTAATAGAGTAATACTGTAATAGCGAGAACCACATATTTTGAGAATTTTTCAAATAGTCGAATCTCTGTCCAGCACGGAAAGCTTTAACATTAGAGCAACGTGTATAAGTATTCAGGAAGATACGACAATTAAAATTTTTAAAGCATATACACTTTAAAAAAGTGGTGAGGTGTGATAAACATCGAATTAAATTTCTGTCAACTTTTGTTACAATTTAGTGGTAATAAAATTTTTTTAATTTATATAATATTTTTGTTTTTTTCAAATCAAATCTGTTAATTTCACTTTCTAACAAGATGTTATCTGCAACAGCTACAATGGTTAAAAAATGTTTATAAATTTCTGTTACGCCCACTTATGGTGCTAATTTTCATGGTCAAGATTAATTCACTTAATATCAAGATGCAGTTTAATTAAAATGATCAAGTCACTTATTAAATCCAAAAATCACTGTAAATTGAAATAAATTATTAAATTTTTCTAACAAGTTTTATTTGCTTAAGTTAATAAGTTAATTTAAGTAATATCTTATGTAGAGTGGTTGTGAAATATTCTGTTTTAAAGTCCTTTGTCAAGCACTGGTATCGCAAATTTCCTTTGGGTCATTTGTGACCCTGTATATAAAGTCCACCTGTCTATTAAGGACACTTTTGCCCAATCCCTTGGGTGTCCTTTATACACAGGTTATACTGTAATAATAATAATAATAATAATAATAATAATAAATAATAATAATTATAATAATAAATAAATAATAATAATAATAAATAATATATATGTAGAAATTAAACTTGTATGGATAAAAAAAATTTTTATGACCATGTTCTCAGTAAAAGGTCTATAAATGATTATTGGTATTAGTTGTATTGACCGGTTGTTTTCTGTTGGGCCAGAGGCTCTTCCATTAATTGAAATTTTCCTTCCTCTATTTGTGAATAACCAGAGCACAGAATGTATTCTTGTTGTTTGTCATTTGACTGAAAAGTGCTCAACAGATTAATAATTTGAGTTGAATGATATACATTAAGTTTGAGTTATGATTTAAAAATATATAAAGTTTTGTTTATCATTGCTATATCATTAAATTTTGTGTCTGTGAGAGAGAGAGAGAGAGAGAGAGAGAGAGAGAGAGAGAGAGAGAGAGAGAGAGAGAGAGAGAGAGAGAGAGAGAGACTTACTTGAAAAACTGTGAGTAATGCATTTGTGAATGTATCAAAATGACTGGCTGGTCGACCTTCATCAAAGTTCATTCTAAATAAATAAATAAAAATAAGATCCAATTTAAAAACTGTGTTAAAATTTAATTTCATTAATTAATAAACAATTATATTACATTTCTTTTTATGAAAACATGTTTGAACAAAATCACTATGCACAAGGATGCTGCTTAATGATTTGTTTCATTTTCTTCTTCATTAAATATTGCAAACATTCTGATTTCTCACTAAAATTGTGTATATACAAAGTTCTAAAGAGCCTACGATTTTTCCATTTAAAAAAACTGTGATGTCAATGGAACTTAAATGGAATCTTGACTTGTTGAAAAAATCATTCAGATATCAATGATTTAAAGCAATTATTTCTATATTATGAAGTAAACAAAAAATTTTACATTGTTTGATATGTCATTTCTTTAATTTAATCATAAATTTTGACCATAAAAAATTCTCTGACTATACTGAAATAAACAAATTTGTATTACATATGCTTTCCAGGTTCTTTTTTTACATACACAAAACAATTTTGATCATATATGTATAAACAGATTTTTTTTTCAAGTGAATTTATAAATATTAAGTTGGTTTCAGTTGGTAATTTGTACCTAGATATTTACATCATAAGTGCAAAAATATGAAAATGGCAGCCCCGCCTTTTTTCCAAATTTTGGTATTACAGGGGTTGATTATTTCTCTTCTCGGGGCCTCAGTGGCCGAGTGGTCTTAAGCGCACGCTTACGGATCACAGTGCCTCTCACCACCTGGGTTTGAGTCCCACTCGGGACAGATCCTAGTGTGAGAAAGTTTGTCAGTTCGCTTGCCGAAGGTTGGTGGTTTTCTCTGGGCACTCCGGGTTCCTCCACCATCCCAGAACTGACCACCTCGAAATAAATGAAAGATTCTTGACTTGGGGGTAAAACACCATTACTCCACTCTACTCCACTATTTCTCTTCCCCCTTAATTATGTAGAATCACTTACTCTCCTCCAAATAACTGCATCGCAAGTAACGCAAATATCAATATAAAAAGAAACAACAGAAACAGCAAACTGACAATTGACCGCATACTGCTTAATAATGAAACTACAAGATTCCGAAGTGAGGACCAGTATCTGAAAGAAAAATTTCAAAATCATATAAATTTGAGGCAGACCTAATTACAAATTTACATTGAATTTTGTCAGTCTATCATGTGAAACCCTATTGTAGCTACATTGTGTTTGGTTAGTTGGTCGGTTGTAATGTTGTGTAATGCATCAGCAATTTTACTACTACTTGCGACAAGCGCAAGTTTGATTAATCTCCAGGGATTTATCTAAAAAACAAGTTTGTCTATATGTGGGATGTATAATAATGGTCTGCTGTGTTCTAGCATGCACATAAAGTTACTTTTTATTGAGGTGCTAGCTCAACTAGTCAGTATGATACAGACAAGAATACCACTCCCCCAAGCCACATTATCCTGAACCAGATGAACCAGAACTTTACCCTCGTAATGCAAAGTGCAAGGCAAGTTAGCAATGTCTTTAAGACTTTAAAGTCTTTTATATGACCCAGACAGGGTTCCAACCTACAACCTCCTGCTCTTGTTGTAGACTGTCTATCATTGAGTTACTGATGCAGTCTATAGTTAATTAGCAGACCCTCATAATTTTTAACATTCTAAGCATAAGTCTTAAAGCTCTAGAAATAATCATAGATAATAACAGACCAAATTTATATGCTGTACCTCCAGGGAGAAATATTAGTTGAGTGCTCACTTTGTATGTGGAAGTTGGGGGGGGGGGGGGGGGGGGGGGTTGAAACCCTGCAAGATCTGACAAAGACTTGAAAACAAATAGTAACTGTCCTTTTTTAAAGCACTTGGCATTAAGAAATGAAAGACACAAGGTCCTTTGGAACGGCGACCCTAAAAACCAATGCCTCATGTCACAGACATAGCATGTTTAAGAGCCCTCCCTGTACATTACTCTAAACATACTGCAAAGGTACAAATTTCTGCCACTTACCTATAGCTGGTGATGTCTAGATATAAGTGAAATATTCTTGACTGGGACATACAACCTCATTAAATCAATCCAGGGAATAATATGAGGGCCTTGGTGGCCAAGTTTTCTAAAGTGCACTTTACAGATCACAGTGCCACCTTGGTTCAAATCCTACTTAAGCAGATCTTAGTGTAAGAAAGTTTGTTAGTTCTTTTGCCAAGTTTGATGGTTTTCTCTGGGAACTCTGGTTTCCTCCACCATCTCTGAACTGACCACCTCAAATGAAGTGAAAGAATTTTCAATAGGGGGCGTGAAACACCATAGATCAAATCCAATCAAATACCAGGATTAATATATTGACAAACTACCTTGTAACTTTAAATATTCTCAGCAATCTCAGTGCTCTTAAAGTACTAATACCAAACGAGGCACCATTTTTATATGCTGACCAAATGACTTCTGCTATACTACCAACAATTACCTATAAAAGACCAAAAAGCAGCATTTAAATTATGTCAGTATTACAAAGTGAAGTAGAACTTGATGCAAATATCACCTCTATATAAAGACCACCTGTAATTAAAATTATGTGTTTCAATGGTGTTATTCTTGTTATTTCAAAAAAAATTAAGTTACCCTTTTTATGACTACCAGTCATTTAAAATGCCAGTTTTTCAATGTTTATTGGCTTATTATTAAAACCAAATTTAAATTATCAAATTACTGAAAAATGGTATGGCAATATCCAGAATTTTTTTAAATGAAAAGGTTTATTAAGATTCAAACACTGTTCATTAAACATTGAAACCGATTTTTCATGTTAAACAGGTTCATGCAATTCCATTTAATCTTCAGAGAAAACGATTGGTCATATTCTTTGATGATGTTTTTACAATTTGTCTTTAATATGCAAAGGATAGATTTGAATTGTCTAAAAAAAAAATAATAAAACAAAAAATAAATTTAAAAAAAAAAAAAAAAAAAAAAAAAAAAAACAAACTAAAAATGTCACAAAAATTATGGTTTTTGCATGATATGTCCAAAAATCAAACTGAAAAAGACTTGCTTATTATACTATATATTGTTATTCTATATATTCAGAGAGGCATTGTAGAAATGTTTATAAAATACAGTATATAAATAACTTGTCCCTGTGAGACAATAATAACTGAATTCTCCTTTGTTTCATGACGCACATGTTTGGAAGATTTTTTTTTCTGTAATGCTAGTGTATGTTCAAATCACCATCAAAACAATGAAAGCTGGCAAATTTAGTTAAATACACAAACTTCCACCTTGGAGGTGAGACCAGGTGCTCTGGGAGAGTAAGCTACTCCTACCTATCTAGCTTCACCCATCATGTGTAAAAACTGAGAATGGAAGGAATATGAAACTAAAGGAATATTTTTTTTTTAATTGTGCAACATGAAATTTATTTTTATATTTTCACATGTTACAATGTCACTTTTCAATTTTTTGTCTCAAAAAATTATTCCATTTCTATATTAACAAAAATAGGTGCGATCTTATTATTACAAGTGCATAATAAACAAGAATTCCATGGATTTAAATGTCTCGCCTGCTTAGTTTTTGATCGAGTAGAAAAAATATTACTTTAATATAAACTTTCACATTTTGACATGCCGCCACGGCCTATGACAACACCACAAAAGTGACACCTAAGTCTCACCTTATGGCAATAATAAAAAAAATACTTACACCACAATCAAATATATTGAATGAAGACTGAAAATACATTCTCACACCCAGACCATACATTTTAACTATCATCTCAAGTAAAAATAAACCTAGAAACACATATTCTGCTACATCTGAAAACAAACAAATAAATTAGTAAAAATAATTTGTCAGTTCCACAAATGGTAACGGTTTCCAATTTTTATTTTACAATTACAACCATCAGCATATGTACCTCTAACAAAATAAGAGTTCCACCAGACAAAAGTTCATTGAAAACTTGACTAATTCACCAGCAATTTGCAAGTTCCATGACTGGTTTCATGATCCAATTTGTATTTTACAATAACAACACCTTACAAATGTACCTCCAACCAAAAAAGAGTTCAACTAAAGGTTCTTTAACAACTTGGTTCTTTATCTTGGGTTGTGCAAGGAGAACCCCTGCTTTACAACAAGGATAAAATTCTTTCAAACTTGTATGGTTTATTCAGTGGAATTCCTAAGAGCACCACGTGGTACCTCATGTCATTAGTGCAGGACAATTATTTCTATATGCAATGGAATTGCATCAAGTGATGTTTTCCAGTAATAAGGAACTTTTTTTCAGGAATATTTGACATAAACATTATCCATTTCATTCCACAAACAGGTTAAGAGGTAATGATCACATGGTATACTGGCAAGTTCCATTGATTAGTGAAAATATGAATTTTGTCTTACTTCAAATAGTTTGTGGAGTAATGACATTTTACTTACCTGTTGATTTCTTTCCTTAATATTGAGGTCCACCCCATTCAGAGAGTGTGGAGGAAACAGGAGAAAAAATTTGGCAAGTAAACCAACAAACTTTCTCATTATGACTAGGATCTGGGCTAAGTTAATCCAAACATAGACAGAGGTACAGGAACCAGTATCACAATCATTCACTCGATTGAGTGTATACACTCAACTCAAAAAGAGAATTATTCAATTTCAATTTTTAAGAAATTACAGTTGAATTTTGAATATCTCATGTAATAATTCAATTGTTTAGTGTAAAGTTTGTGGATGAAAACAAAAAGCTACTTTCTAAAACTTATTTTTTATGAAAAAATATATTGATGAGAAAAAAATGAGAATATTTGAGTTGAGTGTAAACTCAAATGAGTGAATGATTGTGAAACTGGAGCCAGATCTTAATGTAATAAAGTTTGTCAGCTTGCCATAGGACAGCGGTTTCTCCAAGCACACCAGTTTCCTCCACCATGTCTGAGCCGGCTATTTGACAGAAGTGAAAAAATCTTGACTGGGGTGTAAAACAAAATCATTTTAACCTTCTCTTGTGGCTACTACAAATGTTGACTACTATAACAATTAACTATGCATAGTTGGCTAAAATTTACAATAGTAAAATTATTCAAACTTACGTAAAAACTCTGTATGCCAATCAGGTTGGCCGTAAAATTCTGATGCTACACAAGCAGTATTCAATAAAACTAACACTATTACTATCCAATAGAAAGCTTGGCTCTTTATTAATTTTCTAATTGTGAATCTGAAAATAAATAAATAGGTTATTAATTTCATAATTTTTATTCATTAGTGCATCATTTGTCTTGTTTACTTTAGATACTGTATACATATATTACACTAAAAATCTACATATAAACACTACAACACAAAATTAATTACCATTATAATATTAATATATTTTTAAATGCTTTTTATTTTGGCTTTTTTTGGCATTTAAACCAGAACAGAATTGTTTTAACATGACTTATTCAAGTTGCTGAACAAACAAAAAAAAACCTGCATATAATTGCTGAGGTTATATAAAAATATAAAAAAAATATCACAAAGATCTCGCTAATGGGCTTTACTGTGTGTAAATTAAAATCTTACACAAAAACATTGCAAAAGAGAAAACATCCTTTATGCAAGATAAAGCTGTGTGTTTCAGGTTTTCACCTTTGCATCATGGGATACCAAGTAACATCTGTAAGAATTAATGTACAAATTTTTGACAAGTTGTCAGAACATGTTTCTATAGTTACAAATAATTCCATAATTATGTTCAGTAACAAGGATAATTTTTAACAGAAAATGATCTAATTATGCTATTTACTATGGAATGGGAAAAAAGTAATTAATTTCTGAAGTAAATCTGTACAGGTTTCTAAGAAAAATAAAAAAACTGGTAAACATGTGAATCCTGTTAAATGCAAAATATCTCTGTGATCATAATTCTCAAGTGTTTTCAAAATGCAAATGTGCTTTTTAATGTAAACTTTAATTTCTATTAATAGCATCATAGCTTTGATCATGCAATGAAGTGTACTTTTCAAAAATCATTCAAAATATCAGAAAACTTTTTCATGATTTTTCCAAAGAAGCAACCAATGAAAAATGTATATATACTGGTAGCTTCCAATGAAAATGGTGTGTATACAAGCAACAACCAATGAAAAATTGTCTATTAGCAATATCCAATGAAAAACTGTACATTCATACTTTTAACAGCCAATGAAAAATGGTTTATATACTAGTAGCTTCCAATGAAAATGTTATGTATACTAGCAACAACCAATGAAAAATATTCTTCAATCTATTTTTAAAGAATAACATCTCATTTTAATGTAGAAATGTCCATTAATGTAATGACACAACTATAATGATAATTATAGATGAACATTTATGGTGTGTGGTGATCTATCTCTTTTAGATCAACAATCACATGGTGTGTGGTGATTCATCTCTTTTAGATCAACGTGAAGGTCTATCTGTTTTCAATCTAAAACTCAGCTATAAGTATTTCTAAGAAAACGACATTACAGCTACATTTTCATCTATGTGTGATTAACTAACAATGGATTGGATAAATCTACCAGTGTAGACACACACACACCTTCAGAGAGAGAGAGAGAGAGAGAGAGAGAGAGAGGAGAGAGAGAGAGAGAGATGTATAAATCACACTTTTAAGATACAGAAGGGGAAAAGAAATCTATTACACTCAACTACATGTTACAATGGAATTCATGACTTTTGATTTCAGAACAAACCCACTGCTGTGCAAGACTGTGTTAAAACAGTTGGTCCAATACTTTAAAATTTTAGAGTTATCTGCCCTTTGACCATGAGCACAACAGAAAATAGAATACCTCATGGGAATTTTTGTAACATATATGTATATTAATTATAATACTTATTACATTATAAAATTAACATGATGTTTGCTCACAAATATACATCAATGTTTTTTCTTGTTGACCTGTTAAATTTGTATCTCCAGAAAACTCTCTGGTTTATGAGTTCTATAAATACAAATAGAAAATCCTAATTTCTTGATAAAGTTTATATTTACATGTAAAGTTTGTTGATGCTAAATTTTGTGTCAAAAAATAAAAACTTTTACAGACCTTATTTGAAAGATCTCAAATAAACAACGTTAATTCATTAAAAATTTATGTCAATATTATATATCAAATAACAGACCTGCCAACCCCCTGGACAACTATTCAGTAAGATCAAAGACATTTTTCAGTAAGATTGCACCAGTTTCAGTAAGATTTTACTAAAGTCAGTTTTCTCCAAAATCTGCCAGATCTGCTTTGTGTTTGCTCATTTTTGAGATGTGACAGTTAGTGCAAGAAACTTTTAAATCACACAGATGCTTGATTATTACACTTCATAATGTCTTTGAAATGCTTTACTATCAAACACTCTTACGACTTTGCGTAACGACAGTGATCGCTATCTTTTTAATGCTTTATTGTTATCTGCATGCCTTAAAAGCATTTCTAGGACAGTTTTCTTAAACATGGTTTGGAAACATAAAGACAATGAAAGAGAATATCTGGAAAAGATAAAAATTGGTGGAAAACATGCTGTATCCGTACAATCGTAGGAATTAAAATTTTTTGGCAATTTTCAGTAAGAACTACAGAAAAATCGTCAGGGTTGGCACATCTGAAATAATATGTCAAAACTCAAATTCTAATTAATATTAGCAATCTGCATTCAGTTTAAAATAAAGTTAACCCAAAAAAAAAAAAAATTTTTTTAAATCCTCAACTACTCCTGACCAGGGATTGAATTTTCTGGATACCCTTGTGGCCAAATTATATCAGTTTTAACACAAAAAGGATACTAATCAGACAAATTTTTATTAAGATAAATCTATCCCATCCCATCCCAGAAATTGTCAAGGATTCTTGTCTTCCCTAACAATGGGATTTAAAAGAGAAAATGGAAAAACAATTGGCTTGATTAATGTCTACACCCACACAATTTTCCAAGCAGTAACACCAATATCTCTCGTATCACCATGAGCAACAGGAATTGTGAGAATCAACATTATTCAGTTAAACCTGCTATTACATACATTTTATAAAAATATCACCTACCTGTCTATTAAAACCAATTATTTGTGGGTTTTTTTTTTTTTTTTTTTTGCTTCATTTTAAAGCAAAAAGAACACATATGTTACTTATCTCTGGGTGATAGAGTACGGTTACACAGATATGTACTTCTGTACCAGGTGAGCTAGAAATGGAATTAACCAGTGTATGACATGTTCAATTTCTCTAACAATTTTGATAAACAATTTTTTTTCCTTTCAAAAAAAAAATTCTTTGTAAATTCCAAGGAAAATGTTTAATAGACATTTCTTTGTTAAGGAAATAAAAAGTTTTAAAACAAACAGGTGTTTTTATCATGTAATTCACTCATAAATCCCTATTAATCTAGCTACCATCATTTTTTGTTAAAAAAACTGCTAAAACTGTGAATTCATTTATTTTTGTGGTTTCCAATATTTCATTGTTTTTAAGAAAAAATACCATTTTGTTGAGCAGAAATACAGGTTTGTGTCTTCAAGTTTCAGGTATGTTTGTAATTTTTGGATATGCTGTTTTGTATAATACATGTATATATTAGTTTAGCTAACTTGTAAATGTTTGGGTTTAAGGATATCTATGGAAACAATGAAAACTGGAATATCACAAAAATAAACGATTTCTCAGCATATATCAATCTAAACACAGTAACACACTTTTATGTATATATATTTATATATATTTAAATTCAAACATGTAATGTGATTTTTAATTTATCTAATTACACGAACAAAAAATTTAATTACAAGAAAAAACAACTAAATCAACTTAAAAACAGTGATGAGTGATGCTTTACACTATTAAAAAATATTTCCAGTCACTGACATTGTCTCTGTTAAACCAAGGTCAATGACCTTGAACTTTGAACTTTGACCTTTGGATAACAAACTGTTGTCCTATATTACTATTACAGGAATTTATTTTAATTTCAGAAGAGTAAAATTTTAACAATTGTCTAAATTAGGTATTAATAATAATCAGAAGTTTAAAATTCTTTTGAATTTCACTAGAGTTCAATTTTGAATACCAAATACTATACTGCCTGTCCAAATTTATTACAGCAAAATTAGATGAATATCTACAATTACTGAATTTTGAAATTTGAAAAAAAAATAACAAAAATTTATCACAAGAAAATAATTTCTTCAGAAGAATTCCTAAAAAAAACCCAAAAAACAACAACTAATTGAGTTAAACAGAGAAAACATCAGCATTTTAAGAAACTGGATTTTGGTTACCATGGCAATTATATACCTCAATTTAAGTAATTTTCTAGATAATGAGGTATATTTTTCAAACTTTTTCTTTCCTAAAATCATTGTGGCACTGAAAGATAATATATATTTATATTAAAATCTAAAATTTATAGTGTATGTTTAATTTTTTTCAATAAAA
Source organism: Tegillarca granosa (assembly GCA_029721355.1). Taxonomy (NCBI): domain Eukaryota; kingdom Metazoa; phylum Mollusca; class Bivalvia; order Arcoida; family Arcidae; genus Tegillarca; species Tegillarca granosa. The sequence goes on along the minus strand of CM056606.1, from coordinate 16,882,557 downwards.
ATGTGAGATAATGGGGAAAAAAATCTTTCTCGGTTCTTTTTCTTAATTAATCTTGTTTCATTTTTTTTTAATGTTACCAAAATTTCTATACTAACTCTGTAAGAATCTATGGCTTATTTTTATATTTATGTAAATACGTAAAAGACGCCATTACACCCCCACTTAAAAAAATTGTGAGAGGAAATAATTAATAGAATTAAAAAAAATTGTCTTTACTCTTGATTTTGATATCAGAGACAGCTGCTGCTTAGATGACTTATTTTTTATTTAAAAAAAAAATTAAATTTTAAAAAATTAAAATTTTATTTTTAGTTACTATCATGCAACACCCACAACACTGAATATTACACATTTTCCAATAATGCTATATTGATGGCTAGGTATATAATAACAAGCCAAATCACCAAAAAAAAAAAAAAAAAAAAAAAGTAGCATGTCACCATTAAACTGCAACAAAACAGTCATTTTATTTAAAAAAAAACAAACTTAACTATTTTGTCATTTTAATCAATATTTTATAACTAACTGCAGCTACGTTAATGAATTAATTATTTTTAGGCTCTTTTGGTTTAATGTAGAGTTATCTCCCTTTGTCAGTTTTATACAAAACCTACCTCGTTCTTTTTTCTGCTCTCCAAAATGCTACACAGTGTCTATTTGAATTGGAATTTCTTAAGTTTCTACCTAATGAATTAGCTGAAATTAACAGTAAAATACACAATTTATCTGATCTTCTTTTATTTTATTTATCTTCAAAACTGTGTTGACATAAAATTGACAAGTTACCAAATTAAGGATTTTTATTTTATGGATAATCATTATTTTCATTTTATTGATAATTACTGCAGAAATAAAAGTTTTCTTTTTAACAACTTTTTACAAACTTAAAAAAAAAGAGAGTTTTACAACCTGTTAAATTATACAGTGGTGGTTGATACAGAGATGGTGGAGGTAACAAGATGGCCCAGAGAAAACCAATGACTACCGTGTTCTAAAAAAGGATCTAACACATGTAGGCGACATAAAAAAGGGGTATATCAGTACCAATAAATACATGCATCATAAATAAGTCAGCATACATGTGCAAATCAAAGAACAATTTTAATAATTTTAACAATGCAATTCAATTTATCTTTAGGGGCCTTGGTGGCCGAGTGGTCTAAAGCGTGCGCTTACGAATCACAGTGCCTCTCACTGCCTGCACTTGGGACAGATTCTAATGTGAGAAAGTTTGTCAGTTCGCTTGCCCGAACTAACTGCCTCAAAATAAGTTAAAGATGCTTGACTGGGGCGTAAAAAACCATTACTCCACTCCATTCCACTCAATTTATCTTTATAGTAAAGATGTAATTTTTTTCTTTTCTTTTTTCTTTTTTTTTTAAATTTTTTTTTTTACTTTTTGGTCTACTAGAAAAAACAGTTAAGAAAATTAAAAAGCATATATAGGGCCTGACACTGTGTAACTGAAGATTGATGGTTTTCTCTGGGCACTCCATTTTTTCTCCACAATACCATAACTGACCCCCTCAATACAAGTGACAGAATCTCGACCATTACTCCTCCATCCAATAACACCAAATTTATTATTTATGCTTTACCTGCATTAATTTCAGACAAGAGATCATCATCATCTTCATTATCATCGTTTGTATCTTTTCCTTCTTTTATAAGTTTTACTTTCTTAGCTGCTGCCCGTCTTCTTGCTGTAAATATAGAAATATAGTGTGTAACCTACGGAAATTTTCATTTTAGGACCCATAGAGTAAAGTTCTCTCCTAGATTAAATCCTTATTGAAAAATGTTTGAGAATGCATGAACATGTACTTTTAAAAATGCTTAAACTTGCGCATTACAAAAAATACAGAAATATAGTGTGTAACCTACGGAAATTTTCATTTTAGGACCCATAGAGTAAAGTTCTCTCCTAGATTAAATCCTTATTGAAAAATGTTTGAGAATGCATGAACATGTACTTTTAAAAATGCTTAAACTTGCGCATTACAAAAAATATACCTTTATTAATTCTGCTAAATTTTAGCTTTTTCAAAGCCTACTGCCTGAACACACAAAAATTCTGAAATAATGCCTCTATATTAAAATTTGAAGAACCATTCCCACATAACAAGAGGGCCATAAAGGCCCTGGGTGCTCACCTGAAAATGATGTACACTAAGCTTGATTTTTGCCAACTATAGCTTCTATTATTAAAATATATTTTTTTTATAATTTGACCTAGTAACCTACTTATTGACCCAATATGGTTCATATATGAACTTGAGCTAGCTTTTGTCAAGAGAATAATTCTGAGCAAGATTGATGAAGATTAGACTAAAATTGGGGCCTCTAGGGTGTTAACATTTAAATGTTGACACACCATGGGTGATGCATGGTGGACAAAGACCCATTACAATAGCTCACATGAGCACAAAATGCTCATGTGAGCTAAAAATTATAATGATAACAAGATGCAAAATCCATCTGCAAATATTTTATATTGGTATTTCATACTCGTGTAGGTGGGATCTAGAGGTATTATTTTTTTTTTAAAAAAAAATCTGGTCAAATATTTGATTTGTATTTGCACTTACAATCATGCCATGAAGCAAAAGATTAAGTATGGGATTATCTTGAAATGATGATATATGAAAATGTATCTGATAAACTGTAATATAAAAAACATTGTTTTGTTTAAGCAGGCAAGAGTTACCTTCTCTTCTTTGAGCTTTGTCTTCATCTGTTGTGCCTTCTTCATTAAATATAGCTTCTTCTGTAATCAAAAATAAATAAATAAATAAATAAATGAATTAATGAATGAATGAGTAAACAAAGGAATGATTGAATGAATGAATGAATGAATTGTTAAGTTTGATGTATATCTATATAAAAGACAAAATACAGTGATCTTCGACATTCCAAAACTTTTCATTTTAAATTGCCGTGGAAGGAAGAACTGCCTTCATTAACTGATCTATACAGCTAACACTGGATCATGGGTGTACCAATGGATCTATTCCAAAAATATAAAATGTTAAAAAATGCAGTTACATTCATTGTCACCTTTGGCTATGTCAGATTTTTGCATCATGAATACTATGGTGATAAATCAATGAAGACTTAAGGAAAAAAATTACAGGATCATTATCATATACATCAGCATATTTCTTTGTCATGCTTTTAAACAAAAATTTAGAATTTTTTATCACACATAACAGATTTATATGAAATGTTTTATGTTTAAGAGAAATTTTTTCCCCATCATTAAAAAGTTCCAAAATGGAACAGACATTTTCATAAGTTTAATGGGGCTGATAAAACAATTTCACCATCTGGCCCAGTTTAATTTTACAATCTTTCACTCAATTCAGTACACTCAACTCAAATTAGGGAATACTAGTATTTCAATGTCAATTTTTAAGACATTACACAGTTACAACTAAATATCTAATATTATATTTAAATTGTACAGTGTAAGTTTGTTGAACAAAACAAAACATTGTCTCATAAAATTAAAATTTTTTAAAATATTGATGAGTGAAAAATGTGAATATTTGAGTTAAGTGTACACTCAATCGAGTATACAGGCAAACAAAAAAATATGGCATTATGACATCAATTTTATGTTGGTCTATATGACAATTATGACATTCATTCTTAAAAGTAAACATAAATCAAAATGTTCCCATATTCCCAGCATTGGGAAATAATAAATTTATAAAAAAAATAAATTAATAAAAATTTATGAGGAAAAATATAGATTTGAACCTTGGTATTGGGGCCAATTTTTAGCCCAAATTTTAGAAGTTGTTTTAATCCTGCAATTGATATCATGCAGAATGTTCAACCTTGAAGCATACAATGACACCCCCTTTTACTGACTTCCAAGAAACTGGTCTTGAAAAGGATTCTAAAGGTCAAAAACAAATTTAATTAATCTATCTCACGGTGTTTTTAAATTAATTTTAGATAACAACCTTTTTTTAAATTAATTTTGAGTACCAGTACTTCTAATATAACAAACGTAATTAATGATCAAAGATTCACACAGAATTACAAGTACTATAAAACCCGAGACATGAATGCTTGAGATAGATTTGACCTAATTTTTAAGATCATCAAGTCGTCCAATTTCATTAATTTCACATCAGCCAATTTTAATAGTGCCCTAAACAGAACAAACCCAATATTTTTTTAATGATCTGAAAAATTGATGATTTCATCTTACTATAATAATTAAAAAAACAATTCTGAAAAATGAACCATACATGCGACTTAAAATTCCTCAAGATAACCAATTCCAGTAAAAATGAAGTCTTGATTATGAAGTAAAATGAAAAGCGATGGGAATGGTTATCTAAAATTGGAAAAATTTGTTCCATCTAAACTGAGTGAAAACTGTTGGGAATTATGTTTGGTTCCAGTCAGGATGTAAAATCTCACTAACTATAAAGATAATGGGACAGAAATTTGTGTTATTTAACCTGTACAAAAATACAAGTACTTTATAGCTATAGCTAGAATAAATTTCCCTAACATGCGCAAATGTGGTTTTGTTGTCTCATGCAATTGTTTTTGTAAGGTCTCATCCTACGCTGTGTTTTAAGGTCTCATCCAATTTTAAGGTCATGTGGTTTTAAGGCCTCACCTAAAGCCTGTGTTTATAAGGTCTCATCACACCCTATGTTTTTATGGTCTTGTCTAGCCTGGTATTTTTATGGTCTCATCCAGCCCAGTGTTTTAAGGTCTCACTCCAAGCCTGTGTTTTTTAATGGTCAAATCCAATCTAGTGTTTTCAACAATTTACCCAACGGTATCATTAAAACTGTTGAATTCCATTTGTGTTCGAGGGCAAGCCAAGATTTGACAAAGAAAAAAACAGTGATTACAGAAGTAGAAGATTACAATGTGAAAACAACATTAAGAAATGATGCAACAGTAGCTCAAATAGACCTAATCTTATACATGTATATACACTATACAATGACTGATACAGTACAGTTAGAAAGTTATGTTACATCTGAGATTTCATAGTAAGAATTACCATATGATACAACTGATACAGTTGAGTTACAAAGAGAGTTACAAAAAGAGTTACCATACGATACAACTAATTGATACAGTTTGGTTAAAAATATGTACATCTGAGATCTGACAGAAAGAGTTAGCTTTTAAACAACAAACACATGATATATATATTTATATATTTTTTGTGCCTGTAGAATTAATTACATACCGTTGCTATCCTATTTGCAAATTTCATATTTATATATATTCATCAGGCCTGTAGGATCGATTAAAAATTGTTGCAAATTTTTAGTCATTTACATTGAGAATCTTAACAGGATTTCTTTTTACATAGTTACATTTGCTTAATGAGTTTATGCAAATGTTTTGGTCATCTGCAGTGGTGACAAAAGACCAATCAAATGCAAGTTCCATTAAGGATGTCCTGATCCAATTTGTATTTTACAAGTACAATTGTACTTCCTACACTACATAATGACCCTTTGACAACATCTAAGTGGTTTTCTAACTGCTTCAGTTCACATCAAAGATTAATTAACAAGAAGTTCGTCCATAAACAGTTATTGTGAGATCTGCCACTGATGGAAAAGATAAACTGACTAAGTCAAACTATCAAAGATTATTGGCCAATCTATCAATAGAAATTGCTAGAACACTAACACACAACGTCACAAGATTGGAGTTCAAGTATTAGATAAAAAAGCTTTGGGCTTAATTCAACAGGTTTTAATGGACAAGCTTGGTTATGTGATATGAATGTAATCTTATTTTTTTGTAATATAATAATACAGTACATAAGAAGACAACACTAACCTTCCCTCTCAAGCAAAACATAAAAAATCAATCTGAACACACTACAGCTAGCATCTAGCCAACTAGATCATGCTTTATAACTCTCTCTCTCTCTCTCTCTCTCTCTCTCTCTCTCTCTCTCTCTCTCTCTCTCTCTCTCTGTGTGTGTGTGTGTGTGTGTGTGTGTGTGTGTGTGTGTGTGTGTGTAAGTTTAGCTTTCAGCTGAACAGATTATAAGAATCCATTATGAGTATCCATGTAGGATAGGGAAATCTCACCCGAGGGGTTGAATATTTCAGTCAGAGACGAGGCTTCAAAATATTTTAAATTTCATCATGGACATTATATCTTTTAACCAAGAATTCCTGAAACAGTTCGATATGTGCAAATGTTTTCCTCAAAGTGTTTTGGTTTTTGTTTTGCTCAATAAATTCTGTGATATCATTTGACTGGAAACGGGAAGCCATGCTTGTTTGTTTGTCAACAACACAGACGAAAATAGTACCGGAAATGAAAGATCATGTGGTCATGTGAGATATACATTTCTCACATGGAAAAAACCCTATTTCATCTCACATGAGCAGATATGGAAGAAAAAAGAAGTCTTAGAATGAATCACAGTGGATGTCAAACATGAACACTAATGGTCTTTTATAATGCCATTGTCCACCATAAACTAACATTAAGTCTCATCAATCAGTGCTCAAAATCTCACAAACAACCTTATATTTTGATCTAGTTTTCACATTTTGATAAAATTTAAAATTGGTATCAAATTCACGAAGTCCAAATTTTTGTAATTTAAAAACAAAAAGTTTTGATTTTATATGCAGACAAATTCTAAGTGCATTCACTTTCATGCACTCTATTTTAAAAGAGTATACGAAAAGGGAGTTAACTCTGCACTATAGAAAAGACATTTTAAGTAGGCTGGAAGTCTTAAAAATTTGCTTCATGGTGAATAGTCTAACAGATGTGTACAGTACCATGCCAAAAGATTGGAAAACAAATAATTTTTCTTCTTTATCTCAAAACACTTTAATTTCTCAGGAAGTTATAAGAAATAAGTGATATGATGACATTTTAATTTTTGGATTGAAATAAATTTTCATAGTTGAAAATGCACTGATAAAAACATCAACATTTTCATCAGATGATCTCATTTTTTTCAAAACATGTATATAATGACCAACTACAGTACTTAAAATATATAAAATATATAAATAGCAATTTGTCAAATTTCCATTTTTCACAAAGAAGGAAAAATGGCAGTTCTTGTGAGTAATTCTTTTGGTAGGGTACATGTAATATAATGTTGAAAAAAAAATTACCTACAAAATAATGAAAATTCTAAGAAGATGTGTTTTTTAAGTTTCTAATAACTATAATTCATGCTTTTTAATTCTATCTCTGCATGGTGATAAAAATAAATCCCCAAAACTTTCTATTTCTGTGCAACACTAAACCAACAAAAAATACCCTTAATTATGTCTTAACATATGCTATCAATCCCCATGCATCTGTAGTGGCATCTCTTTTTGTATTAAAATGGAAGATACCACTATCATTTGCAGGGATTGATAGGTTGATTTTGATTTTCAAGTAAAACAAAAAATTCATAACAGGTTTACATTACAATATTTTTGACCTACCCTCTGCAACAAGAATGCAATAAAAATAAAATATATATTTCACATAAGTAAAAATAAAACTATACTGAGTACATATAAAACATTTCATTTAAACAAGTTTTTGGAACTTGCCTCTTTTAAACACTGAATTTCAGATAAGCAAGAGGCATTTAGGATTTATTTAAATTATTTCAGGTTTTTATCATTTTTTTTTTAAATATCTTTCAATAGAACAATAGAGCATTGATTCATCAAAATATCATCTCATATGAGCTATTTATACTGTAGACTATAGTTCATATGGGAGGGGGGTGGGGGGTGGGGGGGGGGGGGTTGGGGGGTTAAAGCAGAAAATTTTCATTATGAAAATGAAGTATTTGGATTATCCAGATGAACTATATTTAATATGCATTTTTCTTCTGAAAAATGTCTGATCTTTTTTAAGGATGTCTCACACTGCATTGCTTAAAGAGATGTTTAAATTGCATGTGTAAGTTTTCATGGAATCCCCATTCCATGACGAATTTTGATTTTTTGAAAAGGACTATTATAGAGCTAACTTTTATTTGTTTTCAAGAAAGATCATGCATCTTTAATTTTATTGTCATTTTAAATTGCACTGCATAAAAAGTTGCCTCACTGGACTGTATCATTGGTAAGTGGGTTGGTTAAATGTTGATTTTCATCACATCAGCAATTTTTCAATTATTAATGATAAGCCACTTTTCATTTGTCTTAAAACAAGTTCATTTGGTGTGCATAAGTGCAAGTGTTTCTGATCTGCATAGGACTAGCGCAGACACAAGTTGACCTTTGGAGTGCTAGAACTCATCTGCAATGTTGCAGATAAACAATGCTGACCACTAAGTCCATTTTGCTGACGCAGAGCCATTAAGAAGGGGCCTACAACAAGCACAGCAGTTAGAGGCCTTGGGTTTGAATGTTTACGTCTTTACCAATTGTCCACCAAATGAAAAGGCGTCAAGTCTGAGGCAATTCAGAAAACTCCAGATACTACATTATCTTCAAAAATACTAATTTGAAATTTCCTACAGGCTGATTAGCTTTATTAGATTCTATATGGCCTCTGTCTTAATTACACTTGACAACAGAAAATAACTGTTTTTTGCAAGACTAGAACATACTCACTGTAGTAGCAATTTATAAATGTAGGTCAAAGAGCATATAAGATGTCAAGGTCAACTTTATATAAAGTGTCCTTGACCTTTACTTAACTACAAAATGAGGCTCACCTGCTTTACATATCCATTCTAAATATCCATCTAATTCTCTATCAATCTGTTGTTGTCTTCGCAATCTTAGGAAAGCACGTCGGTTTTCTACTCTCTCTCTTTCTTTGGCAAACTCACTGGAAATAAGAAAATACAATGTGTTATTTATGTAACTGCAAATGCGTTAATAATATGTGGTACAAATGAGGCAATAGGTGTTAAACAAATGAGTAATACAGATTTGAATATCATTTTCAACAAAGCATACAAAGCACATGCAATGTAATCCCCCTAGCAATGAAACTGTTGTATGTCACATTTAAATGAATGCCAAGGCAAAAAATAAGCAAACAGGTTGTAAGGGCCATAACTCTGTAAATAATGGGAAGTAAAGCACAAATTTGTCCGAGATATTGTTGTAATTGATCCTGTATAAGGTTTCTTCAAATTTCATTCATGTGTAAAATTAAAAATTGTTAAAGCAATGACAAAAAGTGTCAAAAATGAACCCCTGTACAAATGTAGGTAAAATCTCCCTTTAGAACCTCATTTGCAAGGGAGCTATGAGCATGTCACAAATAACTCTAAATCATTTGAACTTTGAAGTTTGATAATTTACCCATAATTTAAAAATATAATTATAATGCCCCTTGATAACTTTGCCAACTCGTTTTTTTTTACCACATTTGATTAAAATTTGAAATCTAACAACTTTCATTTGTGTTTTTTTTTTTTTAAGTTTCTTGCCAAAACCTTTTATAATGCCACCGAAAAATGGTGGAAAAGAATCTGGTTTTACTGTGTGTAGATTTTGTTAGTTTTTATGCAAGCCAAAGTGCTAGTACAACACTTGCCAAAAATCGTAAAATAAACCTTACAGGTCACTCAGTTCATTCATGCAATTAAACCAACTGTTAGAGGACAGCTAAGATGCCTGCAGCATGAATATCCTTGTTTTAACTTTGGTTTGGTTTAAAATAAGTAGAGGAATTTTTTTTTTTTTTTGCTAAAGCTATACATGTGTAGTTTCATGCTAACATTTCAAAAAAAAAATCTATTTTCTCTTCTGTCATGATGCAGACAGTTTTGATCAAAATCCTACATTTTACAGGCTGAGATACATGTATGTATTTAATAAAGATTGCTACACTATGGATAAAATATTAATGATTGCTACACTATGGATAAAATATTGATTTTGTGTTCTGTACGGGAGTAAATTGAACTCTATAACGAAAATGTAGCAGTATCTAATAAAAATATGATATAAAAATAAATCATGTTTAAATACAAAATTTCATCATTTCCACCATACTGCCCAACCAACCATTTAATAACAACGGATCACAGTGCCTCTTATTGCATGGGTTTATATCCAATTCCAATGGACCCTAGTGTGTTTGTCAGTTTGCTAGCCAAAGATTGGTGGTTTTGACGTGGTACTCTAGTTTTCTCAAACATTCCATTATTGACCATCTTGATATAATTAGGAATCTTGACTAGGACACTAAACCTATTATTTCACTTCATTAATTCAATAACCATTGAGAAATTAACTTGACCTCGACCATCTTATCAATTCACCCACCCGCCCTCCACTCCCTAGGATCCTGGTGGCTAAGCGATCTTAATGACCAGCATACGGATAAAAGTGTCTCTTGCCATCTTGGTCTGAATTGTATGAATTTCACTTTTGAAAGATCCTAGTGAAATGAACTCAGTATGTTATAGATTAGTGGTTTTCCTTATGTAATTGAGATTGTTCCAACATTCATAAAACCCTGGCCATGAAATACCATTACTCTACTCAACACATATACACCTCAGTGGCCAAGTTGGCCTAGAGCTCACATAACCCTTCCGGAGCACCCGGCCTCATTTCCTTTATGGAAGTTCACGTGTATAACTAATTTTGCCGGCTGTCAAAGTTTTTTCATTGTTTTTTTTTTTTTGGATTGTGATTTGGACAAGGACTGGTATGTTTGTTTTATTTTATATCTATAGATCACAGTGCCTTTTACTGCCTAGATTCAAATCCTGTTCATGTAGATCCTAGTGTATGAAAATTTGTCAGTTTGCTTGTATGCTCTAGGTACTCTACTTTTCTCCACCATCTCAGAGCTGACAACCTTGATATAAGTGAGAAAAAAAATCTTGACTGGGGCATAAACACAATTAAATTAACCCAATCCAATCCATACATATAGCTATATGTGACCAAGTGGTTTAATGAAGCTATAGTAGTGCTTAAAGTTGTAGGTTTGGGATTTTAACAGGCTAAATTAGACAGGAATTGTACCAGGTAATAATAGTTGTCTTTAAGCAAAATTTTTTTTTCATCCAGATGCAAAATGAATCAACAACAGAAGAAATGCTTAAGTTTGCATGGTTATGGTAGATAAATTACACACAATTTAACATGTTATCATTCTGAGAGTGGATCAGACCGATACTGCACGAGTAATTATGCTTTAACATGAAAATGGCATAAAACTCCTAGTTATTAATTAATTGATACCAAGATTAAAAACAGACTAGAAAATTGTTAGTGATTTAATCCATATGAAACATGTCGAGAATAGTTACAAAAATGCTGATGCAGCTTGTAACAACAATTCACTAAATCACTTACTCACTCACTCATTCTTTTACTCACTCTCTCACTCACTCACTCACTGACTCACTCACTCTCTATCTGACTCAAGCACTCTCTCTCACTCTCTTTCTCACTCCATCATTCACTCACTAACATTTACTCACTTATTCACTCACTCACTCACTCATCCATTCAATCAGTCACTATCTCACTTACTCACATTTACTCGCTTTCCCTCTCTTACTCCCTCTCTCACTTACTCTCATTCACTTACTCTCTCACTAATTCCATATGAAACACTGCCACTGGTTAAACGGTTTCATCAGATAAATAACGATGTAGTGAAAATATTCCATCATTTTTCTGTCACAATATCTTATAAAATTATGTATAATAGGTAAGATTTAAATTTAATTTTGCAATGCCACAGAACACCAATCCATCCAGTGCCTTGTTGCCTGGGCAGTTAGAAGTGCCAATCCCCCTTTGAAGATTTATATAATTTTGCAATGCCACAGAACACCAATCCATCCAGGGCCTTGTTGCCTGGGCAGTTAGAAGTGCCTATCCCCTTATGAGGTTTTAAATTTAATTTTGCAATGCAACAGAACACCAATCCATCCAGGGCCTTGTTGCCTGGGCATTTTAAGTGCCAATCCCTCCCAATGTCTCTAATTGCTCCATAACCAGGTTTTATACTGAAAAGAATTAATTGAAATTCAATATCTTTTATTTTTATTATATGGCAAATTATTTTTCCTCTGGCTGAGAGAGTGTTTAGCTAGCTTGAATAAATCAATTTGTTAGTCAGGATTTCAGACTTGAATCCCCCTAAATCCAAGTGAGATAAGCTTTAATACTTTGTATTATGATTGCATTGTATATGTAATCAAAATAATTACAATTTCCTCTGTATTAAATCTATAAAAGTGACAGTTTTATGATATTTGCTGTGTTTCAGTTATTGTTGAATTTGTATTTCTATGATAATTATTAATATATGAATATGAAAAACCAAGCATTTTTATCTTAAAGATTCTGTGGTTTTTTATTTTTTAAATATATGCTGCTTAAAATTACTGGTCACTTCAGATTTGGCAGATACAATAATTTATAAACTTTATAATCCTGTATGCCTCAAATTCCATTCAGTAACATCCATTTCAAAGGAGACATATACACATATGTGTAAATTGTTTGTTTGTTGGTTGGTTGGTTGCTTGCTTGCTTGGTTGATTTGATTTTTTTTTACATCAGCAATTTTTCAGCTATCTGTGAGGAGACAATTTTATCAATCATCATTCATATGGTAATTTAGTGTGGAAATGTTTCTGATTTGCACTGTACTGCATTTAAAACAAGCTTCAAAGTGGAAGTACACTTGCCCACAATATCAAAGATAAACATCACTGACCACTAAGTCTATTATACTTATACTGAGCCAACAAGTAAGTGCATACAACAAGGAAAAACCTTTTTCATTTGCTGTCAAAAGGGGTTCAACCAACAGTGGTGAGACACCTTGAGGTTAAAGGCTAACACCTTAAACCAGTAGGCCACTGTGGCTTCTGCAAAAGTTGCGGAGTGTCACACAATATACAGCTGTTATTCTAGTAAAATGGAAACAATCTCAAAAAGCATTTGTCAGATTAAAAGTTACCCTAAGTGTTCTTGAAGAAGTAAGCCTTGAAGGAGAAAGACAAAGTGCATTAGTAAACTTGAAAATTATTCAGAATTAGACCTCTTACATAATAAGCTTTACAGATTACAAGGCAAAAACACTGTCTGATAATTAATTGCAATGTTCAGTATTGAAAATGACAGCAAATTAATGAGAGTGTTGTCTGTTCAGAGACATGTTTCAAGGTAGTTAACAAGAAATTTAATTAAGCTAGACTTTGCTTTTTCTACAAGTGTAAACTAGTTCATTGTAAGCTAATACTGTTGATTGAAACACAGTAGTCTTGTCTTAATCTTTGGAAGAAAAACACGAGTCACGAAATAATTTTCACATGGTTGGTATGACATTTGGGTCTATATAATTTGTACGTGTAATCATCATTTCTCTTCCAACAGAGAACATTAAATTATAGTACAAAAATGTCAATTTTTATATTGATTAAAACACAACATGATGAGCGTCCAGAGTGGAGGCCATGACATGTTTGTCAGCTGATAACATTATTACCCATCATGCAATTTTGTATTACCCATCATACTTTTCTTATCACCCATCATGCAACAGTCAATGTAACAGCAATATCATTTGAAATATATATATATATATATATATATATATATATATATATATATATATATATATATATATATTTATATATATTTATAGATTGATTTATGTTCTCAACTTTCAGATGAAAACTCTTTTGTAACATCAAATCATTTTTGCCTAGCAAGCCTCAAAAACATCAATATGATAAGTTTACCGATAGTATGAAGAGCAAAGGTTAAAGTTAAAAAATTGACCTATCATGTCATCAGAATGAAATTTGCTGACAACAGGATGAAAGGTTAAAGGTTAAATTTCTCCAATGAGTGCTACATACAAATCTATAAATATCTTGCAAGCTAAATTAAAGCTAAATGTACTGCTTGTCAAATGGAACATTAAGCCTAGCTACTGGAATGGTTTTAATATTATCAATCTTGTATTCTGACTGTGTCTGCATGATTATCAGGAGAAATTTTACTGATAACCCTCAGTATGTGAGTAAGAACTCATTAATCTGTTTAGGAAATGACAATTTTTTAACTGGGATTTAAAGGCATGATTTTTTTCTATACTTAATTAGAGAGATATGATTTGATTTAATGGTGTTTTAAGTCTCAGTCAAGAATGTTTCGCTTATATTGAGACGTCACCAGCTATAGGAGAAGTGGCAGAAATTTTGACCTTTGTAGTGTGCTAAGAGCAAAGAGTAGTGAGGGTTCTTAAGCATGCCACAGGGCAGTGGTTTTTAAGGTTTCCTCAAAACAACTCAGTAACTTTCATTCCTAAATGCTGAGTGCATTGCGAAAAAAAAAGTCACTTCAATTTTTAAGTCTTGGTTAGACCCAGCCAGGGTTTGAACCCCGAACTCCCATATACCAAGTGAGCACTCTACCAACTGAGCTACTGTAGTGGTTTTATTAATGAGGAAACAAAATCTGTCACTGTAGAGTTGGGACTAATGATGATGTTTTACAGCAACTTGAGATTGTTTCACTGATATTGAAATTACAGTCAGTTTCATGATGGTGGAGGAAACCAGAGTGCCTGGATGAAAAAACAACTAATATTCTACAAGTAACTTGACCACCTAGCCCATGCTTAAAGTATCTCCCTCATTGGAGTTTAAACCTTGTTGATTAGAAGCACTGTGATCCATATGTGTGCACTTTAGACAACAGGAAGTGCATAAAAACTCTCTAGGTTTTATTATGTTTTTGATGGATTAATCCAAGTAAACAATGTTGGATCGACTCTTATTGAAAATACTGCTTTTGAATATCTATCCCAAAAACAAGAGACTTCAATGCTTAGGGTCTTTATCATCATCAAAAAGGACACCAGTACATCAGGTAGATAGATATAGGTTGCAGTTACTATTCAAAGTATCCGTGACCTTGACTACAGGTCAAGGTCACTACAGGTCAAGGTCATTCAACTTATGTACAATATAGCTTTATATTTATTTATTCACTAAGTAAAATTTGATTTATGAGAAGTAGGTGTTGGAAGGTTTAAATATATAACATACTAGATAATATATATTTATATATAAAACACTTCGACCTTGAAAAAAAAATTATAAGGACACGTACATGACTTTGAACGAAGTTTTTCTATTTTTGTAGCCTCTGTTGCATTCAAAATATTAAATAAATATTTGTATAGAACACTGCTACCTTGAACAAAAAAAAATATATAAGAACATTGTGACCTAATGAACTTTTCCCCCATTTTTTGTAGCCTCTGCTACACTCAAACCAGTATATGTCATCTAAGACTTTTAGAATATATATATATATGGGAATGGGAAAAAATTCCTGTACTGGTCCTAATCATGCATTGTAGCTACTAAGTTTTCATCTAATCAGGTCACTATTATTTTGAAAAAAGTCAGGCTCATCCAATTCTGTAAAAATGCTAATGCTTATTAGGAACTTTTTGGCTTCTTAATGTTTAAAATTATGACAGGAAATTGTTAAAAGGTTTTAATATAGAAACATAAATTTTAAAAATATCTCTTAAAATGTATAAAGTTTAAAATGACTCTTAAGATATATATATGAAGTTTAAAAGGACTCTTAATAAAAGAAAAAAACTAAGCTTCAGAAACTTGGTGGTTTTCATGGAAAAAACGAAAGAATCCTTTTCTTTATAGTTGCTTTTTGAAGCACTTTTAGCTTTATAAGCAAAGTGAAGTTAAAGGCTATATAAAGATGCTAGCTTTAATGCATTTGATTCATAGCGATAAGCTGCTTAAAGGCTACCGATATTCATTTTGACTTTGAATGCAAATTAATGGTTTCATGTACTAATGCTGATTATAACACTTCAAGTTTGCTTATTTGAAACACTCTTTATAGCTGTTAAAAAGGTTTTATTATATCAAGTCACTGAAAACCTATTCACAAACATAAAAATTCTTGGAGGGAAGAAGAATTCCTGAATAATTAAACCATCATTATATTCCAATAAATGGTTCTGTAGAAGTTAAAATTCATGTAAAATTCAAAGAATGATGAAGAAATTGATAGAGTGGAGTGGAGTAATGTTGTTCCACGCCCCAGTCAGAATTTTTTTCTAATTTTGAGGTGGTCAGTTCTGGGATGGTGGAGGAAACCAGAGTGCCTCAGAGAAAACTACAGACTTTCGGCAAGCAAACTGACAAACTTTCTCACACTAGGATCTGTCCCGAGTGGGATTTAAACCCAGGAGGTGAAATGCCCTGTGATCTGTAAGCGCACGCTTAAGACCACTTGGCCACCAAGGCCCCATTAATTGATAGAGGACAAGAAACAAAATATAAATACAAAAGGTCAACAGAAGCCTTTAATTTGTAAGCTGGTCAACTCAGCAAATGTGGCACCTTTTTATCAGTAAAAATAACTGCGGTAATGTTGTTTAACAATGCATCAGCATTTTTTTAGCTATGCACAATAAAATCAAGGTGATTATATTTTAGGTATCAATCCATGAACAATCTGTATATGTGTGTGAAGTGTGAGAGAGTATTATGGTCTGGCTTACACAAGCATGCACATCAGGGCTTCTTTTTGTTCACCAAATCAGCATGTTGCAAAAAAAGCTTACTAACCCCCATCAGTTAAAACTCATGTCCTCTTAATGCCAAAAGTCAGGCAAGGAAGTAAAATGTCAATTTTTAAAGTCTTATATATGACTTGGCTGGGATTTGATCCCATGACCTCCCGCTCTTGAGTCAGACACTCTACCACGGAATCACAAGAGCAGTTCATCAGTAAAATAGTGTGTAAAACAGTAATAATCATGATGCTTTTACTTATATCAAGAGCTGAGTTGAGTAATGGTGTTTAACATTCCAGTCAAGAATATTTCACTTATATCGAGACATTGCCAGCTATAGGCGAAAGTGCAGAAATTTTGCCTGTGCGTTGCACTGATGGCATTATACAGCAGGGTTCTTTATCTACCATGGCTACAGTGACACAGGACCTCGTTTATTTTAAGTTCCCATCCAAAAGAACAGTGACTTTCATTTTGTAATGCCGAGTGCTTGGCGAAAGAACAGTCACTACCCACTTTCAAGTCTTGGGTAAGACCTGGCTGGGGTTCGAACCCATGAACTCCCACTTAAGAAGCAAGCACTCAACCAACTAAACTTATATCAAGACAGTTTAAATTCAGATGTGCTGGAGGAAATAAGATTGCCCAGGCAAAACCCCCGACTTTGGACCAGCAAGCTGACATATTTTCTCACACAAAAAATCTGCTTTGACTAGAATTAGACCCTTGACTATTAGAACTATTAACGTAAACTCTAGACCCTTTGGCCACCAAAAACCATCCCTTTGTTAGTTTTAATAATATTTCTTCATATAAACACAAAAAGATACAGTGGTTTTGTTTACCTAAAATTACTACCAAAAAAAAAGGTAGTTTCCCCTTGAAAAATATGAATAAAATTTCCTAATTTGACAACTAAAATTCCCCAAAAGGCTACAGTGACACACAATCAAATAGTTTAAGTTAAATCCAGTTGTCCAAAACTGTTCTGACAGACAAAAAATGTTAGATATTGTCACAATATAAAATCTTTGCAATGAGTTTCAAAATTCTGAGCGTAATATGTGACATAAAAAGGGTCCAAATTTTCCCAATCTAAAAGGTAGAAGGTAGTTTTAAAAACCATAGCAAAATCATTGAGATATCCTGCAGTATTTGATTAAAATCCTATTAAGGTTTGTTTTATTTCAGAACTTATCCATTTTTGAGCGCTAAATGGTCTATTGGCAAAACAGCACTTTCAAGATAAAAACAATGCCATTGTGTGTGCAAAGAAGCGCTTTAAACAGACAAGTTCTATGGAAGTTCATAAAATAATTGTTTTTCTATACTTACCCACTCAAAACACCTAATACTAAGTTGAGCATGAAAAATGATCCAAGGATAATAAGTGGATAAAAATAGATCCAATTGAAATAAGGCCCAAAGACATCATCTGTCTGTAATACAGAGAAAAAAAATTACAAATTAAATGGTGAAATATACATGTAAAATCTAAAAATAGAAAAAAAAAAATTACACATTAAATGGTGAAATATACATGTAAAATCTAAAAATGGAATAAAATATAATTACATTTTAGCATATTTAGGTGATAATGTGAAATTATATATTATTTTCTGATATCCATTTTTTTTCATGGTTATAAGTGAGAATTCCATTTTGTTTCAATTCAGGATTATGAAAATCAAAAAAACAATGAAAATTAGGGTAACACAAAATAAATGATTTCTGATCAGTATCAAGAGAAAACATCATTCTTCTGACTTTTTTCTTACAATCTAATCTGTCTTCTTTTTGACATTCTAATCTGTGTCTTATCTTTTTCTGACACTAGTCTGTCTTTCTGACACTCTTATCTGTCTTTTTCTGACATTATAGTCTGTCTATCTGACATTCCTATGTCCTCTTTCTGACTTTATAGTCTGTCTTTCTGACATTTTCTGACATTCTAGTCTGTCATTTTTCTGCAATTCTAATCTTTTTTTCTGACATTCTAATCTGTCTTATTTTCTGACATTCTAGTTTGTCATTTTTCTGTAATTCTAATCTTTTTTCTGACATTCTAATATCTTTTTCTGACATTCTGGATTATCTTCTTATACATATAAGCCTATCTTTCAGACATTCTAATCTGTCTTCTTTCTGACATTCTAATCTGTCTCATGTCTTTTTCTGACATTATATTCCATCTTCCTGACATTCTAATCTTTATTGTTTAAAATTGTTTAAATTGTTTCACACACTTCTAATTCAAATCTGACCTTGTTACCCTGGACTTACTAAGCAATAAGCACTTAGTCATAGGCACTGATCAATACCTAATGAAGCTAGCTACATGAACAGTACATCCAATTACATTGTTAAAAATACTACAGGGAAATCAAATAGTCCATTCATAATTCCTCAGTAATGACTTATAGTTGTACTATGGGATTAGTCAATGTCTATACCTACCATTAATGTCCAAAATCATATGTATTTAAACCAATATATATACCAGGCTCAAGTTTCACAATCATTTCTTAACTAAGAATTTCCTTAACATAAATTTCACAAATTTGAAATCTCAATAATTATGTTAATTGTTAAAATTTTCTTGAATTTAAGGTGCCATTTTGAAAATCACTTCAAGCTTATAAAATTTCTTTTAATTTTAATCACAAATATGTATTTATTATTTAAAAAGAGATCGCCAAACTTTGGTAGTTTTAAGTAAGTTAAGGAATTATTGTGAAACCAGGACAAGTTCACAGGCTGACCAATGGTATATACTATTTGAAAATTTAGACTGAACAATTTCATATAAAAATTTTTTTTTAATTTTCACAAGCTGACCAATGGAATTTATTAATTGAAAATTTGGACTGAACATTTTTTAAAATAATTTTTTTTATTTTCACAAGCTGACCAATTGATTTATTATTTGAAAATTTGGACTGAACATTTTTTAAAATAATTTTTCATTTTCACAAGCTGACCAATTAAATTTATTATTTGAAAATTTGGACTGAACATTTTTTTAAATAATTTTTTTTATTTTCACAAGCTCACCAATTAAATTTATTATTTGAAAATTTGGACTGAACATTTTTTAAAATAATTTTTTTACTTTCACAAGCTGACCAATTAAATTTATTATTTGAAAATTTGGACTGAACATTTTTTAAAATATTTTTTTTTATTTTCACAAGCTGACCAATTAAATTTATTATTTGAAAATTTGGACTGAACATTTTTTAAAAATATTTTTATTTTATTTTGACAAGCAGACCAATGGAATTTATTATCTGAAAATTTGGACTAAAACATTTTCATTTTTTAATTCTTTTATTTCTTATTTTATTATTATTATTATTTTTATAGCGTGATGTTAATATTTAAGAATAAATACTGATAAACAAAACATAATATTTTAATAAAATTTCATAATAAAAACATTTCTCTTTCAAAAAAAAAAAAAAAAAAAAAAAAAAAAAAAAAAAAAAAAAAAAATATATATATATATATATATATATATATATATATATAAATGAAAGTAAATTAAATATGACTTGGTGGTATGCTTTTTAGCGACAACCATTAGCATCTAAACAAAAAGTTATCCTGAGCTACACTTGTTCAAGGCACAAAAGTTTGTACATTTTACACATACGTAACATGTTCTAGATGAATATTCAGCCATTAAAAAACTTGATCTCATTGCAAAAGACCACTAGGGTAGCTTAGTTGGTAGAGTGCTTGCTTCGTATGTGGGAGGTGTGGCTTTGAACCCTCGCAGGTTATAAGCAAGACCTGAAATTTGGTAGTGACCTTTCATTCACTAAGCATTCGGCATTTAGAAATAAAAGTCAAGGGGTTCTTTAAAGAGAACTTAGAAGCAGATGCCCCATTTAACAGCAGGCATGGCATGCTAAAGAACCCTTCCTGCACATTGCCCTAAGCCAACTGTGCGAAGATAAATTTTTTTTTCCCTAAGTGCATGCTGATCACAATGTCTCTCACCATCTAGGTTTAATTTCAACTTGGATAGATTCTAGTTGGAAAAAGTAAGAAAACCTAGAAATCATATCACTGACAACTTTGATAGGGGAAGAATCTTAAATGAATGTAGTGTAAACTCACATGTCTCCACTCAACTCCAGATTTAAGAAACTCAAAGTGGAAGGTTGTGGGTTCGAATCCTGACCGGGTTCTGACCCAAGACTTGAGAGTGGGTAGTGACTGTTCTTTTGCCAAGCACTCAGCATTATGAAATGAAAGTCATGGTTCTTTTGGATGGAAAATTAAAATAAACGAGGTCCAATGTCACGTCAATGTCTCGATATAAGTGAAATATTCCTGACTGAGATGTTAAACAGCATTATTCAACTCAAATCCCATTGCTCCAATACACTCCAGATTTCAGAAACTCAAAGTGAACTTTTGAATGTATTTTTTTGTTCACAATGGATATTTTTAGCAAAAATCATTATACAACATTTTCTATGATACTCAAGTCTAGCAACCAATCAATTCTAAATAAATAATGTTCGGTGAATTAACTTCTTGATTTCAGATCTCAGCCATTTAGACATCAAGACTCAGCCTCCCACATTCTTACAACTGTAGACAGTTTTATCGTCCAATGACAAGTTAGAAATCAGAGAGGTAATACATGTTTAGAGTACTTTATCAATATTTTCAACACCCCCACACAAGTCCTTGTCATCAATAATTTCTAAAAACAGTAATAATAGGACAAAAAGATAATAAATCTTTGACGTAAAAATTAATAAAAAAAATCAATTCACAAATATGCTTAGTATTGTCTTTTTATACTCACAGCTGTAAAATCATGTAAACAAACACAAAAAGTTTTTGTTTTTTTATTTATTATTATTATTTTTTTTATATTTCAGACATTTTTTTGTTCTTTTTAAAAACTTCACATTTATCTTTTCAATCAAAAATATTTATTTAGCTGCCATTTTATTTTAATGATTTTCACGAAAGAGTTGAGTTGACCAATGGTGTTTAACCTCCCAGTCAAGAATATTTCACTTATATCAGGACATTGCCAGCTAAAGGTGAAATGGCAGAAATTTTGGCTTTGTGTTGCACTGATGGCATTATACAGCAGTGCCATGGCTACAGTGACACAGGACCTTGTTTATTTTAATTTCCCATCTGAAAGAACTGTGACTTTCATTTCATAATGCCGAGTGCTTGGCAAAAGAACAGTCACTACCCACTTTCAAGTCTTGGGTCAGACCCGGTCTGGGTTCGAACCCACAACCTCCCACTTACAGAGCTACCACAGTGGTTTTTCACAAAAGATAAACAATGTTATTAATCATTACTGATAAAGTTAACATAATAATTTTACATGTATATAATACTAAACCAAACAGAAATACGTGATTCTTGATCGCGCTTACTGGTTGCAAGACACTATTGAGGCTAACTTTTTCTGAGCTCAAACGATTCAACAACAGTAAGTTGAAGAAAAAACATTTACAGTCAAACTTCTGTTATTCGAACTTCTTTTATTCGAATACCTTAGATTATTTGAAGTTCTCCGTATGTTCTGACCGCCCTACACTATAACTTCTTATAAAAAAAATTTCACTCATTCGAACTTAGCAATTCAAATACCCGTGATTATTCGAACCTATTTGAAAACACTTTCAATGTGCAATAGAATACTATTGTGTCTTAAGACAACGTACGGTGGATCGAAGTTTCAAATTAACTTATTCGATTATTCGAACCCCCCCGATTATTCGAACCTAAAAAGAAGACCCTTCAACTTCGAATAATTGAAGTTTGACTGAATATCATTTGTACCAAGATGTCAATCAAAGCGAATCCTATGTTTGTTAGTTTGCTAGCTGAGGGTTGACATTTTTTCTGGGTACTCTACTTTTCTCCATCATTCTAGAACAGACTGTTTTATATTGGTGAAAGAATGTCAGTAAGACATAAAATTCCAAAGCTCCCTCTTTTTATCAAATAGTACACTGCTTTAAAAATCATTTAAAAAAATGTTTCTGGTGGTTTTGTTTTGTTTTTGTGTTTTTTGTTTTTTTTTTTTTTTTTAATTTTTTTTTTTTTTTATTTTTTTTTTTGTTTTTACATTTTTTTTTTGTTTTTTGTTTTTTTTTGTTTTTTTTTTTCTTTATTGTTGTTGTAAAATGATATCATTTCCAAGGAAACAGGTGAAGTCTACAACAGCCAGCACATTGCCAAAGATACAACCCTTATACTATAATGATGTCAAATGTTATCTACATATAGTGTGTAATGCATTATAATTTATACAAGGAGTAAAAATGGAGTGAAGTTGAGGGAAAGGGAGGGAAATGACATTGAGTTGAGTAGTGTGGTTAACACCACAGTTTAAACACTTGAAGTCTATATTCATATTTACAGATATGTGAAAATGGAAAACTCATGGATCACTTGAGGTTATACTGCAAAGATTCACAGTACATGTATATTAACTAAAATACGTTTTAAAAAATTGAGAAAATTGTCTTCTGAGTGAGGGACAGGGATTGCAATAATTAGTTGATTCCTCTGTATTATTGGGGGTTCATTAGCCTCCCATGTGATGCCTCCTATTTTTATTTCAAATGAATATGCAAAAACTTAAGTCGCAATTTCTCTAAAAGTGATAAAATTATGGGAAACTTGTGATGTTAATGTTAATGTTTCCATAGATTTCACAGAAAAGGTTAAAGGTCATATGGTAGTTGATTGACAAAATCGTAACCATGGTAACTAAAATACTTACATAATATAATACTGTGGACCATCCTTCCATAGTAACACATTGAAAAACAGTTAACATAGCATATCCAATATGATCAAAGCTTGTTATCCCGTAATTAGGTCCAATCCAATAAACTCGGCATTTTGATACATTTTCTCGACACTGAAACCCTCCCGGGCCAAATCCTCCGGTTAAAGGATCATGACACGGTCTAATATCCGCTTCATCACCTAAGTCAATGTCATCTGGAAAATATAAAAAAATTTACTTAATAAACAAAATCAAAGAGGAATACATTCCATAATCTGATCTTCAAATTATAAAAAGAAATACTCAGTGGTTTCCAAGGTGACATGTGTAACATTTAAGAAGCCCATTAGAAGTGCAAGCAGTTGAAAGCACAAGTGTAATTGATTACGGTGCCTCTCACTGCCATCGTCTGAATCCCACTCCAGCAAATTTAAAAGTGATGAAGTTTGTCAGTTCACTGGCTGAAGATCGAGGATTTTATCTGGACACTCTGGTTTCCTCCACTCAACCCAGAATATCTTCATATCACTATACCTGAAAGATCTTGACCAGGTTATAAAACATCACTACTCAATCCCCTTTACTTTTCAAGTGTTTGTTTGAACTTTGAACTTAAGTTTTTAATTTGATCATAATGCCAAGAATTCAATGTTATTGCTCCTTAACCCCTTAAGCCTCAGGATTTTTAGTTGAAATCATGAGAAAATAACTGTAATTTCAAAGCTTTTTTTCTGCCTTTTCCGATAATTTTGTCTAATACCAACCCCTATATATTATCAAAGTATATGACTTGAACTTTTTGTTTCTAACAGATAAGTTCAGATATTGGTAACCATGGCAACAGAATTCCAATTTTAATGAAAAAATTAAGAAAATATCATAAAATACTGTTCCCAGACCCATGTTTTACCTGATACATGCATCCAAATATTTAAAAATGCCTAAGAATGGATAGAAAAGGATAATTTGATGAAACTCAACCTTTATTGTATAATTTCGTATCAATAATCAAGTTCTGTATCAAATCAAAATCCAGGTATACATATACTCTTACAATTAAAAACGTCATTAAAATCTCTAAATTCTATGTTTGAAATATTAAAAATGGTATGTATTCAAGGCTGAATTTTAACATCTCTCTTTCATATTACACTAAGGAAGCCATATATATTCTGACAGATAAGAAATTGAACTTTATGTTTCTTCACAGAAAGGGTCAGATATTGGTAACCATGGCAACAAATTTTCAATTTTAAGACGAAAATTAAGAAAATTTCGTAAAGAATAAACTTCCTGTGCCCATGTTTTATTTAGAGCATGCATCCAACTATTGGACAATGGCTAAGAAAGGATCAAAAATAATAATTTGAGATCAAACTCAACTATTATTGTAAAATTTTTCGACAATATTCAAGTTTCGTATCAAATCAAAATCCAGGTGTACATACATGTATACTTTACAATAAAACAGTCTAAGGATTTTGAGTTGAATTTAGACTGACATTACATTAGGTTTTCACGGCTTTTTTCTGCCTTTTCTAGTAATTTTGTCTAATACCAATACATATATATTATCAAAGCATATGACCTTAACTTTCTGTTTCAAACAAATTTAGAAAGATATTTGTTACCATGGAAACAGAATATTCATTTCCTTGAAAAAATTGAGAAAAAAATCAACAAAATATTGTTTTTGGATCCATTATTGAACTAAAATTTATATAAATATTAGGATTTTACAAAGTAAGAATAAACAAGAAATAATTTGATGCAATTTAAACTTTTATGAAAAATTATTTAAGTATTATTGAAGTTTAAGCTAAAATAAAACAGTGGTATACACATGTTCTAATATAGAAATATTGCCATTGTAAATTGTAATTGAAGATATTACAATACAATTCGTGAAAAAACTAATGTTTTGCCTTTTCCCCTTAAAATATAATATGGAAACCACATATATTCTTAAAGATAAAGAATAAATTTTTCTTTCAAAAAAGTCAATGATATCTGCCTAAATGACAACAAATTTACCCATAAAATGGTAAACACTAATTTCAATATTGCTTCCGAACATAACGAACTGTATACCTATAACTATTTGAAATTTACGTTTAACAGACACATAATAATAATAATAATAATAATAATAATAATAATAATAATAATAATAGAATTCAATCTAAACCTAAATTGCTGTATATTTCAGCACTATCCATACATCTTGTAAGAATTATGAAGAGATTGTTTCTTTACACATAAATGGCGTTTTGGTGTATGGTGGGCTTGATGGGGTGCTACAATGAAGGGACAAAAGATGAAGAAATTTTAGGCTTATATCTTAGTGTATAACACTTCGTCAGTATAAAACATCTGTCTACAACACAACCTTTATACGAGATATTTATGCTCTTAAAATAAAAAATATCCATTACAATGTCATAATTATAGACTTGAAAAATATTGTGTGATACCCATAATATCTGTTTTTGATTGTATATCAAATAGATACAAGAATGATTTTTAAAAGGAAGATTATTTCTAGTTTCAAGTTTTCATGTACATGATATAATTGTGAATAGTCAAAGTATATCTTCTTTATTCAAATTTTGTATATCTATGGAGGTTCATAAGGTCCGTTATAAATGTGTGAGGATCATGACAAATAAAATCTTGGAAGAAAATAAAAATAGCTAGAAATGTAACAGAAAGAAGCGATATCGTAGAAATTGCATTGATGTTAGAAAAATTACCAATTTATTATGTGGTTCATGTACATCGTGGAGGATAGGACATATTAAAATAATGGTGGGGATTTGAAAAGTTTTTAAAATTATCTAGGGGTGGGACACTCCCTTTTATCTACTCCACTTGGTCCCCAGGAGACTTGATGACCGAATAGTCTGAAGCGCACGTTTACGGATTACAGTGTCCTCTTGCCGCCTCCGTCCAAATCCAGTGTAAAAAAGTTAGTTTGTTTGCTGAAGATAGAAATTTTCTCTTGGCACTCTGTTTTTCCCCATCAATCTAACTTCAATATAAATGAAAGAACCTTAACAGGGGCATAGACACAATTACTCCACTCCACTCTTTCTTATTTGGTCGCCAATATTTGTAAATATTTGTAAATATTTATTTCAGTGCAATTCATCAGACCATAATAATAATAATAATAATATTATTAATAATGCATAAAGATCCACCTTATCATAAAATTTATTTGTTAGAGTTTTGCACTTTGAAATTTAAAGAATTTATCAAAAACATGTATCCAAAAGATATTTTAGCTTAAATATTTTATAAACGATTTTTAAATATAATAATATCGAAAACTGCATCAAAATTAGTAACAGAATATAAAAAAGTGTCAGCAGTTTGAAGTCTGCATTTTTAATAGCTTAGTGAACACCTTAGTTTGAGTTTCCTATGTGTGATGTCACGGTAGTATTAGAAGTAGTATCTGACCTAATGCCGGACAGTAGTAATAACAGTGACGTATGGAGAAGATCGTTACAACTTGTGCGTGTACATGCACCTAATTATATCAGAGTGTTCGTCATTATAATTATTTGAGAGCAGTAAAGAATCTTATAATGATGAATTTGGCGTATAATGTAGCTGTAACAAGAAACGGACAAATCTGATTAAAAAATTGAGTCAAGCCCAACTTTCTTGGAAATTGTGATTGATTGCCAGCCATTTCAAAAAATACGCGAGTCCAGGGCAGAGCTTTTTGGGGGAAGGGTGAGGGATAGGGGTATAGCCTCTTCTTAAAGTTAATTAGTAATATTTCTTAGGACCTTTTGGCGACATTTTTCTATCCAAGGCTCTTTTGAATTTTTCAAAGGGGATGGGTTGCAACAGCAACCACCTTGAATTCACCAATGATGATGATGATGATGATGATTCAATTATAGATGGCCTGAAAATTCAAAGAATGTTGTGGTAAAATTTTGATGAGTTCCATAACCTGTAATATAAAAACCTAAAACCCCATTATTCCGTTAGAAATGACCACATACACGACACTCTAAGCAAGCTGGACCATCTGGCTATATATGGCCCAAAGATTTGTTTGTCAACTATGTACATATATAAAGAAAAAAGCAAGGACCACTGGGGGACAGATGCGTTATGAAAAAAGGTAGTGATTTTGATCAAATAGTTCGTGGAATTCTCCAAAAATTCTTTCCGTTTCATCCACAATAATTTTTTATGTACGTTTGGAATCTTGAGTTTTATTATCGTCTCCATTTTTTAATTTTGAAAATAGTGAAATTAGAACTCAAACTGTGACCAGAGACGTATATAACTTAAGTTATATACGTCTCTGTTGTGACTGTCGGCATCTGTATCTGGTAAAGCCATACATGCACTTGAATCTCTAGTTTAGGAAATCGGATGAAAAATCTATACATTATGACAAGGGGAGCCTAAATGACTCAATATGTTGATAAAAACAAGCATGTTGCAGATGCGTTTTCTGTGTATGCTCTACTTCCGGGAAATTGATTTTCTGAAAATGGGATTCCCTTGCATCTATTTATAGCACATGTATATTATTTTAATTGAGGTCAATTCTCCATATGTCATTTTTATTTACGATAAATAGTGTATTTATTCATCCAACAAAAATTATGTTAATTTCTAGCATAACAGCTCCACTCAAACTCATAAATTT
This sequence comes from Tegillarca granosa, assembly GCA_029721355.1. Classification (NCBI taxonomy): domain Eukaryota; kingdom Metazoa; phylum Mollusca; class Bivalvia; order Arcoida; family Arcidae; genus Tegillarca; species Tegillarca granosa. The sequence continues at coordinate 16,854,547 of CM056606.1, read as the reverse complement.
TAGTTGTGACGTCGTTTTGTTTTTTCCGGGATTCAGCAAGGATTTAAAAATAATTAAACATGGCATCTGTCGAAATAAATAAATAAATAAATAAATATATATATATATATATATAAAGAATGAGAAAAAAAACCAAACCTTTATCAGTAAAAAATCGTAGATATTATAATGATATTATTTTCTAGAGTTTGAATATAATGTTAAGTTTTATTACAAGCATGATCTAGTAAGAATCTAGAAAACGTCACATGCCGCTGTTTGGTTTCAAGCCGTAGGTATTAAAATGTCGCCGTTTCAAATACTTGTAAATGGATTGTCCTCCATATTTTTTATAGTTTTAGAATCTGTGTTTCGTCTAGTTTACGAATATGTGCTTTTTTCATTGTTTTTGAAATGATCCAGGAGGTTTAAGTCGATTTAGATTTTGCGATCACGTGACATTTTTTTCATTTTGTTCTGACGTCATGATTTTTTAACGAACTTTAAAGTAAAAAATTCGTATAATTAGAGTGCATCTACAAAAAAAAATTGATAACAAAAATTAAAGTGCTGAAAAAATATTTTCATGTGATACCATTTTTATCAATATCTGATGAATATTAACGAAATGACGGACAAACAAAACTATGCTTTGATATTTTAGACAAGGGCCAAAAAATGTGTAGAAATGCGTAGTTGAGGCTTAAGGGGTTAACAGTACCTTAAATTTCATTTATCCAAATATTTAATGTAAACCTTAAAGCTTAATTATTTCTTCCATCTTTTTCCAGCCATTTTTTTTCAATATATATATATGACGTCAATGAACGAGGTCAGCAATAGGTTTTAATACGGATGGATAACTCTCGGACCATTTTTAAAGTAGAAAAAGGCACGAAATTTAAATGATTTGTATAACCATCTATTCTGACTTTCACAAGCAATAATAATAATAAATAATCCTGTACCGAATACAAGTCTGTCTCTACCCGTAAAGCATTGGGTCTGCAAACTCCCTCTTTGCAGGTGCCAACATATCTGGGGGAATTTTAATATTGCAATTAATTTAGGACACAAAGAATAATTGCAAACCTGTCAATATTACTTTTATTAAAGTTAAAATTCCAGTTAGTTTCATAGTAACAGTCTTTACATTTCAATGTACAAGTAATTGCAAATATTTTAGTGAAACTATTAAATAATTGAAACAATTTTCATTTTCTGTAATCTGTATTTGAAATGTACAGAATCTGTTAAACGTATTAATTTTAGCATATATAAATTTTTTGTGTGTGTGAATTTAGGGTGTATAAATTTTAGTGCAGATGATAATGTCGATAATGTGAATAATAAATAGTGAATAATGTGTTAAGATGTATAATAAAGAGGTCATTATACAATTTACTGTACAATATGGATTTTTATTGGACAAGTCCATGTTGTGTAGAAACAAGAGGCCCATGGACCTTAACGCTCACCTTAGAATATGGCAAAAATCATTGGCAAAAATACATACAATATTCTAATATACATGCCTATACAAAAGGTTAAATAGTATCCAAGGTAATTAACAATTTCAGTCTTTTTATGCATCTATGACCTTGACCTTCGAACGTATGACCTTGAGTCATATATCAAAATGATCGTCATGTCCATCTTTACAATATTCTAATATATATGCCTATAAAAAGGTAACAGTTTCCAAGATAATTAACAATTTCAGGCTTTTTATGCACCTATGACCTTGACCTTTGAATGTATGACCTTGAGTCATATATCAAAATGATCGTCATGTCAATACCTACAATATTCTAATATATATGCCTATGCAAAAAGTTAACAGTTTTCAAGATAATTAACAATTTGAGTCCTTTTTATGCATCTATGACCTTGACCTTTGAACATATGTCCTTGAGTCATATATCAAAATGATCGTCATGTCAATACCTACAATATTCTGATATATATGTCTATACAAAAAGTAAATAGTTTCCAAGATAATTACAATTGCAGGCTTTTTATGCACATATGACCTTGACCTTTGAACATATGACCTTGAGTCATATACAAAATGACCGTAATATCAATACCTACAATATCATAATATATATGTCTATACAAAAAGTTAATAGTTTCCAAGATAATTAACAATTTGAGTCTTTTTATGCACCTATGACCTTGACCCTTGAGTCATATATCAAAATGATCGTCATGTCAATACCTACAATATTCTTATATATATGCTATGAAAAAGGTTAACAGTTTTCAAGATAATTAACAAATTGAGTCTTTTTTATGCATCTATGGCCTTGACCTTTGAACGTATGACCTTGAGTCATATATCAAAATGATCGTCATGTCAATACCTACAATGTCTATACAAAAAGTTAATAGTTTCCAAGATAATTAACAATTTCAGGCTTTTTATGCACATATGACCTTGACCTTTGAATGTATGACCTTAAGTCATTTATCAAAATGATTGTCATGTCAATACCTACAATATCATAATATATATGTCTATACAAAAAGTTAATAGTTTCCAAGATAATTAACAATTTCAGGATTTTAATGCACCTATAACCTTGACCCTTAAACGTATGACCTTGAATCATATATCAAAATGATCGTCATGTCAATACCTACAATATTCTGATATATATGTCCATACAAAAAGTAAAAAGTTTCCAAGATAATTAACAAATTCAGGATTTTTATGCACCTATGACCTTGACCTTTGAACCTATGACCTTGAGTCATATATCAAAATGATCGCATGTCAATACCTACAATATTCTAATATATATGCCTATGCAAAAAGTTAATAGTTTTCAAGCTCATGCACAATTTGAGTTTTTATAAGCAATAAATTTCAGGGGCAACAACTCCTATAGGCATAACCATATAGTTACGAAACTTTGTATCTTTTTGAATTTTGTCATTCTGAACATTTTCACAATGTTTTGATATAATATATCTTTAAAAGTTTTGAAGAAAATAGCCTAAAACTGCAAAATTACAAACTAGGTCATGACCTTGAACTTTGACTTTGACCCCATTTTGAAGGTTATTTTAAGAAAAAGTCAAAACTGAAAACCCCATGTCATTATCTGTTCAAGTAGTCAAGTTATAACAATTTGAAGCCATTTACGAAATTTTTAAAATTAAACGCAAAAACGCGTAACCCATTTTTCGACCAAATTTCAGGAAATGAACAAACTGTAGGCTTAAGACCCTAGAGAAGCCAAATATCACATCAGATTTTTTCTCCCATCATTGCTTTCGGAGAAGAAGATTTTATAAGATTTTTGGACCCCTAGGTCACCTTGAACTAGTTTTGGTAGCCATGGCAACGCCATGAACAAATCTGAATTGCACCGGCCCATATATGCTTCTGACCAAGTATCATTGAAATCTGTCCTGCAGTTTTGGAGGAGAAGTTCGAAAATAGGTGTTAACAACACACGCACGCACACACCCAAGCATGCACATACACACGCCGCACCATGCCATAAGCTCACATGACCTTTCGGTCAGGTGAGCTAAAAAACCGTATTGGACGAGATGCCTATGGCATAAATAATATAGGCATTGTGTACCATCTTTACAATTTTTTTTAAAAAATAAAAAATATGCAAACAAGAACACGACGAAATAAAAGATTATGACAAATAGATAAAGTGTAAACATTTTTCTACAGTCTTTTCAATAAACTTAAAGGTCATTGGAAAAAGGCTTATGCTATGTCTGAAATTTCTGGCACAATGATGGTGTGATTACGTGCGTGATTTAGTGTTTTGTATTGGTGTACAAGTAAATATTAGATAGTTTAGTGGAAATATGCATGTCATTTTATGTTCGCTTAGATTTTTTTTATTTTTCAGGTTTAATTCCTCAAAAATGCAGTATGTACAATAATATATTGTTAAGTATGTTATATTATTTTATATGTTAATTTAAAAAATGTTGATTGATAAAGAATCTACCGGTATTAAGTATAATTTACAATAAATAAATATTTATTTTTTAATTTTTTTTTTTTTGAAAGTTTTACTTGTTAATTAACAGTGAAATAAATTTGCATCTTAAACATATGCAAGGTGACGGCAGAACAGATAAGAACCACGGTTTTACAAAACAATTGACACTGTATGTCTTTTTTACGCAACTATTAACTCTGGATTGACAATTTGAAATCTGCAGCATTTTTGCAGCAGCGTGTTTATATACTAAGACTTTCATTCTTGCCTGAAATGATAAGACAATGCAGTAATGGTCAGAGTCAAGATTCTTCCATTTATTTCATGGATGTCTGAGAATACCAAATTATAGAGGGCAATTAACTGACATCGGCACGTAAACTGCCAAACTAACATTGCTGTCTGATAGTGAAGCTGAGAGGTATTTTGATAAGTGAGCTGGTGCTTTATCAACTCGGAAAACAAGATGTACAGTAAATTGTATAATAACCTTATATTATTTATATCTAATATTGTCAGAAATACATACGTTTGTGTATAATCTTGTAAATGCGCTTTAAAGCCATGTTAGCCATGTTTATTTACCTATGATATTGTAGTTCTAGATTGTGTATTGCATTTCATATGTATTCATGTATGGAATTATGTGGTTTTTTGTGATTCATAGTCTATATGAATGCAACAACTCTCAAGCTTGGAGAAATGGGATTATCACACTGCAAATGAAAATGTTTATTTATGAGGGTATTATTAACTTTGTTTCCTGGGTGATCAAAAAATATCCAGTTATACTCACAACAATTTACTCTAATAATTATAGGACAAGATCCATAATAGAATAAACAGTCATCAAGCTTGTTATTATTACTGTAACAATACAATCGATAGCTAGGTACTTGTGGGTTGACATATCTTGCAACATATGTACCAGTTCTAAAAATAGAATATAGAATAAAACATGGTAAAATCCATATCATATGGCATATCAGAACAAGAGTGGAGTGATATCAGACTGAGACCCAAATATCAGACTGACACTCTGGTATCAGTCAAAGGGCTTTAATTCTGTTTATCACATACCCATTCAATCTTACTATAGGGATACATTACATTTTCTGACCATGTAATACAATGATCCATATTGCACATGTGCAATATAACATTCTATATCACTATAGTAGCCGGGAACTACTTTTAGGGGAAATCCCTATTCTGACAACAATAACATTGCGTCATGGATACCTGAGAACTTCTCCTATGTGACGTCATCATTCAGTTGGGAGAATTTTGTCAAGTTGGGAGAATCCCGCACGATGTTAACAAATTTTGATAAATCAATTTTGTTTTTTAAGTTTTAACCAGTGTTTACGGTAGTAGTAGTAAAATGTTGACAAATGACGTTTAAACAAATGACTATCTGATGTATTTAAGCAGTTATTTGTACATTTTTTCCAATCAGGTTAGAATTCAATATAAAAGAACAAATGTGAATTTAGTGGCAGACTAAGTTAGAAAGAAACTTTGCATTCAGTTAAGTAGGGTATGTGATAAATACAAAACCTGGTTGCACTTGTTTATTGTACAGACACATACATTACACTCGTGCATAAAGCGCACTCGTGAGCGCACTCGTGTAACATATCCATCCACACAATAAACTCGTGCGTTCAGCTACGTCAGAAAACCACATATGTGTGGTTTTGCGTATCTATCATATACTTAAAATTTTACAATTGTTTTATATACATTTGGCTACAGTATGACAAAAAAATTTACCATGTAATCAATCACCTGCTACAATAGCATTTTCCAACTCAGCTGGGTGAACTTTTAATTGAATCAAAGGAGTTTTGAAAGGATTAATTCGTTCCAAGTAGTAAGTCTGATATTGATATCAGACTGGTGATACAGCTTTTCCGACTGGGCACATGCGGTGAGCAATATGGATCACATGAATTTAGCTGTATCAAGGTATGCAGGAATTAAGAGTTTAGTAATAAATATATGATCAACATAATAGACCATTTGCCAATTAAATGTTTCGAGTCATCGTAAATCATTTTCCTATTTAGATATTACAATTACGGGGGGACAAAATCCTGAATTTTCGGGTTTTTTCGTACAAAAGCACTGTTTTTACCAAGTGTATTTTCTATGTTGTCGTTTTATTTAAAAAGTTTACCAGACAAGCCTAAATACATTTGAAACATTATATGCAAAATAAAATGGTTTAAAAAATGAAAATCTTATTTTTAGCTTTTTGTTTGCCAAGAGAAGTCATGTTTTATGTAAGGAAAAACCCCGAGAACTGTCCGGTCAAGTTGTAAAATCTGAATAGAAAACCGATTCATATTTCGGTCGGAATTTTAATTGGCAAATCCAGTATTATAAATCATAAAATTGATTGATGTTGTTGAACTAACATGTAGGTGACACATTAGAGAGGAGTGTAGTGATTGAGTTTTACACTCTTATCCAGATTCTTCCACTATATTGAGGTGATCAGGTCCATAAATGGTGGGGGAAACTGGAGTGCCTGAAGAAAATCAATAACCTTTGGTTGAACAGACAAATTTCTCACGTTAGGATCTGTATGAGTGGGATTAAAACGTAAGTAGTGAAAAGCACTGTAATCTGTCAGTGCGTGCTTTTGATAAATAGGTCACCCAAGGCCCCAAAAAAGACCCAATAGAGAACTTGGAAGTATTTAATTGGAAGGTCTCAAGTTCAACTGCAAGTTGGCTTACTGCACTTTTTTTAAATACCAAATTGCTCCCTTCTTGTAAAAAATTTGGTGAATTAATGTCGCTGGCATGGGGAAGAGACCAATATTGTTTCAACTGATGAAGCTAAAGTTATCTGGTACAAAAATATCCTTATTGTGTCCAAAAAATCCTACATTCTTTGTTTTCTTGTTCAAAGTCATCACATACATTTTGAACTAAGAGATCTAAGTTTTCACAAAAATTACAAAACAATTATGAGTTTTTGTTATTTATTTATCCACTGCTGGTGGAGTAAAACTCAGTATGGCAGTACTTTGTGCTGTCAGAAAATGCACCTTGGAACAAAATTTTCAGCTGTCTTAATTTTTGAAATTTATTTAAAACTAAAGTTTGTTCTCTCATGCAAAGCATTCCTAAGCTGGATTTGGATTCATATAATTTTGGAACTTCAGATTCATTAATTTTCAACTGTTTGGCTTATGTTTTTATCTATCAAACTTTTTGGCCCCTAGTGTCACTGATGAGGAATAATTTTCCGAAATGTGCACACATGGCACATCAAAATTTAATTGGTATTTTTGTTATACTGGACCTCATGACCTTGACCCTTGACCTACCCACCTAGATTTGGTATGTAACATTTCATTGGTATAATATCTGTGCAAGTTTGTACCTTAGATAAGCAGTCACAATATTAATATGGATGGACAGAAGGAATGATGGACAGACAAAAAGAGCAATCACCCTTCCCTAAAATTTTATTCACCAGGGGATATAAAAATGCTACAATTCAAATAACAAAAATTATACCCATATCCTAAAGCTTGACAAAATAAATTGGCTCCATAACTGTTGAAACCATAATAACACACAGGATACCAACGTCCTCCTTTTTTAATAAAGGCTTCACCAGAACTGGAATTGGTACCTCCTGTGAAAGTTATATCCTCGTAATTTCCTGTAAAAGAAAAAAAAAAGCAGATATGATTAATATTGCAATTTTTATCTTCAATCATATAATTATATTTTTTTCTTCATTTGGACAAAAGTTATAAAAAAAACTTTTTAAAATTGGATCAATAGATTAGAAACTGAAAACTGAGCAAGAGAGACAAACATCTTCAATCCTTTCATTGAAATATAATTTCATTCTTTCTTTGACCTTGACCTTTTTATATGACCTTATTTAAGCTCATGACACATTGATAATGTCTGAAAATCACTCAGAACATGTAATGAGTTGTGGTTCAACCCCGACCAGGTCTGACCAAGACTTGAAAATAGGTAGTGACTGTTTGCCAAGCACTCTGCATTTAGAAATGAAAGTTGTCTTAGTACAAGAAAGTTAATATTTGTTGATAATGGTTGTTGTTTTGACAACATGAAAAAATACTGATTTAGACTTACTATATTGTGGCAATGTCACTGTAGTCAAACTTGTCATAGCTGTTGTGTTGTTGGTGGTGGTGGTGGTGTTGTTGTTGTTGTTATTGACACTGCACTGTCAGCAATATCTACAAATAATTACAAG